>JAAGEH010000480.1:51251469-51347861 GCA_011751065.1 Lasiurus cinereus
CAGTTTACCAGCACACATTTACCACTGCAGATGGCCTGCCTGGTGGGCTAGTAGACATGTTTCTGACTGATCCCCTCTTTATACTCATGATTCAAAGCTGTACGTGTTCAAAACATTGAATTGTGGATCCATAATATTCCTGGCTTAAGTGTTAGTGGAGGCAGGTTGCAGAGTGAGCTCAAGGAACACAGCTTAATCTGAGTGACATTTCAGGTTGCTGGCATGTTCTGTTACCAGAAAGGGAACCTGGCCCTGAGTGGGTCTGCCTAGGACCAGCCCGTAGTGTTTGGGTTCTTGACTTCATGCAGGAAAAATGTCACAACAGGAGCCCAGGTGACTATGAGGGAATGTTTATTAAAGCTGGGGACAGTAACACAAGAAAAGGCTTAGCAAACTAGCAGAAGAAGCAACAGGAAAGTCTAGGCTCATCTGCCACAGCTCTCTAGGAAGTCAATGAAAAGGGGGGCTTGGGAACAGGTTCAGGGAACTTGCCTACGATGAGTTGCCACTGCCCATTGCTCCCCAGGTTGCAAGTTTCATGGGGTCCTACAGAGTTTAGAAGATTCATGTCTGTGGGGAAAAGTGGAGGAAGAAGAGGCTAAAGGGAATGACTGGGGCTGCTCCCCAGAGAGAGAGCCTATGCTGGGTCCTTTGTCTTGAGGCTTTTATCTCTTTCTTGCTGGAGGAATCTTAGAAGAGGTCTCAGGGGAGGGTTTTAGCAGAATATTCATCAGTTTTCTAGGTGTGCTCCTTTAGGGTCCATGGTCTCCACTGATTGGACAGTGTCAGGACAGGGGGTCATTAGTCATTGCTGCTGGTCCTGTTGTCGCCCACCTGGTTTTGCTGCTTTTTTGAGTCTGAAGCTGAAAAATAACTGGGGCCTAGATGTTATTTCTAGGGAGGTGAGCTTCGGTATCTGCTACGGATTGCTCTGTGATTGGGTCAGCTATCTGTCTCAGTTTGCCCATTCCGCTGGGCCTGCTATACTAGCCTATCTCAGTTCTAGAGAAAAGAGCTCAGACTTGGAGACATGAGCCCTGTGGGCTTGTCTCTATTCTCTTACTAACAAACAGTAGCTCTTGGCCACACAATATAGGACAATTATTTTGTGCTCAGCTCTCTTATATGTCAGATGGGGACAATGATTTGCCTGCACATGGCTCTTACTAGTTTGTTCTGAGAAGCAAATGGAGTAGAGTCTTGTAAATGAGAGAATTGTTTTTGGCTGGGGAAGAGCATGGGATTGGGAATGAAATGGACTTGATTCAAAACCTGGATTGGCCCTTTGATGAGCCATCTGGCCAGCTCCATCAATTTTCAGATTCAGCTAATGAGAGTAAATAATCAAGCTGGTTGTGACAATTAAATGAAATAACCTTTAAAAAATGCTTAGAACTCAATCAATGGTTGCTATTATTAATACTTCTTTGAACACACTATACAAACTCAAAGGCATTATTATTTTTTCAACATATAGGACATCTATCGCAATCACTTTGCCTAGTATCTAACTGTCTTGGAATAAATCTTCAGTAATTTAAAAAAAAGAATTTTTGAAATCCAGGAGGGTTACGTTCAGTACAGTTCAAGTTCAGATGACTCACTTTCCTGACGTCAAAAAGAGTTTTGCCTTCAGATAAAACATTTTTGGCAAAGTGACTGCAAGTTGTCCTTCAAAAATCTGAAGAACCTGGGTAAGCAAGGCAGGCTGGTAATAAATTGCCTTAATAGATGTAAGACATTATAGATTTTTGTCTCGGGGACTTGGGAGTTGTCATAAAAATGGCACTTACATTCCGGGGGTTGTTTGTAAGATTCTTGTAAGTGTCCCCTTGGGAATTAACCATTCGCATTCAGGATGAGAATAGAAATGTGCTTTGCTGATGTCTCTTAGAAATGTAAATCAAGTCAGGAGTTACATATTTATAGGGTAATGGAAAGCTGCCTCCCTCATTCTCTATCACCCCAGTGTAGAAAGCAAATGGGAATTTGATTGTTATTCTTTGTGTATATTATGGGGAGGCAGCATGTCCTATTCATGTTGAGAAAAAAATATTTTATGAAAAAAATATATTTTATGTATCGGGGTCATTAATTTCATTTTTTAAAGGTTAATGCCTTACTCCTGAGGAGAAAGTAAATAGTTACTAGGCTGCCACAACAAAGGCTCCCATCCACTGTATGAACTAAGGAGAGATGCTGAGCCATATTTTGAAGCCCGGTGGACATGCATCCTGAAATGAGCTTGGGGTTTATGATTCTGCAGAGTATTGGGCAACCTTGGGCTTGGTGCTTAGCTCTTTTGAGTTCCAGTTTTCATAGACATGTTGAGGCCCAGGGGCCACGTACGGTGGGGCTGACTGGAAGCCAAGGCTGTCTCTACTCAGCCCTGAGACTCCATCCCATCCAACCTGAACAGAGAGGCTTCTGCAGTTTTGCAAGTCTTGCATTCTAAGGCTGATTCCAGCTTCTCCTGGCATAGTGAAAATACAGAAACAAAGGAACAAACCACAAACGAAAGAAATGGAGGAAAACAAACAACTGGATATAGAGTTCAAAACAAGGCTTATAAGGTTTTTCAAGAATTTCCTAGAAAAGATGGATAAATTTAGTGAGACCCAAGAGAAGATGAAAAAGGACCAATTGGAAATGAAAAATACACTGACTGAAATAAAAAATATTATACAGAAACCTAACAGCAGACTAGAGGAAGGCAAGAATCAAGGCAAAAATTTGAAATACAAAGAAGCAGAAAACACTCAACTGGAAAAGCAAAAAGAATCCAAAAATGTGAAGATAGTGTAGGAATCCTCTGGGACAACTTAAAGCATACCAACATTAGAATTGTGGGGGTGCCAGAAGAAGAGGGCAAGATACTAAAAACCTATTAGAAGAAATAATGACTGAAAACTTTCATATATGAAATATAAGAAAGACATTTGCTACCTTCTGGAATAATGATAAGAATTAAGGTTACTCATATATGGCCAATAGAATGGTTGGGCACGGATTCTAAACCAATATTCATCTTCTCCTCAATCCCAAAGGTATTGATTATGAATTAATTCTGTTAAAGTGAAACAAAATCAATGATATATGTAAAAGTATGGTAAGAGAGACTTTATTGAAGGGAGATGGGGGTGGGTTGGCTGTTGCAAAAGGCTTAGGGACCATAATGATGGAGTTCTGCAGTGAGAAGGACAGATTGGGCTCAACTCTGGGCAAGTAGGAATTCATGACCAAGGAGCAGGTTGGCATCAGAGCATGGAAATGACCAAGAGGAAGCATCAAGGGGAAGGGAAGATTCTAGCTGCATCAATCTCATAGGAATCTTGCTGGAAGCAAGCCAGAGTGATGAGACATTAGTACCTGGTGGTGGTGGAGGATGAGGAACCTGATCAGATATGGAGGGTGGGGCTTCTGGTTAAACTGACTTAGTCCAATTCTTGCTAAATTGGACCAGGCAGAGATGAACTCAGAAGTCCAAAATTCAGACCCAGGTGGGAAAAAGTCCAGGGGAGCTTGAGTGGCATTTAATCAATGACAGAATCTTACCCCAGGTGGCCAGGCTAATATCAGGTTCTGATTAGGGAGGACAGAAAAGGAAGTCTCAGAGCTGAGGGCATTTCCTGGAGGGTTGGGCCTTGAGGCAAGGTTTGGACCTGCAAATGGCAGGCATGTGGCAGGGGTGGGTACAATACAAGAGGGAGGAGCCTCCACTCCTTTGCAATTTTGGCCTGGGCCAAGTTAAGGAACTTGGAGACCCTTTGTTTCTGCAACCATTGCAGAATTTCTTAGAACTTTGGGAGTCCAACTGGTCTCCCACCAGTCGCCTCACCATTACCCAAATTGAACATAAAGGAAAAAAGTAGGACATTGTAAAAGGTTCCCAGGAAAATATAATTGCTGTTCAAAAACATAAAATAAATAAAATGGGCAAGCCCAGTCAGATGGATAAAGATGTATGGGTTAATTGCTAAATCTGTATCTCACCTGCATCTTTTATGTGGCAGATATGAATGCTTTACAGGTAATGAGGTCCTCACAGGAGAGTTATGGCCTATTGGCCTGACATTTGTAAAGCTGTAAAATGTAGGGGAAATTTAACAAGCGGAATGAGCTGTCCTCCTGCATATTAACACAATTACGCACCTAGGCACATGTCTAGGAGTAAATAGAGTTTTTATAGCAAAAGTGTTCTCTAAAGGATATTAAGCAGACATTGCAATTTGAATTTTAATTTTCTTATAAGGAAACATTTCTATTTGTCTTGAAATGTTTAGGAGCTCCAAGCCCTTTTAGCTGCGCCAGCAGCCTCTGCTTTCATTGTTGTACTAAGTTTCAACCCCCCTGGTGATGGAGTGTGGTTCAGACTAGGGTGGAGGTTGGTTCAGGCTGTCCAGCATAGAGGGAGGCCAGAGTCCCAAAGTCATGAGATGTCAAACCCACCTCCCAAGTTGCTATCGGTTTGTCTATAGCATTTGGCTTTTCTGTTTCTTGCTTGACTTCTTTTCCTAAAACCTTTGGGGGACCTAATGGTCTGATAGAATAGCCTAAAATGTGAAGTGCTTGTGTTTAAAGGGTGAGAAAAAAGTAACATTTTTTGGCCAATAGCCGAAATGAAACTGGTTAGAGATTCAGTTCAAAGGGAAAGGGAACATTTTAGCACTGGGTTTCCTTTTGACTCACGTTTTTCTATCAGGAACCCACAACCTCTTCGGCTTCCCTGAATTGCAGAAACTTAAATACCTCTCATTGCTGTCTGAAGAGCCCCTAGTCTGAGATCCTCACCTCCTACCAAGGCTCTCAGGGCCCTGGGGGACTGTGAGAAGTTGGAAATCTTTGGTTTATTTCTGATTGGGGTAGATCCAACTAAGGGGACTTACTTGTAAGGTTGAGAGTTCAGAGTCCTCCGTTCCTTTGCTTATGTATTCCTACCTTTTCATATGCCCTCCTCATCCCCTGTATCCCTAATTTCTAACTTTTCCACAGAGATTCCAAAACACCAAAATCCATGTGGCTTTTTCCGACAACCTCAGGTGATGCTGATCTCTCTCAATGAGCATAGCACAAGGAAGCAGGTATGCTTCGTCTGATTGTCATCTAACTCAGCACTTCACAAACTGCCTTGTGCCTATAAAGCATGTGGGGATCTTGGTAATCTACAGCTATTGGTTACGTCTGCAGTGGGTCTAAGATGCTGCATTTATGGCCAAGTGTCAGGGCTATTGATGCTGCTGGTTTAGTCTGATTGATTTATGTGTGCTGGTCTTGACTTCCTAAATATGCATTTAATGGTCCGGAGCTATGAAAACCTGGCCTTGTCCTGCCTATGGGTCATGTTGATGAACAAGTGAGGAGGAGGCATGTGCTCCTTGATGGTGGAGGCAGGAGGGAAGATAGTCAGACATTTAGACTGGAAGGCACACAGACTCAAGAACTATGAACCATCTGAGGTTTTAACCTACTTGCAAGCTAACAAATTAATCTGCTACAGTTTCATGAATGCTGGCTGAAGACATAAGACTACTGAGTCAGACAAATACTCACATCAGTGACAGGGCATGGCAACAAGGACAAGATGGCTCTTGTGTATGCAGTGGGCTGAATTACAGGAGAAGGACCTAGTGCTTAAGAAATGCCAATCACTTAGAGACGGAAAGCAAACCTTCTTAACATTGACCCTGGAGACAGACAGTGTCTGTCATCCTGGACAGTGAACATGTCTGCCTTTTGCCCAAGAGGTAGACTCTCTGTCTCCCAAAGCTTTTTGCTATTCAGGCATCCTTGAAAAGATAGTCTGGCTCAAAAGCTGTCAGTGCCTTGATCACAAGATATGCAGAAATGTGAGACTCATGAGAAGTGTGTTCCAATATATAGGTGAACATAATACATAGGTTGGATGATACTCGAGATATGAGTTTTTTATTGCCATTACCAACTACCACAAACAAGGGGTTTAAAAAACTGAAATTTATTTTCTCTCAGTTCTGAAAATTAACCATCCAAAATCAAGGTGTCAGCAGGACCATATGTCCTTGGAAGGTTCTAGGAAAGGACTGTCTCTTGCCACTTCTTTGCTTGTTATGACTCCCAGCAATCCTTGTCATTTTTTGGCTTGTATCTGTATCACTCTAACCTCTGCCTCTTTATTCCACATGACCCTCTTTCCTTTGTGCCTGTGTCTTAATGTCTCTAAATATCCATTTCCACATACATACTCTGGTCATTAGATTTTAGGGCCCACTCTAAGTCAGCATGACCTTTTTTAGCTTGATCATATCTGCAAAGACCCAATTTCATAACAAGGTCCCATTCACAGTTACCTGGGGCTAGGACTTCAATATATCTTTGGAGGAATACAATTCAACCCACAACATTTGTGTAATAAAAAGAAATTCACTAATATGAAAAATAAAAGGTACAAACACTAATACTAAGCATAATGCAAAAGCAGCCTATTTTAGAGGAGATAGGTGTATAGCCCTGTGTTGTTTCAGCAGGCATTGTCTTTGTTAGAGAATAGTTACTTTAGGTTTGAGAAAACTAGGGTGAAATAATTGTACATTTACTGCCAATTCTGGAATTCATTCCCAAGCTTCACTGTGACTTAGTTTGTCATGCTCTTAAATAAAGATCCCTCCACCCAAAGACTACCTTCTTGGACTCCTCCTATTCCCATTCTATTGTCATATATTTTAAACCAGATTATTATTATTAGTTTTGTATTGATTTTTAGAGAAAGAAGAAGAGAGAGGGAGAGAGACATAGGAGCATCAATGAGAGAGGAACATTGTTTGACTGCTTCCTGCATAACCCCTACTGGAGATTGAACCCACAAACTGGGTATGTGCACTAACCAGGAATTGAACCGGCGACCTCTTGGTACATAGGTCGACTTTCAGTCCACTGAGGCACACTACCTGGGCTGTTCTCATAATTTTTTTTTTAATTTTAATTTATGGTTCTCCCCACCCTACAGTATTAATTGCCATTGAAAGCTTCATTTTATGAAAGTGAATACTCTGGGCTTCCTCAAAAGGAAGTGTATTAGTATATCAGTGAACAGATTAGAAAGGCATTTTGAGGTAAGAAGCTTGTTCTGTTGCTCTTATCATCATCATGGGTGCCAGACCTGATTAATAAACCTTGTTCATGCACGGATAACACACTCAGAGTTAGGGAACTGGACTCTGTCCTTTGCCAGATTGTCTGAGTCTTTTGCTTTTTTTCACCTTGCATTTGTTTGAGAGAACATCCAGGGATGCAATGAGTAAAGGACTAAACCATAGCTAATTTCCCATTGTTAGGTGCTTCTGGATCATTCTTGTTTCTCAGAAAAGCTTTTTATTGCTTATAAAACAGTCCTTGCTTCACTCATAAGGCTCAGTGGTAACAACGGGTGAGCAAATATCCATTGGAGAGCAAATATTGAATGAGCTGCCGTATTTGCCTTCAATAATCTGATGAGGGGTTGGTACAGAGAAGAACAGTGCATTCTCTTATTGCCTTAACATTTCATGAAAGCAAAGGCCATTCTGACAAAAGTTTCAGTTAACAAAGCTGTGTCTTTGTTTCAGAGCATAAGCCTATCGTGAAAATTTGCCAATCTGTTATATTTCACTACAATGGAAAACCACATGACAGATGATCAAAGGATTTTATTCTTGGTCCAGCTCATGGAACAGTCACCATCTATAACACAAATCTTGTGTTCTTGGCATTGTTTCACAAGATGAGTGAAAGATTCTGTGGCTCTCCACCCCCTTTTTATTTTAGCTCTCATTTTTCTTCTTCTTAATCCCTCATAACCCAATAGAATCCCCCAAATTGGACTCCTTCATAACTTAAACTTGGCTAGAATCCCATTTTTCTATCTTATTTAGAGATCACCTACTCACTCACATCGAGGCAGAAACATACATTTATTTTTCCCTCCTTGGTTTTTGGAAGCTCCCACTAGTGGTCAGGCACCGTACTAAACACTGAAGCTAGAAACCAGTGTCTTGGGAGCTCAGTTTTGTAGGTGGGTAGGTGGGTTGGGTAGGGAAGATGGAGAGACACACCTGTAAGGAGGAATAAGGAAATGGTGTCATGATCACATAGTAGGGACCATTTATTATGTACTAAATGAGCCAGGGAGATCTTCTAGAAGAAATGGAGAACTGAAATGAGTTATGCAACATACTTTGCATAGAATCAGGTCAAGATGTGGAATGGGGTTTTAGAATAAGGCACATGCGAAGAGCAGGGATCTGCGCTCAGGGGCTGGCAAGTGGTTCAGCATGGCTGTCTGTAGACACTCAATTTATTGAATGTTGTTTAGAGAGGCCCTCATTCTAGTTCAATTTCAGCTTAACAAAAGAATGAGAATGCCCAGTGGGGTTCATTAAAATGGGTGTGAAATATGTTGCATGCAGAAATGTGAATGTACATTACTGTAGCTTGCAGTCCATTCACATATATATTAAAAAATGGAAAGAAAAACCTGGGTTTCTGTGATGGGCTATGCCACTCTCTCCCATTTAACGTGATTAAAGGCAACACTTAATAGTTCCATGGAGCTTTCTGTGCTGATCCATATCTCCTGGGTAGCAACCATTCACTTTTATTCTACATATTATGGTACAAGACAAAATGGCAATATGGTATCAGTTATAAAAGATCATCTGGGAGAAAAATAAAGTCAGACAGCACTGTGATCTTTGAATTTAGGACCATGAGGTCTGTATCAAACACGTGTGTTTCTTTTCCTCTTTTCTTTCTCTGAGAGGCCCCTGCATCTCCAGGTAATAAAAGGAAATATTTGGGTGTTCATGGTGCTGTGCTCTGCTTTTGCATTCAAGATTTGGATGGTCAGCAACAATACCCACAGCTGGATCTCTCCACTGTCCCCTACCTGTGTCTCTGCGTCTTTGTACAGTGTGAATGAACTTCAGGGCTGTGTGTGGGGGAGGTGGTGCAGGCAGACACTCCTGGAAGAGTATTACCAAATGAACTTGAAGAGGAGGTCTGTGTGGGTTTAATGCCCATGTGGAATGGATCAGCCAACCTTCAATGGAAAACAAAAAAAGAATGGGCGAGATGGCATGGCATGAAGGGTGATGGGAATTTCCAGAGAAGCACTTTGAAGGTTTAAAACAAAATACCCCTCTTAGTAAATGAGAGAAAGGACCATCTAATGTTTACATAGCCCCCCCCCTCTCTCTGATATAGAATCTGCCCAGTATATTTGGGAGTTTTCATAAGAAAATTGCTCACACACACTTCACACACTAATAGGCTTGTTCAAGTTTTTAATTCACTTTCATTGAAAATCCTTGGTGCTTATTGGACTTCTTTTAGGTGTCCTTAATTATACTGATGGGAAACATAAGAGGAGAAGATGCTGAGCTCACAGTCTTGTGTGTGTGTGTGGTGGGGGAGGAGGGTGAAAATACATACAGGGGGTGAATGAGAATTCAGTTTGGTGTTCTCCCAATAAATTAGTATTAATTAAGCATTTGCCAAATGTGAGGAGATACATGTGAAAGAGCACGGTCATTGTCATTTCCCACCTGGGTTTCTTGAAACCTTTTTGAACCTACATTTTATTATTTGCAAAGGAGGGTGATAGAAAGCATCTCATTATATTCACCTGCTGGTTCAAGACATGACACCAAATGGACACTTGACAAATGCTAGATTTTTTCTTCTTGTTCTATGACTAGGCTCTTCCATGGAAGTCTAGATTTCCAGGGACTGAACTTCTTGACCTGAGCCTCAGGCTTCCTGGATGCTTCTAACAGCAATGACTCCATTGCTGTGGAGTCTCTTATTGTAGGATCCCTGATCACTGCCCTGCTCCAGCTTGTATCAAAAAAGACATACTGAATCTCTTTTTTTAATTTTTTCATTGTTGACACTATTACAAATGTCACCCATTCCTCCCCTTTGCCCACTTCCACCCAGTCTCTGCCACCTCTCCCCTGGCCTTCACTATACTGATGTCTGTGTCCATGGGCTGTGCATTTATGTTATTTAGATACTCTCTACTTTCTTTTATCTAGTCCCCCTTAGACCCATCCCCTCCCTTCTGATTCTGTCAGTCTGTTCTATGCATCCATGCCTCTGTTCATACTGCATCTTAAGTTAGTTCAGGGCTTTTATTAGCTGTAGAGGACCCCTTAACTGACCTTCAAATTTCAGATAAATGTCCATACTCAAGTCCCCTTTCTTTTTAATCTGCAGTCAGGCTACCCTTCCCCTGGAGGACCCCAACAATCTTAATCCAAGCTTTCTTTAGTCTCATCTTGGTGACTACCTGCCAAATCCAGTTTTCAGATGTAATTAAGAAATACACTAGCCCAACTAGTGTGGCTCAGTGGATTGTTATCCCATGCACCAAGAGGTTACCAGTTCCATTCCCAGTCAGGACACATGCCTGGGTTTTGGGCTCGATCCAGTAGGGAGTGGGCAGGAGATAGCAGATCAGTGTTTCTCTCTCATCGATGTTTCTATCTCTCTCCTCCTCTTCCTTTCTCTCTCTCTAAAAAGTCAATAAAATATTAAAAAATAAAAATACACTAAACAAATAAATAAATATAGAGTAATCATTTGAGTTCCTTTCTCAGGTTTATGATCACCATTTCAGGATGGGGAGGGAACAGTAGGGAAGGGATATGACTTGTCAGGGTTGATGTTTGCCTTCAATATATGACATGTGGATCTGGAAAACTCCAGATCTACAGTCTCCAACGTTTCGTATTATTTACTTCTTTTAAAACACACTTATGGGAACTGATCCTGAATAATGCTGTTTCATGTTGCTCATCTCCTCAACTCTAATGATGGCACTTGAAGGCCTTAACTTTTTCTGTCTTTATTACTAGCGCACACTCTGTATCATGCATTCATGCATGTGTAACTTGTTGAATGATAATACTAGCAATGCTATCATTGTATATTTAGTACTTTGAAATTTTCTATCTGTTTATGCCTCCACTATCTCTTTTGATTCTCACTATGCCTTTAAGAATTGGAGCATTAGCTAGAATTGTATTCAACTACAGTTAAGGATGCTACAACTCAGACAGATGAAGTTATTTGGCCAGGATCATACAGCTAGCTTGACTCAGAGTCTCAGATTTCAATTCTGCTCATTCAACAGTTAATTTTTTTCCACCACATTAAAAAATATTAGAATAATTTTAATAAGGTTTTAAGTACATAGAATAGGTCAACTGCTTTTGGGGTGTTCCTATTTTAATGAAGATCTTGAATGCTTTAAACTGGGGAGTCATTGCACTTACAGAGTTTTTAGGTGTCATTGCAACCCTGAGGCGGGATGATGATGACAGAAAGTTCTCCTATACTTGGTCTGTTGCCACTATGCAACCTGCTTAGAATCTCAGCTGATTTCAATCAGGTGTTCTCAGATATTCCATAAAAAGGGCATGCTGTATGCTAGATTTATAGGCAAGTTTTTAGTTAATCGCCATAAGTAATTTACATGCATGCCTTTAGTTAAACCTAAAATAATTCTGTGAGACCATTTACAGTGAGATAACTGAGACCGAGGACTGTTAATTATCTATACATCAAAGCAGCATACAGATTCATCTTCACACCCAAGTCTGACTTAATGCACATAAATGCTTATTGTACTTCAATTAGTCCTGGCCTCCATCACTTCCCACAGCCCAGATTTGGGGTACATTGCCTAAGGCTGTTTTATAATCACATTCATCCCACTCTCTCTGCTGACATCCCCTTACATCCTCCTGAGGTGTTTCTCTTTTGTTACCTGGAGCATCCATATCAGGGGCTTAGCTCGTGTGCACGCAGCCATGAACTTTTGCACAAATGCTGCATGACAACCTTGTCTCATGGGACTGTCCCAGTCTGCTCTGTGGTGGGAGCCCCCACACTCCTTGGCCCTACTTTCCCAAAGCAGAACACTAAGTAGCTGGAACCCTTTCATGTCTGGTGTACTTCACATAAAAGTCAAATCCTTAGCCACAGCTCAGTAATTCTTATAGACAGCAGTTCCTGCAACTAAAATCATGCCTCCCAATTCCTCCCAGCTTTTAAGTTTAAGTCATATTTTTCCATGTAGAAGAGTGACATCCTCATGGCAGCATCTGTCTCTGACTCCACCGAAGCATAGCAACCTTCAGCTAGAGGACAGGACTTCCATGGCTTGCTCAGCTGCAGTGCTCAATTAGTCTTCCAATAGATATATATTTCCTATTTTCTCCTAACACGCTGTCAGACACATCAAACACAGAGCAGTTTTCTGATGCGCACATTGGCTCATTAGGCCCTCGCTGAGATCATTAAATTCTGTTTCTTTAAGGCCGATGGAAAGGGCAGATTTATGCTTCTTTTGATAGAGCTGGTCTTAAATTTCCTCCCTATTGTGAGATGGATAGTTGGTGATGAATCAGTGATATTTCAGGCTCCACTGGGGGGCACACTGGCTGCTCAGAGGACTGAGGTTTCTGGGAGAGAACAGCAAGCAAGGAGCTGTTGAATGAATACACACATTTCTAGTGATGCCCACTTCCATGGGCCAGACTCAATGGCCTGGCTTTGTTCCTTTAAGACAGTGTTTCTCAATCTTGTCACTATTGACATTTGGGCTAATAATTCTTTGTTGTGGGGTGTTGTCCTGTGCACTGTAGGATGTTAGCAACAAGCCTGGCTGCTACCCACTAGATAATATTGACATACCCTCAAAGTTGTGACAAAAATGTCCCCAGACATCGCCAAGTATCCCATGGGGGCAAAACCACACCCAAGTGAAGAACCATGCTTTCATATATTCCAGGAGTCCAGGGCTCTCTAGAGAGACTCCAACCAGGAATTTAAGTTGTAAGACTGTGGGTAAGAAAGCAGTTGATGATTGTCACTAACATGGTCAGACTGGCAGAACTGTGAATCTGAGGGAATCATGTTGACAACGACTTCCAAATTCTGTTTTGTTTTGTTTTTTGTTAGCTATAGTCATCATATTTTCTTTCTATACCTTCCAAAGTCAGCTGATCGTTTTAAAGCTGCTTAGGCTCCTATCCTGGGTATGAGTTTTTAACCCTTTGTGGATGAGCTTCAGGGGAAGTCCAAGTCTCTGAAACTGGATACACAAGTTTGTGATCCTAGGCATACCTTGCATTTTTCTGTAGTGAGGGCGACAGCATCCGTACGTTTTAAAAAGAGGTCCTTGTTTCAAAAGATGTTAGGCATTACATGGTGGTCCTTGAGTGTGCTCAAACATTCATGCAGTGAGCTGTGGTAAAATCTATAAGGATGCAAGGATACAGAGCAATCCTCTCCTTATATACTGCTCCTTCTTCGTCCCTGATCCTGAATCATGGGAGTTTTCTCAGCCTTCACCATCCCCCTGTGGTGATCACGAACTAAATCTCTGAATTTTAACTTTGTAAATATATAAGCACACTAACTTAAACTGTAAGAGATTTTAAAGATACTCTAAAATGCATCTCTTTTCAGAGATGATCAAAGCAGAGCATCCATGATCATCTGGGTTTTCTCCCTGTGTGTCTGTGAGCCACTCTGCTACTCTCTGAAAGTAATTTTTATTTAGCTATTTCACTGTATAAAAGTATCAATATTAAAAACCAAGAAAATTACAATGACTTTAGGACCTCTAGCATGCATGTGTTAAGAAATATTGAGCAGACTTCTAGAACTCATCTTGAATCTTACCCAGATCTGAGCAGCTACACAGAGTCAGTGTAACAGCACCCTCATCATTAAAATGGATGGAAATATTTGGGGAGAAGCAAATTGAATTGGGGACTAAACCTCCAGTACATTAAAGAACTAAGAGGACTCATTTCTTTCAGTCTGTGATGGGGCTGCTTTAGGGATGTCATTGGGAGTTGTGCATGCATGTGTACACACACACACACATGCATTCACATATCAGAACAATTTTTAAATGAAAAGAAATGAGAAACAGAATAACTATCAGTGCCTTTTCCCACTGTCTCTGCATCATCATATAACCTGGAGTCAAGAGCATTTTTGCTTGTTTCTGAGGCCTGTTCTCTTCATTGTCCCCACAGATAGGAGGCTGTAGCTGCTGTCATATCTTCTCCCCTGTGTCAGGACAATGGGTGGTGACATGTATGACCAGGCATCACTGATGAGTTACACTTCTCTCTGCTCAGGGGACTGTTGCCTCATGTGGGCAGAGTGCTTCCTGTGGTCTAGACATCCATGCCCGGGGCTCAAAACTCATGCCTTTGTTGTTCCATAGAGCATTGCTCACCCCTAAGGCAACATAGGACCAGTGCTTCCAGAAGCTTCCATTGGGACTGATAAAGCCATGATACTCTTATCTGTTGTGCCCACTGGGATTCTGTCCAAAGAAAAATTGAAAACTGCTGATTTAGCTCACCATTCTCTGCACCCAGACAGACTATGATTTGCAGGTACGTACTCACTTTGTAGGCTGCACCTGTATAGATGTAGGGACTTCTATTCCTGCTTCGCACCAGGTCTTTAATCCGAAGTATTTCTCTGTGTTCTACTTTAATTTTGAAGCAACAGAGTGGGTTTCTGTCTTGGATGCCCAATCTGAGGTCCCATGGAGAGAAGACACAAAGTAGACCTGGCCCTCAATTAATTTCAACTATGACTAGTGAGACTGGCAGAGTGAGGCCAGGCTGCAGCCAGCCTAAAGGTCAACGAGTCTAAAACAAGTGCTAATTGTGTTAAGCCACCAATTATTATTTTTTTAAAATCCAGCATTCTTTCAGGAAAAGCTGACTAATATAAACACTTATTGTGTGTCAGACACTGTTCTGAATGGTGGAGACACAGTATGAACAGAACAATAAAACTTTCTCTCCCAGAGAAAGTCTCTTCTCTTTCTCTCTGCCCTCCTCCCACCTCCCTCTCTCATCCCTCTATCTGGCATGTGTGCATGGTGTCATATATTGTCATAAGTGAGTGTTTCTATGCCACATAGATATAAATGTGCACACGTGCCTGAAGACATGCAAGGATGCACGCTTACTCCTGTGGCAGGAGTGAGTGACTCAGGGTGGTGGGGGGAAGACCCCCAAAACACAGAATAAGTTTTTAACCAAGTCAGCCACTCCACAGCCTGTGCTCTGCCTCTCCTATTCCCAGCTGGCCATTGCTGTCTTCACACGCCTTAGATTTAGGAGGCCACTTGGGGAATTCCCTGAGATGGGAGCCAATTGAGTTTTTCCCACTTCCTGGGATACAGAAGCAGGTCCCCCTTTCTCTCATGATAACAAGAGCAGCGCTGTCAACTCACAGGCCAGAATAGCAGGGACAGTGTCCATCAAAGGACAAAATGCTCCCTGGGCAGCTGTCTACATGCAGCAGCCTGGACAGACCACTGCTGATATTTTGGGACCAGGAAGAAGAAAAACCTTTGCCTGATCCAAGGGTGTCCACCTAATAATAATATCTCAACCTGCCCTGGGAGATTTCTGTTCCTGGGAAGCTGGGGAATGTGCATAATCATGATCCTGAGAACAGGAAGTGCCTCCTCCCTCTGCTGTTCTGGCAGGTCCCAGCCTCCTTGGTTTTATTTACAAGTTCATAATGCCCAGGGCAAGGCCATTACATATGTCCTTGTAGAAAAAAAAAGTAGGCTGATTGCTAACAATTATGTAGATGCTATTTCTATAGTTAGAATTTTATCTTTCTCACCCTTCAATATTCTCAAAGCACACACAGATAAGTCTTTATCTCCATAGAGCATACTGTCCTTTTCAGCCATTTTTATGTATGTTACCCCATTTCATCTGCGTAGCAGGCTTGTCAGGTAGGTTGAACAGGCTTTATTGTGCCGTTCGTGAATGCTCACAGAAAGTTCCAGGAACTGACCAAAGACAAGACGGTGACGGAGCACACTCTTTAAATAGAAACCCATTTTTCATACCCATTGTCTCCCCATTTAAGAATGCTTAGCAACCACCACGTTTCCCATTTTCGGAATATCTGAAGACTTGAACGTTTTTTTAAAATCAGAGTTTCCTTAAAGAGAGAATTTCTGTCAGGGCCCTGCTGAACAGCCTCTCCTATAAGGACTGGGAAGAATGAGCTTTATTAATAAAGGGTCTAATGTAAGAAAACAGAAGGGTAGATGGGGGCAGTCTACTCCCACTCATCATGGTTTTGTTGAGTGAGTAAATGTGTAAACATACGAATGAGTCTTCTAATCTAACAACACATTGGGGTAACCCAATCCACTCCAAGCATGGTGGGGTGCTTACCTGAGAAAATTAAGGCACTAATTGAAAGAGGGTAAACACCCTTTTCTAGAAAAGCAATGATCTCTCAGGAGTAATACCAACCAGCTTCTCTACTTCCTTATACTCTGTTCTCACTGTCTGGCAACCTATTAAAATGGCCTTTCCCTGGTCAGTGGTGCCCATTTCCCCTTGGAGTCTCTGGCATCTGCCTTCTTCTCTCCAGATCCATGTGCACCACCCGAGTTCATTCCTGATTTGAGCTCCTGCTATGGTATAACTTAGCCACAGAGCCCACCAGAGCTTGTGAGCTACTGTCCCCTATGGTGAATGTTTCTTTAGCATCTGTTCATTGGAAATAAGGAGTGGCCACATAACATGTCTGCCTGCTTGTAACACCTCTGCAAGATACTGTTCCCTTTACAGATGATGCTCTTCTGTATTTACCGAAACCTCCTCGGGGATTCTGTGTCCTCAGAGCAAAGGGGAGGGAGAGCGAGTCCAGATGCCCAGATGCCAGCCCAGTTCCTGGGATTGCATTAGACATTGGTCTGAGTGCAGCCAATATGCCTCTCATGCTCACTGAGGAAAACGGAAGGGCGGGTTTGTGGTAGGAAAGAAAGTACTTTAGCCTTTTAAAAAAATGTGAAACTAATCAAATGTAAAATAAAAGTTAGTTTCTATTGAACATCTATACACCTGGTAGGCAATTTTGCTTTTTAAATCTACAAGCCTTGTAAAATGCTAAAGGGAGGTTTCCATATTACAGATGAGGAATTAAATAGCTCTCTAGTCTGAGGGCTCACCCAGCTCTAGCATCTTTGCTTGTCATGGTCATGGTCGTCCCTTTATTGAAAATGTGACTGTGCTGGAGCTTCAGTATCTCCTCAAAGAGCAGCTGATCCAAGTCAGCCTTTTTGGTTTGACATTTCAGACCTTCACATCCATGGTCAAAAGCTCCCAGGCCTGATTTTTGAATGTTTCGTGACTTTTCCGCTGACTTCTAATAAGGACTGTGGGATCTGGTACTACAATTTTAAAAATCAGGCCTTCCACCTCCAAGTGAAATCCAAAAGTGTTGTAAGCACCTGCCTAAGACTTCCCTTCTTTCCCTAAACTTTCACAGAACATCACACCTAATCTGGTCTCTTACTTATAATCAAAGTGCCAAGGGAACTCAGCTAATTGTCAGTAATATGCTATTGTTTACATTGTTTCTTAGTTTTGCCCTTTGTTTTGTATTTATTTATATTTTACAAACTAAACTGTAGACTCTGAATAGCATGGGAAATAAGTGATTTTTTTTAAAAAGCCTTTCCATGCTTTACAGAGAACTTTCAATTTTAGACAGCCTTGCTCAATGAATTATTTATCAGAACGTGTCTTGAAAGATGGATTTCTCTCACAAAGTTTTGACTCCTCTTTGGTGACACCTACTTGCTCCCTAAAACTGTTTATTAGTAACATTCTGTGTAAAATATTCCACAGTCAATGCCTCTTTTTATGAAATTGCTTAACTCAAGCTTGCAATCACCTCAGAAGACATCTCCCATGAGCCTAACTTTGTAGGTGAAAAATTGAAGTCTAGTAGCTACATGGAGTGTCCAGGGTGAAACAGCCTTAGTAAGGGAATCAGAACTGGGATGGAGGTTCTCTGATGTCCACTGCAGAGAACTTCCCCCGCTCCATGATGCCTTCCTATCTTTTGTTGTCTTGCACCCAGTGTGCAGTGTAGTCCATTTGCACCTTGCCATGATGGCATTCTGCAAGGTTGGCAATAATTGTATGCACATTAGCATCATGAAAAAGTGATTTCCAGTGACTAACCAGATCCCTCAAATTTGGAATTCATAATTTTATTGAGTAAAATCACTATTTGTGTGTGTGTGAGTGTGTGTGTGTACAGGTTATAAGAAATGTTTTCTGACAATCCGGTGCATGGTAGACAGGCAAAGCTCATATGTTATCTGCCAGTTCTGGCTTTTAGGCTGACACCATCTTTCTGTGTGCTGGTCCTTCATCGAGGTGCAGTTCACCTATGAGGATGCATTATCATTTCTTTCAGCCCAGCTTTCAGCTCACTGAAGTGCAGTTAGAGGCTTTTCATAGTCACGTGCAGTAGATTCATAGGCCATCAATGGAACCACTGGAAAATTACAGGCCTCAATAAAACCCACATATCCATGAATTCAACCCATGCGCTATAGTTTTCAATTTGCTTCTCCTATTATTTCTTATAGGTGTGCTCAGGGTTAGGAGATTTAATGACATTGTACATTTAGAATTTTTTCACTGACCCTATCTTTACCAGATCTGTCCAAGATAAAGTGTTTTCTAATGCCATTTAATACTAGACTCTGGGATGTAATAAGACAGATTTTAAAATACATATATTTTTAAGTACTCAAAGATATTTAGAGTTTTCTGTTTTGTTTTGTTTTTTGTGGGGGGCGGGGATGAAAGACACCACAGTATTCTTCTGGAACATCATTCTATGAGTTGTCTGAGTTAATCAAGTTAAGGATTCTGGAAATTTGATTTAACCATGATTTGGTCACCAAATGTAACTAAGCAAATAATATATATCAATAGATTGTAATTTGAATGTAAATATGTTTATTTTTTAGTGTATGCAAATAGAAAGACAATGTGAACCAAATGTGTAATTTTATATTTTCTAGTAATCATGTTTATATAGGTAGATAACTGTAATTAATTTTACTAACATGTTTTATTAAAGTCACTATAATGAAATATAATTTTAAAGGTAATTAATATAGATATTAAGATGTTTTACTTTTTTTACTGTCTTAAAATGTAGTGTGAATTTCACATTTAGAAGCACATTTCAATTTGGACTAGCTGTCTGGGTGATATGTTGGAAGCCAGTTGTTAAATGTTTAGAATTCCATTGATTGATATATTAAAACGGGCCACTGTAGGAATATTTATTCCATAAGAATCATCAATTGTTGCATTTTTTGGAGGGGGTAGTTGATTATTAAATACTCACCAGCAATCACCTCTAAATAGCCCTTGTGGCTAGTAGCTGCCATATTGAACAGTGCATCCCTAGATAATAGAAAAGATTTGTTAGATGTTTCTTCAGCATGTTTAGAACTCTATTTAATTTTTTTTTGTTCCAAGTTTGGTGACAAGGTGGCACTTTTCACAGTGGACACCAGTTGGAAAAATATCAGGTCAGAGAAAGAATAATAAATAGTGACTGAGCACCTATTAGTTTTGAGGCTCCATAGACAAAGCATAACTACCCCATAGAGTTCCATATGACTTTGGATTTGGGAAAAGGATTGTTTATTCTTGGACGTTAAACATGTGTCTAGTTATGAATGCTGGCATTGGTGAGGACAGGCCTAGGGAAATAATTAGTATACACACATGAGCAAGATATGAACTTTCATATAGATATGATAAGTACCAGTTTTGTTGAGTTTTATGAAAAAATAGTTTATATTAAGATATTAGTTTATATACTTAAATCTCATTAAATGTTATTTATTAAAAAGCACATGATTCATGAGGTTTTTAGGATTACCTAATGTACTTCTAATACATTACCTTTAAATAATTAAATCTAATTTTAGGATCAAGGGATAGACATTCTAGGATGTTTTATTATAAAGTCTCTAATGCCTACAACAAATATATACTCTTCTATAAAAACAGTGATAGCTTGCTTCTATTGGGTATGTAACTATGCACCAGACACTTTAAATATTAATTGCAAGTGATTTACACAGTGATTCTAAGTGATGGATGTTATATAGATTCTCAAGAGTAGGAAACTTAAACTCAGGAAAATGACTAGGTCTATAGTCATCCATCTAGTAAATGGTAGACCAGATCAGCAAACTAAGGTCTTTCTTATTCAAAGTCTGTGGACTTTTCTCTTGGTGAGACTAGCTCTCTAGAACTTCAGGTTCACTGGATTTTACTGTTTTGTTTTTGTTTTTTATTTTTTTTGTTTTGTTTTGTTTGGAGGGTGAGATTTAAGGGATTATCATAATCTTAGAAACAATAAAGCATAATCAATAACAATAAACAGTAAGGAATTATCAAGTTTTGTTTAAATGGAAAGAATGATAGAGAGCCGAAGAAAAGTAAAAAAACTCAGATATGCCTATCAGAATATAAGCTTTATCTTTTTCACCCTTCAGTCCTGATAAATATATACCAGTGCGAGCATTCTGTGTGAATAGTAAATGCACAAATGTGGAATGAATGTGTGCTCTGAACACAACATAATACAGTACAACACAACACAACACAACACAACACAACACTGACAATAAAACCTTTATTCTCCAGGGACAATCGTGGAAGGTGATGTTTCTAGGCACTCGCAAGAAGCTGGCACTGTTCTAGGTGCTTCAATTGCTCTGGCTCATTTCCTCCTCACAACAATAGATGAGATAGTGACAATTAATGTTTATATTTTACAGATATGGAACGCTTAAGCACACAGAGGCTAAGAAATGTTCCCAAGCTGTAAGTAAGCAGCAGAATTGAGATTTAAACCCAAACTTAACCCATAAGGCATACTTTCAGCAATACGTCTGTCTCATTGACTATAAGGCAGATAAGTCTCAGATACCACAAACTTTAAATAATAATAAATAAACATATTGCTCTGAAGTGACTATGAAAAAGGTATGTAATGCCATAAATCTGTTCCATATTAACTTGCCTAATTAGAAATAAGAATTTTTTTAAATAAAAAATGGAGCTCATGGGTATAGAGGATAGATTGATCTTTGTCCAAGGTGGAGTTTGGGAGGTGAGTGAAATGGATAAGCATATCAAAGGTAAAGATTTCCAGTTATAAAGTGAATAAGTCATAGGGATGTAATGTACAAATGAAATAAAAAAAGAGGAAATTATGGTAGAAGAAGAAATCACTTCTTATCAAAATTTGGAGGATGGAGGAGTTGGGATTTAAAAAAGCCTTTAATGAGTAAATGAGATTTACATGAACAGAGGAAGTTGAAAGAATATTCTAGCCAGAGAGAACTGTATGAGTACATGCAGAACACGTCTAAGTCAATATAAAGAATGGAAATTTTTGGAAATGGGAGGATGGTCAATAGCAGTGGAAATTAGCTACAAGCAAGAACAGGCTTAAGTCTGTCTCCTGTGTGCTGGAGAATTCAATTCCCCACACATTATAGGCTCCTATTCATGGAGCTCCCATCACAGGCTCTGTGAGCACATTAACTCCTTCCCCGAGGCATTCAATCCTGTGTGCTGTAAGACCTGCAACTATAACATATTGTAGGGTAAGATAAGTAACCCCTCAAGCAAACTGTCATGGAGGGAAAGAAGGAGAATATGGGGGTTAAAGGAGGGAGATGTGTTTCTACTGAAGACTGTGGAAGGCCTTTACAGGTTATGCTTGTTTAGAGGACGGTATTCCGTTTGTTTACAGCATGTAAGTTATGTGATGAGGAACAGTGGGAGGTCAGTTAAACTCAGAGCATAGAGAATGTTGGATGCCACGCCAGGTGTGAGACATTTATATTGCATCAATAGCAATTGTTCAGTAGGCAGCCTGAAGGGTTTTTAGCTTCAGAGCTAGAATTACATTTCCACTTCAGGGAAATAAATTTGACAGTCATAAGTGGGGTAAAATCTAGTAGAGGTTGGTTATTGTAGCAGGTTGAGCTGGAGATAATGGCGTTTTGAGGTGGGAAGTGGCAATAGACGTGGCAAGAAGAGGATGTGTGCAAGTGCTTTGATACTCGAAGAAATTTGTTCTGAATATAATGAAAAACCCAAAGATTTGAGAACAGGGAAATGGGAAGATCAAAATTATATGACTTACCATGTCTCCTGTTCTCTTCTGTATCCATTAATAGATGCTGAGACAGACAGAAATGCTGAAAATTTAAGAGTTCATGGACAGCTGATAGTATCATAAGGTTAGCTTTCTTTTGAGTGAGTGGAAAGTTAATTACTTATGGCCAGATGTGGAGACAGGGAGAGGGATTCTCTCAAGATATAGTGTGACAATGAATTAAACAATTCTTTTCTCAAACAGTGATAATCACCATATGCACTAGCAGAAATACTATAATAAAGTAGATTCCTTTTTTTTCTTGGTCTAATACAGATTTCAAAATATTTCTAAATGTAGACTCCATGACTACTCTAGATCAAATAGACATCAGTATTTCTCAAATTATCTGTTACTTGTGTTTGGAAAATTTCCACCCTCTACTAGGAGCATGTTTTTGAAACAAAGAATGAAAACTTTGACATATTTTGAGGGTAGGGTGATGAATTAAACATTTAGATAGGCTTACTTCAAAACACATACACATGAGTGTGCATTTATTCTGTAGGATTGGAATCCTTGAAGGTAAGGATAAGAGGGAATGCTTGAAAATAATCTACATAGGCACAATGAGAGATGGAGCCTGAGAGAGCAATAGAAAAATCTATGTGTAATTTTATTAATGTGTCCACTGTATCTAGAAACTCTGAAGAGCAACTAGGTCCTAAAAGATTTCTTTGACTCCCTACTGGCCATTCATAGGCTTTTGATGTGGGGAATTTTGCTGATGCATATTTGAAAACAAAAGATGTATTAAAGAGTCCAGGATAATTAGACTTTCATCTTGTGGACTCAGTAGATCTGTTCAATATAGTTGACATTCTTGATTTTCTGAGGATTTGTTACATCCAAATACATACTTTGCTTTTCTAGCAGGTTTGGAATTTCCCTAGAATCTCCTGCCTTGAAGACCTGTTGAAAGAACTAAAATCTCAGGAACTTCTTCACGTTTTCTTTAATGTAAAGACCAGAGCCTGAGCAGAGCATTCAGCTGCCATGGTTCTTCCCTGACTTCATGAAGGGCCTTAACTACAGAAGTGCCTCTTAAAGAGAAAGCAAGTCTAACCACTCTGTAAAGAAGGAAGGAGAAGACAGAAGAGCCCAAGGGGGAAATGATCACAGAACTTTCATTCCTCTCACCAAAGGGCCATATTTTCTAGCCAAATAACCCAATTGTGTGTTTTTGGTGGCTTGTTCTTGACAGATACTAAATTCTTGGGCTCCTGATGGTAGAAAGATAGGTGGAGATAGAGATTGAAAGATAAAGATGGGGGAGAGGGTTGTTCAAGGATGTGTTAGAGAAATAGTAGTATTCAAGGGGTGTTGGTTGAGATAGTAGGTCAGTAATTGACAAAACTGTCTGCTTATCAGAAATAATTTGCATTGCTCTTTAATAAGCACATTGACCACAGCTCTGGACAGTCTAACACAATAGGTCTATATATGTGTAAAATATATACAGAGTAAATCAATCACCCTAATGAACAAATGCTTACCGAGTGTTTCTGAGGGGGCAGGGCCCTTGCTAACTTATATGGCATTTTGTAAAATTAGGGAGACATATGCCCTAGTTCTTCCCCAGAGCTGATCCAAACCTTTGCCAAGATGTAGGACTGGGTGAGCACAAAATTAACAGTATTTCAAGACCCACATACCTGTTCCTGACCAGGTACCTTTGTACAGAGCATAGACTGTGTGACCGAGGGTATCAGTCTTGCTCGTGGGCAAGAATTGGACCTTCTTCTATACAGTCACTGAATATTAAGAGGTCTCAAAAATAAAGACCTCTTAGGTCTTCCCAAATATAAGCCCAGCCTTGTGACTAAATTCCCATTCATAGGAGAAATGCTTTTTTCTGTCACTGTGCACTGTTTCCCCTAATCTACATCTTTTCTCTTGACTGTCTCTTCTCATTCAGTACTCCCAACTCCCATTGTTAGTCTACATTACTCACTGTCTTCTTTGGGCACCACCTGGGGATGCACTCACTCTTGCCAGCTATTTATCTTGAGATTAACCTCTCTCAGGACACAAAGAAGAATTCATTGGCCTCATTTCAATGGACTTGCAAAGTCAACTTATCATATTTTGTTTAATTTGTAGGACACTATCAATGGGCCACAACATTATATTGTCTTATATTGTCAAGTGAAAGCAAGCTCAGCAGGAATTACACTCTAAATGATTAACTCACCGCCAGGACAAAACAAAAGGGCAGTGGACACTTGTGCCAATTTCAGCAGGGATGTTCTGCCAGGCCTGAGATAAATATGGCCTGTGCACCAATCAGGTAGTCATCTTGCTAAATCATGGAACATTGTCAGGTAGGTATTAGAAAAATAATTCCCTTATATTGAGATAGTAAATTATGATGCTTATATTTTCATCTAATCAAGCCTGCCTTCTCTGTGAGAAAATATGGAGACCTGCCATGAGGTGTTTTTTTTAAGTCTTCCCATATTTTCTTCTACGGAGGCTTGAAATTCTGCCTTAATTATTAATTTCTGAATTATAAACATTGTAGATCATTTTTCTTGTGAAAGAGTAAGGTTAAGGAGTGATGTTGCTCCTGGTCACACAGCAATTTGTCCACAAAGCTAAGGCCGAATTCTGAATTCCAGTCTTAGGTGCTTTTATTATATCATGTTACCTTTAGGCAAACCAGTAATTTTCAACCCTTTTCATCTCATGGCACACATAAACTAATTACTAAAATTCTGTAGCACACAAGAAAGTGTATTTTTTCCTGATCTGAAAAAAAAAAATAGGTATAATTTTGATTCATTCCCAGCAGACAGCTATTGTGTTGCCTGTTGTCATTTTTAAAATTTAACAATCTGAGGCAGCCGTGGGGGGAATGTCTAGCCTGAGGGCCATATGAGGCCCATGAAATCATTTGGGCTAGCCCTTCCACGGCATTAAATGTGTGACCAAATATAGCGGGCTCATTACATGTTTGACCAGATATAGCGGGCTCATTTTTAAGATGGTACTTTTGTATGGCCTGCACAGGTTGTTATAAAGATCCAAATGGCCATTGGCAGAAAAAAGGCTCCCCAACCCTGATCTAAAAGAACAGAGGTCCGTGCTCCTGCCCAGTCAGATATTGCATGTTTTCAAAAGTCTTGTGGCTCACTGGTTGAAAATGGCTGAGGTAAGCCATTGCCCTTGTCAATATTCGATTTTATAATCAAATCATTTCGGGGGAGAAAACTTAAGTTCTTAACACTTCAATGTGCGAATTATAATATGCATATAATACGTGAATACAAAACACAGTAAAAGGAATAGGAAGACCGAGGAAAGAGGGGTGAGAAGAGAAGCCTTGAAGGCAGAAGGGGAATTTGGGGCCAACCTAATTCTCAGTTGTGCCTTGGGCCAGGATGGTTTAGTGAAACCTAAATGGGTGTTCATTTAATTGGTCTCTTCCCTAGACCAATGTGTTATCCCTGTGTTTATTATCTGTGAAGCTTTGTGCTGCTAGTTTATTTTATTTCAATTGTGCTGTCATCCAAGTAGGCAATGCCAGCTGCGAAATGTTCTGCTCCCATGAGTTGGGAATTGGTGCTCTTTTAAAAAGACGTTTAAATCAGAGGAGACTGTCACCCATCACAAAGAGGACTTTTTTTTTATTTCCTGATTCCCCACCACCTTTTCTCACATGGCACTGCAACCTTCATAAAGCTGAGGGAAGTCAGGCATGAAATGGTGTTCTATTTAGTTTAATGGTTAACAGACAGCTTCACCCACCGCATTCAGCACATTAGCCGTATGCTGAAGGATCTGCTCATTTTTAATAAGGTGAAAAACTATTTAGTGTTTAACACTGTATGGCAGAATTATCCTTACCCCTCTTTTTCTCTTCATTGTAACAAAATATATTGCAGAGCAGTGCTACATAATAGTGCTTTTCTAGCCTTTGCTTATGCAAAGAAAGTAGTTTATGGCCCTATGGAGTTCAAAAAAGAGAATTAATATTGTGGAATTCCCCATAGACTGAAAAGACCTTAGCAGTCCTCCAGTCCAAGTCCTCTTATTTGTCAGTCAAGCTCAGAAAAGGTGAGTGACTCGAGTAATTCAGCTTATTAATGCATAGTTTCTTTCTTTCCTTCCCTTCCTCATTTCTTCCTTTTCTTTTCGATTTCTCTGCCTTCCTTTATTTCTCTAGGCTTTCATTCCTCCTCCTCTCCCTCTTCCCTCTCTTCCCCTCCCTCTGTCTCTCTTTCATCTTTCCTCCTTTCTGTTCCCTTCCTGGGCATCTTCATAATGTGCTAAAAAGATTATTTTTGAAAGTCTCTTTCAATCCCAAACTTATAAAAATAATGTGTATTCAGTATAAAAGACTACCTTTCCCCACCCTACACAGAGTGTTTTCTTTTGAAATATCCTTTTTCCTGGAAAAAAAGAAAAGCAGTGTGTAGCCTCTCACTTTCTTATAATTATGTTTCCTAGTCCCAGGTGCCCTACCTTTCATAGCCTCAGAGTCACATATCTATTTCAGTGTTCATTCCTTTGCTAAATGAGGAAGTAGCTTTATTTAAAATAATATTCAAACTTGATCTTCCATCTCATAGGACAAGGAATTTAAGATTCCCAGGAAGGTGAGAGTAATTATTGATTATTTTGACCAAAAATATAAATATCCGCATTTTGCAAATATGGATAATGTTCTTGACTTCCCAGAGTTGTCTTATACATATTACCATCTCTTGTACACCTTACAACTATCCTCTGTGTAATATAGAGGATATGTCATCTCAATTTTATAAATGGGAAAGCAGATTTCTGTGATTTTAACCGGACTTGGTAAAAATCACATGGCTCATTAATACCAGTGTTATGACAAAACACTAATATTTCCTTACCCAGTTTTGTGTTTTTTTTCCCCACTATATCAAGCTACTTCCACTCAAGACAATAATGATTGTTTGGATGCATATGGAAATATGGAGATGAGCCAGGAAAGGTGGACTGAGCAAGAATTGTGCAGAGAAGGGGGCTTGGGAAGCATGGCAGAAAGAGCTGGGGCACATGGAATTGGCAATTTTTCCTGAAGGTCCATGAGGGGTTAGTGGTGGAATATAAAATAGTCTAATGGGAAAAATATGGTAATTGAAACCAATAAAATTATATAGCATGACTACAAATTGAATTTTTCTGCTTTTGATCTTAAATAAATATTATATTTAAACAATTTTTTTGAAAAAAAAAAGCAATGCTTATAGCATTTATTATCTTTTTGGTGTAACTTGAATGCATCATGGATGCGCTCCCAAGGACACATAAAGGTCAGGTTCATGATACCTTTGCCTTCTCCATTGTCAGATTCTTCTATTTTAGGGCTTTGTGTCAAGAACTGATATATAGAACAAGGTCCTCTAGCTTGGGATGTAATAAATAGTTATTTGATTTTACATTGACATCCTAAATGCTAGCATCTCGTGGCTGTAAAATCTGTTCCCAAAACAATGACATGTCATGAGACTGCTTAAAGTGCTAATGATATTTCCTTTCTCTTGGAGGGACCACTTAATAACAATATTTAAAGAATATTAGTCAAGTGCTAAAAATTTATGTTCAACTTTTATTGGACATAAATTATTTTTCCAAAAGGTGCTATCTCTTTTAAAATAATTATCATGGGACATTTTAAACAAATCCAAATGATTTCCTATTAGTGAAACATTTTTGTGTGCTTTTTAAAATGTACCATTGTCTCTTGGTTGATTTATCGGAATTTGACCAGAATAAATGCCTCCACCCCCATGCTTCTTATAATGTGTATACAAAGGGATTATGATTATGGAAATGAAAAAGAGAAATAATCCCTCCCCCAAAGATCTATAGATACTCTACTGACTTCTGCTTCTCTGTGTTGCTATAAGTCAGGGGTAAGAGTCTCTGATCCAAACTTTTTTATTATTTTACTGTGTAGCTTTAGGCATGTGTATGAACGACTCAGTTTCTTCATTTAAATGATTGAATTGCATGGCCTTCTGGCTTCCTGCCATTATATCAGTCTGTGTGCCTATGATACATATGATATCCAAACCAGCATTAGGTTCTCTTAGGGAAGGTGTGATCTCTTTCTTTGAAAGGCTGTCTAAGCTCATGGATTTGATGGAACATTGCCTATTCCCTGGGAACACTGCCTATAACGGTTAGGTAATATTATAATGTGCGGAAGCAGAATGGACTTCTAAGTTCTCAAAATATAAAGTAACTTTAAAAAGAACATTGCTTTAATTGAATTATGAGCAATAAGGGACTTTTGCAAACTTCAATTCCAGTGAGCAGATGAAGACTGCAAGTAAGTGGCTCAATGTGTATGTATATATATATATATCTTCAATTGGGACTTCAGGAAAGAGCTTTGCTAAGTCATACATCTTGGGTGAGAGACATAGTTGAGAAAGGATAGAGGGCAGAAAAAGACACCCACCAAAATGAATGAGCGAGTAGTGGAGGGATATTAATTCCATACCCCAAAGAACTATTTAGACCCAGACATAGTTTTTAATAACCATGGATGGAACCAAGTACATATGAACATAAAAATAAAGGAGACAACAACCTCTGTGAGTGTTTATATATATTTTTTGGCCTGAAACAATAATTGCAAATAGGTAGATACCACAAAATGAATTATAAATTAGATGTCAGCAGACATCAGAACAGAATGAAAAACAACCAGCTCAGTTCACCTGCACATTCTATGGGATTTCATGTCTTTTCTAAGACTGGTAAAATCCCAAAATCTTATAAAATCCTAAGCATTTCTGGCCTCAAGTCTTCCCTCCATTCACGCTTTGACTACATTATAGATTCTATCCCACAGTGGATCTCTTTCCAATGCTCTTTGTAGACCCAGCATTGAATTCAGTATCTTGATGTGACTGTCCACTAAATCACTCTATGAAGTATCTGTGATTGTACAATATATTGGGGATAATGTAGGGTGTCTACAGTAACAAAAACAACAATCTTGAAGGTCCCTGTTGTGGGGCTTTTGGGCCACCAAATAATCGGGAGTTATTTTCTGGTCACTTAAGAGTAAATTAAGCTCTTTCACTTTAAGGCAAGACCTCTTACTACTCAACTCCTCTTCCTCTAACTGGCTCTCCTGAGTTCTACCTTTAACAAGAAAGTTAATCCTAAACTCATGAGCTCTGTAGTCAGGTTGCTTAATATTAAAAAAAATGTCAAATGCTATGTTTAGAGAAGTTGATCAATAACAGTATTAGCTGAGTAAACAAAATAGTATCTCAGGCTGTTGAGTCTGGGAAATGATTCTTGAGCTTACTTCTTACAGTTTCTACAACTCCAGATTTTTATGAAACTAGGACAATGTATTGTTTGAATATCCCTCCTCTAATTACACCTACCTTCCATCTAGAGATCTCTTTAAGCATGGAGAATTCAATCCTAAAATGAAACACAAAACACACAGATGGCAAACATTACCACTCTGCAATGATTTACAGGCACACATTTCTAGCAAGTAAATCTTAGGTCAAAGTGATAAAGTATTTTTGCATCCTTTGAAGAAAAGCTATATGTCAGGGATGTTACTGACAACAAAAATAAATACACTTAACTATCTGTACCATTATTATTACGTTATTACTTGATTCTTTAAAAATAGGCTTACCCTGTTGTATTATTTCTCAGCACATCATGTGATCACAAAATTATTACTATTTTTTAAATTATTGTTGAAAGCATTACATGTGTCCCCTTTTTCAAAAATTATTTTTAAGGTTTAAATTATTATTATTTTAAATGTGTCTTTATTGTTATCTCAAACTTCCAATTTGTAAAACTCCAATAGTGGTCAGATTGCTCTGCTAATTAAATGAGAAATCTTAGCATTTGAATGAAAAAAAAAATCCCTAGGACCACAGTGTACTAGTAAAAAGAATTAAGAGAATAACATGACCAAGGGCTATGGTTGGGAATTGCCAAGGTTGTGGTTGGGAGATGCTGAGATTGGGAAAGAGAGAGAGATAAAAATCATGTGGAGGAGGCTGGATATCAAGGAGAGTGAATGGCTTAAGCACTTGATCCCAGTGTGGAGTTTCAAGTTTGTGACAGGGTGTTGATGAAAACAAGGGGACAGGATGCAGAAAGAATGGAGAGTTAAAAGAGGAGGAAGGATTTTGGAGGACAGCCATGATTCTGAATGACGTGAATTTTACCATGTTCACACAACCCCCTCCTCCGAAAGATATTTACTAGAGCTATGGTGTTGTATTCTAGCAGTTTCTCTTTAAATTTATCTATTTATGGACCATGATTATTAATTTTCTGTAGCGAAGTTATATATTTCAAAATTATACTCAAGTTATGGATTTTGTGCCAATTGTTATCCCAAATTACTAGCCAGATATAAGAAATTCAAAATCATAAAACTTAAACTATCCTAAATGATAAAAAAAAATCATTTTGCAGAAGCTATAACTGGAATTTCAGAAGAATCTCATAGGTAAACTACCAATATTTAAGGAGCAATTGCCTCAAAATTGCACATAATTTACATTGAATCAGGTATGTCATCTAATAGATATTGCATTTCCAGGTAGTATTTTTCTCTTCATCTACTTGCTCCTTGTCATCTTTTCTCTTTAGCATTGCTGCAGACCAATATACATGAAATACCACTTTCACATCGTATTTATTTTGACAAATATTGCATAAGTCTTCCTCATTACCTGTAGGATAAAGATCTGATCCATTACTTTGGTTTTTAAAACTCTACATACAGGATATTATTTCATTAAAATATCCTCTTTTCGTGGGTTCCATTAATAAGGTTGCTACAAGCCTAGCCAAAAAAGCTGAGCTGAAGAACCTATTCAAAATAATGTAATCTTTACCCCAAGGAGAAAATATAATTACGTTGTGGGAGCCCCTTTCCATGTCCCGCGTAGCTCAGGGTTCCTGGTTCAGGGTTCGGGTTCTGAAGGAGGCCGCACGCAAACGAAAAGAGAGACTAGAAAATATTAATCTGGTGATATTGGGGGGCCAGGCGGGAGCCTTCCTCTAGTGCAGTGGTTTTCAACCTGTGGGCTGTGACCCCTTTGGGGGTCGAACGACCCTTTTATAGGGGTCGCCTAAGACTATTGGAAAACACCTATTTCCCAGGGTCTTAGGAACCAACACACCGCTCCCTCCTCAGTGTAGCAAAATGTAGCAATGTAGTTTACTGTTGTCATATTAAGACTGTTACCCATGCTACACCACGATTCAAGACAAAATTTCATTTATTTGTAATTAGAAATAAATATTTCACAATATATAATTACATATTGTTTTTGTGATTAATCACTATGCTTTATGTTCAATTTGTAACAATGAAAATACATCCTGCATATCAGATATTTACATTACAGTTCATAACAGTAGCAAAATTACAGTTATGAAGTAGCAACGGAAATAATTTTATGGTTGGGGGTCACCACCACATGAAGAGCTGTCTTAAAGGGTCGCGGCATTAGGAAGGTTGAGAACCACTGCTCCAGTGGAAAGGACTAACCTTTGCTCTGGCCTTTTTCTCCCTTTTTGTAAGGCTTTGGAACACACCCATAGCCTTTAGGCAGGAAATGACAAAACAGAAATTAACATGAAACAAACAGGTAGAGACTTCCTCAGCTAACAATGTTTTCAACTAAACAGTGAGTAATCAGCTCTGACCTTTCAGAGCAATTAAGGTTGACCAGCCTTCTGGCCTCCTGTTTACATCCATTTAGTGAGAACAATGTTTGGTTTCCGACATTAAGTATCCCATTTTCCAAGTTGCCTCATGTTTACCTCCTACCTCTCTCCTCTAGCCTCACCTGTCACCCATGACCCCGCTTCCCATTACTTTGCCCAGTACTCAGATGTTTCCATGTTCATCTATGACTTCTGGCCATTGCATATGCTGACCCCTCTGTCTGAAATATTTTCCCCAACCCCCCTATTAGCTCTCCTGTTTTAACTACTTCCTACCCATTCTTTAATATTCAGTGAACTCACTCCTTCTATGGGAAGCTTCTCTGGGATACTAGAGCTTGGATAGATGTCCATCTCATGTGTTGCCAGGCCATTCTGTCCTGCCTTTATCATACATAGATATGGTCACCCTTCATTGCAGTTGTTCCAAATTATCTGCCTTCCCATAGATTGTAAAAGCTAGGTTCATGTTCATCTCGTTCATCATTGCAGTCTAGCGCCCACTACATTTTCTGTATTGTGCCATATGAATAAACTCAATTTGAAAATTGGTACTATGAGAGGTGAAATATTTCTTTGGATCAGAAAGAAGCATAAAAAAAAGCAAAGTGATAAGTGAAAACTATAATATCAAAAGAATTGTTTAAATATTATATCTGAGGGGAAAGTCTGGTCACAAACAAGTAGCTGAACTCAAGGAGAGTGGACCAGGAGATCTACTCTTCTTTTCAAAGCAATATGAGCTGTTAGGTTGTTTGTACCACTGTCACTTTATGACTATGGACTCTAGCTCCCTTCCTTTACTTATTGTTTTTCTAGTTTTTGATGTTTAGTTTCTTCCATCTATTTGAATCTTACTTTTAAAACCATTTTTAATTTAAATTCTTAAAACCTCCTCTGACACAGTTATCTCTCCCCTCCCAACTTTAAATTACTTTTCCCTGTACTGATTTTATTATTGGCATCATCATTATCCCCAATTTGATCCTGAGCTCCTGCTGGCAGGAATAGGGTTTTGTCCACAGGTGCTATCTAAGCACAGGGCTACTACTCAATAAACAGACAGCCTGTTGAACTTTTCCTGGGAGAAAACATTTTGTTTTATAAATAAAAAATGCATAGATTAAAAAAGTAATCATCTCATTTTAAATTATCTATTTTCACATTAATTATATGTTTGTTCAATTATCATCTGTCATATTTCATCATAATGAAAGGTGGGTAAGGATGTATGAGATAAAGTCAAAAGTACCTTGGACTCCAATCAAGAGTTGGTTTGGAGTCCAAGCCCTGTGAGCAGTGACAGGACATTTGAGCATTCAAGCTTTAGTTCTCACAACTGCAAAATAAAAGGCCCGGACAGACAATGCTGATATCTCCTCTGCTTCTGTCATTGTCTCTGTGCTGCATAAACAAAGCACTCAACATCTTAGAAATATGCAATTTTCTACCAAGAATCATCAGCGCTCATTTACAGACAGTTTAAAAGAAAATCTATCACTAGTAGAATACTCTTGTACAAAAGTTTCAATGTATTTATAATAACAGATATACTAATTATCTTCTAGAGAACTTATAAATAATGGATTTGGGAAACACTGAGTGGTATAGACAAATCACTACATCTATCACTGAAATCTGCTTCGGCACAATATATACACAAATCAATCACCAAAACTAATATTATCATGTTTCTGCAACTTGAATTGAATTTTACTTTGTTGCTCCAGTGAGGTCCACAAAAGCATGCCTTGCTTGGCTAAACCCTGTACACAGTTACACCTATTAAATGTGGAGGAGTTGGTGCCTGCCCCTTTCTAAAGTGGGCTGAGTGAAAAGCTTTTAGGAAAAGTCACAGCTCTGTGCATCCTTGAAGATTAATTACCACTCAGATTCTTTCAGCTTTCAAATATACACTTGCATTAAGCATAAATTAACTACCTCCAGGCTGCATAATGGACAGTGGGTAGAGGGCTTCCACCTTTATATCTTTGGTTTGAATCTATCCCCGACTTAAGATTGACTGGAAGTCATTATCCTTTGTCAACTGGTCAGTGACTTATGAAATGAATTATTGGTCTTGGTTAAGTTCTTAGAGTAGGCACAAAAACACCTTCACAACGGATGCTCATCGGGAGCTGCTGCAACTCGAGAAAGAGGTTTCAAGATAGAATTGGTCATGGAAATTGAATTTGTGTCTCCCCTAGTCCACTTTCTAAATGTGCACTGAAGCTTAGAGCTTTGCCTTCTGGAAGAGAAGGATTTGAGTCTCCACAGTTGCTGACTGGACATCTTTCATTAGCATGATGGACATAATTTATGGCTTGTGCTTCTGGCTAGGACAGCGCAATTATCCCCAATTTCTTTCTTCACATCTGAAGAAATCTCCAGGAGAGAGTTTTTGTTTTAAATTTCACAAAGTACAGAAAAAGCACTGTTTCCATAACCTTTATCATTGTCTCTCTGGGCACAAGAACATGTTGGTATCAGATTGCTATTTCTATCTTTCTTAGAAATAACATGCTTTAGTAGAAAGCATCTTTAATACGAAGGTTTTTGCTACTCGAGGTTTAGTTCTTGCTCTATATATGTCTCTTTGAGTCCTCAGTTTCTCCACATGAAGGTAAAGGCCTTTAGACTGGATTTTTCAAGTCAAACTCTCTTCTGACTTGATTGGATCCTGGGACTGACAGGTTTTTCATTTTCTGGGTGGTTGTGTGGTAATCTGGGACTATCTGGAAGTCTGAAGCTCTTCTAAGAGGAAATTAGTATTATAATTAGGGACTATTAGAGGGACATACCTCTACTTGGAAATCACTAGCTGAGGAACATAGGGAATTTCACATGTAAGGAAGAGTAGGGATTATTGGCAGTGAAAGCAGGGAACAGGTCAATAAAGTTAGGATTTGAGTTTAAATGGGTAAGAGAAACCTCCTGTAATAAATATCCCGACTGGGTGAGGCTGTAATTGGGAAGAACTGGAAGAATCATCAGAGAAGAAGCCAAGTGTAAAGGTAACAGTTGGGTGTGAAAAGGTCAGGGGCTAACAATTGGGAGTTCTTATCATATATGGTAAGAATTCTCTCTGCTTCTCCCTTCCTCTACTCTCCCCTTCCTTTTCTTCTCCACCTTTTCTGCCCTGCCCCTGCACTTGGATTTCCTTCCTGGGTAACTTCCTTAATCACAATCAGTTTGAAAGTTTTCTTTAGTTGGGTGACTTTCAGAACAATATTTTCAGCCCAATTATTCTGTATGACTTCAAAAATCACACATAAAACTAATGATATATCTCCTTGGCTTTCTCATCAACAATATAAATATAACATATCCAAAGAGAATTTTAAATTCCTCCTTAATTTACCCCATAGTCTTTCCCATCTCAGTCAATAGCACCATCATAAATTAATTATTGAAAACAGGAGTCATTCTTGATTCTTGTTCTTTCCTTCATGCATATAATTTACTATTTAGTGCATTGGGTTTTCCTTTTGCTCTTCTATGTTAATCTATACATCTACTATCTCTTACCCAATTTACAGGGACATTTTTTTTCCATGATTCTAATTAGGCTTCTCTCCCATCTTGAAATTGTTTTCCAAAAAGTAATATAGCACTCATTTTAAAATGCAAGATGAAAGATAACACTTTCCTTCTTAAAACCAGGTGTGAGAATTTTATATTTCACTAGAGGCCTAGAGCACGAAATTTGTGTAAGGAAGGATGTCCTTCAGCCTGCTCCCTCTCTAATCTGGGACCCCTTGAGGGATGTCTGACTGCCCATTTAGGCCCAAATCATATAGGACTGCTGGCTCCCAACTGCTCAACTGTCTGTCTTCCTGATTGCCCCTAACTGCTTCTGCCTGCCAGCCTGATCACCCCCTTACCATTCCCCTGCCAGCCTGATTGATGCCTAACTGCTCCCCTGCCATCCTTTTGCCCCTAACTGCCCTCCCCTGTGGGCCTGGTCACCCCTAACTGCCCTCCCCTGCAGGTCTGAGTCTCCCCCAATTGCACTTCCCTACAAGCCTGGTTACCCCCAACTGCCCTCCCTTGCAGGCATGGTCCCTGCCAACTGACCTCCCCTGCTGGCTATCTTGTGGTGGCCATCTTGTGCAGGATCTTTTGACCACATGGGAGCAGTCATCTTGTGTGTTGGAGTGATGGTCAATCTGCATATTACCCTTTATTAGATAGGTGCACAGGTGGGGGCTAACTGGTGTCCTGAATCAGAATGGGTATTCCCTTGGGGAGTGAGGTGGCCTGGGCAAGGGGCCTGTGGTGATTTGCAGGCCAGCCATGCCCCCAAGTGACTGAAGTGGAGGCCCTGGTATGTGGAATTTATTTATTTTCTACAATTGAAACTTTGTAGCCTGGAGCAGAGCCAAGCTTTCTGCTTGCAAAACCATTGAAACTTTGTTTCCTTAAGTAGAGTCCTGGGCCAGCCAGGGTGTGCAGAAAGCTTGGCTTCCTCCATTGCCAGAGGCAACCCAGGCCTCCCTCCTGCTCTCTCTGTGGCTGTAGCCATTTTGGTTGGGTTAATTTGCATACTTGCTCTGATTCGCTGGTGGGTGTGGCTGGTGGGCATGGCTTGTGGTGTAGTGGAGGTATGGCCAATTTGCATATTATTCTTTTATTAGATAGGATCATTAGTTTTAGACCATAGTCTTTGGTAATTTATGACAGCAGCAGTAGGAAGATAGTTCTGTCCTTTTTCTTCCTTTTCAAATTATATTGTTATTAGCGGCCTGATGCATGAAATTTCATGCACTGGGGGGAATCACTCAGCCTGGTCTGCACACTCCTGCAGTCCAGGATTCTGGGGGCATGTCTATCTGCTGGCTTAGGCCTGCTTGAGGGGGACATCCCTCTCACAGTCCAGGATCCCTCCCTCCTTACCACCTGCCTCAGTAGAGGCAGGAGAGGCTCCCAGCTGTGCTTACCAGCCTTGAGCCTGGCTTCTGGCTGAGCAGTATTTCCCCCGTGGGAGCGCACTGACCACCAGGGGGCAACTTCTGCATTGAGCTGGTGGTCAGTGCACGTTATAGTGACTGGTCATTCTGTAGTTTGGTCAATTTGCATATTAGGGTTTTATTATATAAGACTAGAAGCCTGATGCATGAAATTTGTGCGTGGAGGGTGGATGTTCCTCAGCCTAGCCTGAATCCTCTCCAATTTGGGATCCCTTGGGGGATGTCTGACTGCCATGGGATTAGGCCTAAACTGGCAGTCAGACACCCTCTCAAAATTTGGGACTGCTGGCTCCCACCCACTCTTAGATTTTAATCTTGACTCTGCTTTGGAACTTTTGGTAAATTACTAATACTCTGAGATTCAGTGAGTAGGATAATAGCACTGCCTAATAAATTTGTTAAATCTGAAAATGAAATAAGGTATCAGATAAAACTGTCATTTCCTACTCTTCTTGTATAATTTTTATGAACACAGAGAATGAGTTTGCATAACTACTTAGTAAAGATTAATGATTATTATGGTGATAGTGATGTTGATGTTTCCTCAGTAAGCAGGTGAGTTCCATAAAGACAAAGACAGGGTTTATTTTGCATTTTATGTGTCCAGAACCAGCTACAAGGTTAGAACATATCAAAGATTAGTAAGTAATTGCTGAATAAGAGAAAGAATGAAATAATATAATAAAAAATATCTATCCTTGTGGTTTTTTTTTCTTTTCTTTTGATTTTCTCTATTCTGTTTATCTCTCTACTAGAGGCCCAGTGTACAGAATTTTTGCATGGGGGGTCTCCTTCAGCCCAGCCCACACCCTCTCCAATCGGGGACCCCTTGAAGGATGTCTGACTGCCTGTCTTAGGTCTGATTCCGATAGGATTTGGGCCTAAAACAGGTGGTCGGACATCCCTCTCACAATCCAGCATTCCTCCCAACGGCTCGTCTGCCTGCCTTCCTGATTGCACCTAATCGCTTCTACCTGCCAGCCTGATTGATGCCTAACTGCTCCCCTGCCAGCCTGGTCACTCATAACTGTCCTCCCCTGCAAGCCTGGGTCCCCTCAACTGCCCTTCCCTGCAGGCCTGGCCATTCCTCTCACCTGCCAGTCTGGTTGCCCCCAACTGCCCTCCCCTGCTGGTCTGATTGCCCACAACTGTCCTCCCCTGGCAGCCATCTTGGGCAGCCATCTTGTGAATACAAGGGAGTGCCATCTTGTGTGAGGGCATTATGGTCAATGTGCATATTATCTCTTCATTATATAGGATTGATTTTTAGAGAGGAAGGGAGAGCAAAGTAGAGATAGAAATATCAATGGTGAGAGAGATCCATTGATTGACTCCTGCACAGGCTCTTCTGTGGATCAATCCAGCAACCTGGGCAAGTGCCCTGAAAAGGAATTGAACCATGACCTACTGGTTCATAGGTTGACATTTAACCACTGAACACCACAAACTGGGCAATACTATCATTTTTTCCATTCATCAGTATGGCCTAACTATATGTCTTCTTCCAGATTTTAGAATATGACACACGGTGTAATTCCTGGGGGTCTTTATACAGGCTGTTAGACTGGCCTTGTGTATTTTACTCATAATTGTAGGGGTAGTTCCTTTTGATATCAATTTAAATGGCATCTCTTTAGGAGGATCTTCCCCAACCTTCTCTTTCGATCTCTTTTCATTTTCTTGTTGGTATTGTTTGTTTGTTTTAAATAGAGTGTCTTAGTCCTGGCAGTTGTTTTATTTCTGTAATACTTGATTTTTTATTTTGTGATTCTTTTTGCTTGTTTGTTTGTTTGTTCTTTTGCTTTTTCTTGGTTTGTTAATGTAGAATCTAAGCTCCATGACAGAACAAACTATATCTATTATGCTTAGCATCATATCTTTAGAATGGTTTCTGGCACATAGTAAGTTTTAAATAAATATTCATAGCTTGCCTGACAGATTGAATGACTGTTTTAAGAGAATTTAGAGTTTGGAGAATATAGCTCCAGGAAAAACAAAAAAGCTGATAGGTACCAGCCAAGGATCTGCAGCTCTTAGAAGTTTCTGAGCTTGACCTTGGTGTCACAGTGGAGATTAGGCCTTAAGGAAGACAACAGGGAAAACTCTGGATTGTTTTTGGTATTAGGATGAAAGCTCAATCCAGAAATTAGATATCAGTGGGTCTGATTTGCAAAGGTATTTTAGCGCCTTGATATTCTACAGGAATTCTACAGATGGGTCTTAGAGGAAATGCAAGAATCCAGCAGGAGGACCATTGTGTAACTCTTAAGACCCAGCAAATATGCATACTTGAAATCCCAAAATTTTGGTTTAATGTCAGGCACTTAAGAAATGCTTAATAAAAATTGGCAAGACATGGATGAGTGTTGAATGAATGAAAGAGAGATTACTCTATGTATGGAAAAGTATTAGTGTAATGCCTGGCATATTAGACTTGACTTTCCTCCCCTTTCCCTTTATACATGTTAACTAATGTTGGAGCTGGCACTGCCTTCAAACTGGTTGGATATGGCCCTGCCAGTGTGGCTCAGTGGTTGAGCATCGACCTATGAATCAGGAGATCCTGATTCAATTCCCAGTCAGGGCACATGCTCAAGTTGCTGGCTCCATCCCTAGTGTGGGGCAGCAGGAGGCAGCCAATCAGTGACTCTCTCTTATCATTGATGATTCTCTCTCTCTCTTCTTCTTCTCCCTTCCTCTCTGAAATCAATAAAAATACATTTTTAAAAAACACTGGTCATACAGCTATGGGAGTGGAGTGGGCTCTTGGAGGACTGTGGCTTCTGTTATGTGGAAGTTGTGGAAGAGAGTGATGATGGGAAATGAGGCACAGGCAGCAGTACTGCCTGGAGCAGCGAACAGAATTCCCAAAGAGAACATTAATATCCTCAGTGCTCAAGTGACATTTCTCCAAGACTTTTGCAGTGAAGTGAGTTAGATTAAGTGTTCTGTAATTAACCCTAAGAAATTAGTTTTAATCAAGTATTCAATCCTATAATTCCATAGTCCCCTGATTTCTCTACTCTTTCTTAGTTCTTTTGGTACTCAATGCTATTTTATACTAGATTGATATCTGTTGAATCAATTTCTCTGGCTATCTAAATGACATTTGCTCTCACAAAGAACTAGCAGGTCCTCATTTCATTAGTGTATTCACGTCCAAAGGCTATTACAACAAAGAGTCACAAGATGTGAGGCTTGAAACAACAGAAGTGTATTTTCTCACACTCTGGAGGCTAGAAGTCTGAAATCAAATTGTTGGCAAGGCCATACACCGCCTGAAGAGTCTCGGGACAGATTATTTCCTCTTCCCAGCTTCCGGTGTTTGCCAGTAGCCTGTGGCATTCCTTGGCTTGACCATGCATCACTCTAGTCTCTGCTTCTGTTTTCACATGCCCCTTCTCACCATATTTCTCTGTTTTCAATATTCTCTTTGCTTATAAGACCATCCACCATAATTCAGTACGACCTCCTCTTAATATTATTACATCTGCAAAAGCCCTATTTCCAACTAAGGTCACATTTTCAGGTTCTGGCTGGGTGTGAATTTTGGGAAGATGCTATTGAAACCATATCTGCAGTGAGAAAAAAGTACTATTGTGGGACAGGCCCAGGCTGAGGACCTTGTTGAGGAAGGCTTGAAAAGTTTTCACAGTGAATAGTTTTGTTTCACAGGTAGTTTTTACAAGGGACTGTGCCTTAATCATTTTTATACTTTCCAGTATTACTAACGGTGTCATACAAGGGGGAACAAATTTGAATAAATGTATTCTACTAATGACCTTTCTTGGCTGTCCACCTCAGTAGCCCTCCAAAACCACTCAGGGGCCATGGTGGGAAGTGGCTAGGTTCAGATGCCTTGCTCTCCTGGGATTGCCAAACCTTGTTTCTGTCCTGTGATCGATATGTTCATGATTCCTTTGGATTCTTGAATTTTGAGGCAGTAGTCTAAGAGATTACCTGTTCAATGTTATTGAATGACTGGCCATTAAATGAACTTTTTAAATATAATATTTTATAGACAATCTACTTAATATATATGAGATAGGTGACACAAATAATTGTCCTTCAATTAGCCAGCTTAGTTAAAATCAACTGTATTATTCTTAAAAAAAATGTTTAGATAGTGTAAACCTAAACTTTAAAACAAATTAGCCTGCAGAGAGAGAGAGAGAGAGAGAGAGAGAGAGAGAGAGAGAGAGAATACTAACCGTATGTTCTATTTGCATGGTATGTTCTAATTATCTCATTTGATCACCATGGGGTAAGCAAGACATAGATATTTTTCTTTAGTGAACAAAAAGGAAAATGAGGCTCTGAGGGGTTAAATAGCCACATTAAAGTTAACAAGAAAATAGCTCTGGCCCATGTGGCTCAATGGTTCGAGTGTCGGCCTGTGAGTGGAAGGATCTCAGGTTTGATTCCCAGTCAAGAGCACATACCTGGGTTGCAGGTTCATCCCCAGCCCCGGTTGGGGTGCATGCAGGAGGCAACCAGTCAATGTGTCTCTCTCACATTGATGTTTTTCTTTTTCTCTCCCTCCCTGCCTTTTCCTCTCTCCCTCCATTCTCTCTAAAAATCAATGGGAAAGAGTATCCTTGGGTGAGGATTTAAAATAAAACTTTTATTAAAAGATAAGCAAATTAGGAGAGTGTGAGGACCTCATGTATTCCTATTTTACTCCCTGCTCTTTCCAGAGTACTACTCTGCTTTTCACTACCTACAGTAGCTAAATGGTTAAATTAAATGCTTATTTTGACCATGTCTACTCAGCTTAAAGAAGCTATACCTTACATCTCCATTTTAACCTGGACAGCCTATGGATTTTGTTTAGGAACTACTACATTTTTTTTCTTCACATTTAGTTTTAACATTTTTTTTTTCAAACTCTTATTTTATCTCAATCACACAGAAAAGCATACATTTAAATAAGAGGAAAACCCTGAGTACTTGGATGAAGGATATCAAGTTCATAGGCCAATGGCTTGAGTTTAAGTCCTATGTGATTTGGGGTGAACCACTGGCCTCCCAAAGAAGTGAACTGAGCTAATGTGGTTCTGTGTGTTTGTTGGTCTTGTGATATTTCAGTCTCTGGATGGGAGTGAGGAGGCGAGATCTGGTGGGAAGAATTTGGAAACAAATTGGTCATTCTGGTTGCATTGCCAATTAGATTCTACTCAGCACATGGACGGCTTTGGGCCTATTGATATTTGCTGTGACACTTAAATGTTCAGCACAGTATTGATTCTGAATGTCAAGCCCTTTGCTTAGGTGCTGTTTCTGTGCGATGAGCAGATTATCACAGAATACTAATTGAACCCTTTAAACACACACACACATACACACATACACACACACTGTATGCACAGCACTCACAAGCAGCAATTTAAATGCACATTTAACCAGCTCATTTCTAATCTTGATAGAAGCAAAATGGCGGTGTTTTAAGTGTTACTGTATAGTTTATACAGACTGAAATATTTTTAAAAAGTGAATTACTTCGTACCCAAATATGTAATTTACTGTGGTAAAATAAGTTATGTGGTTCAAAATGCTACACTAGTACAGTTAATAACCAGATTAGAAACAAAGGTGGATATTAATCTGAGAGAATAAGATGTTAATTATTTCTTTATACAATTAAGGACAGAAAAAATGAAGTGTAATTGACTTCATAATTACAATTAAAAATAAGGTTTTTAAAAAAGAAAATTTCTGAGGTTTTCTAAAGCATCTATAGAAAAATTATGAGAATATTTTATAAACATAATTTTAAATACTCGGAAGACTATTTGTTGGTCAATATCTGAAAAAGACGGGTAAGCGGATTAATGTTCGTCTACCTTATTGTAAGATCATTCCTAATACTCTATAATTAATGATTTAGTATCTTGAAAGCATGGGCCAAACTAAGAATCAAAGTTGTTTACATCTATACCATTCCTGTATTTTCATAGGTGCACAAAACAAAAATCACATCAAAAACTCTCACCACAACTTCAACATCTGTTTTTTTTTTTCTTTCTGCCCAATAGGAGATGTTCCCACTAACAATAATATCCCACCACGATGGTAATAATGGCTCCAGCCCCTACTTTCCTGCCACTCTCTCTCCTGGCCACTTTCAGTGCTTCTTCATGTCCCTGTGCAGGGTGCGGTGTGCCTTCTCCTCTTGGGAGTAGTAATAACTAACTCTTCTTTCAAAGGTATTGACTTTCTCATGGTATTACTCAGTCACACCTATAAATTAAATCCCAGGTAAAGCAGTGTTTGAGAGTTTAATTTGAAAAGATTCTATATCAAGCTTGTTCATCTTTTTTTGACATATATATATGTATGTAGAAGACTGATAGACATACAAATGGATTAGATCATTTTACTAGCTATTTCTAGACGTGCAGTTTAAAATTAGCGAGAAAATCTTTAACCCGTGCCTAGTTGCGAATTGCAAGTTCTTTACGCCAATGAACCAGATAAAGCTAATAAAAATCAGACCGATATATTTTATGATTTAATAAATTAGATATAAAGTTTTACCATGTCTATGTATCATATGCGAGGCCTTTGTAGTTCTAGTCTCCTCTGACTCTGACATGATAATCAGGATCAGGATGACCTACAAATAAGAAATGAGGTCTTCCTTTAGCACCAGCCCTCTCTATGGTTCAGGTAGATTGCCCCAAGTTTTCCCTACACATGGAATCACAAAGCAGCCTTAAGCTTTGGAGTAGCAGAACATGCCGGCTCACTATTGTGCAAAATAAAGATGCCCACCTAGAAATACTCTCCAGCAAAATTCACTCCATCGGTGTTATCATCTCTGTTGGAGATTTATTTCCATGGTTTGAAGTTTGCAGTTCCCCAAAGCTGAGGCAAACACTATGGAAAATCGTCAGTGGGTTTTATATACAAAAACACCAATGCAGACATTTTATGGGAAAAAATGCCTTGTTACAACCAGTAGAGCATCCTCTCGAATAGAGATGTGATGAGTTTCACCACAAAAGCGCCAAATTCCCCTCTTGAAATAATCACACAAAACCATGAGTGGATATTGAGTGTTAAGGATGTCCTTTTATGTTTCCTCATGAAGCTGTGGATTAACCTTGGCTTGCCAAGCATTTACAGGATAATCTTGTTTTTAACTTCAAAAGGCATGCTAAATGTGATAAGGCCAGATAACACCTCTCTCTTCTTTGCAATGTTATCTCCTTTGGAGCACACAGGCAGCTGATGACTTGTGCTGTTGGGGCACTTTAAGAGGTCATACTTTCAGGAAAAAAAAAAAGGTAGAGTTTTAAAGGCTGCCCTGGGCTCTGCTAAATGTAATCCAATACAGTGGGTCTGAGCCTGTTGAGTTCATGAAATACTCCGGAGGGTGCCAGGCAGTCTGTGGAGCCCCCTGTGAGCTCACTTACTTCTGGTTCTATGTGATTATAAAGCCCACAGGGCAACCGCATCCATTCCAGTACCACCAATCACCACCCCTTCTGATCCAGGAATGCAACTTGGGAGGTTCATGCTACTTCCCAGAAGACCTTCTGCCTGTTCCCAATTAGGGGTCCCTCATCCCCTTCCCCCCATTTTTTTTGTACCATCTTTCCCTCTCCCTCAGCCCCACGATCTTCTACTATTTGAATTCCTTGTTGAATTGAAAGTATTGGAATTGAAACTCCTTGAAAAGAGAGGTTTTGGATCTACAACCCAAAAGTAAGTTTATGCTGGTTGCTTTGAGTCTGGAATGTTGCTTTCTTGTGTATTTTAGCCGGTGCTCATCTATGGAATGAATGAATTCCGCCACTATGGGGATATCCCATTAGAAGCCAGTGGGGGCTTCTAATTTTATGCAGCATTGCTGACACACCTTTGCCAGGTCCATCTCTTGTAGAGCGAATAAATCCAATTTCTCGAGGGCAGTCCCTTTAATGAAAGGGCACATTTCCTCGAGTCCAGCTGGGAATAGGCCTGTCCTCCCGCAACAGCTGGACTCTAATTGCTGAACATAAACAAACACCGGGTGGAATAGAGCCATCTTCTCACTCTGGATGTTATTCATTTCTAAGACTGCCACGGTCATTTATTACTAATGACAGGAATCTGTAGCTGGCTGCGCTTGGCAGGCGTGTTCCTAAGCAATCAGCATTTCAAACTGGCAGCGTGCTTGCCGAAAAACAAACAGCCTCAACGTATGGCTTTGTTGCCTCCATCTAATTTCCGTGTCCTACAGGAAGTCTTTCCGTGTCACAATATGATCTATTTGTTGTTCCTGTAACAAATTCAAGTAGAGTGGTGCATTCTGGCCATATGCTGCTATTTAGATTCGTATACGTCTATGTTATGCACCTTTAAGGGATAAATGAGGTTGTTGAGGAAAGCAAGTGTTTCATATTTGAATTATTCAAGGCTGTCGGCACAGAGATTTGACATTGGTGAATGTCTAGAAATAAATAATCACTGAACTGTATAAAGGGTCATCCAGTACAAACCTCCAAGTTGACAAGAAAAACAGAAGAGGGATAAAGCCCAAAGAGGAAAGTTTGTTGGACCCCCCCTACATTTTTTTCTTTGCAGAAATCAAGGATAACTAGCCCCTAATTACATGCTCAGCCTTGCCATCCACAATGATACTATCCCTGTTTTAGACTAGAAGAAATGTAAGGACAGTTACAATGTAAAATGAACAGCTCAGCCTTACCTCGGACATATTCTAATCTTATATCTAAATTTTCAGTATTTATAGGTGTTTTTTTTTTTTCCCATGCTTCTTGGGCCAAATTCCTAATGTGTATGCTGAATTTTACAAACAATTACTAATTTATTTCCCATTGTAGCTCTAGATAATATTGCAGGGAATATTTACTATGTGACTCAAACTGTTTTAAGTTAATTACGTGTTTCTTTATTTGATCCTTCCAACTACCCTGTGAGGTAAATACTATTTTACAGTTGAGAAAAATGGTGCAGAAAAAAGTTCCATTTTTGCCAGAGCCTCACACAGCTAATGAGTAGCTGACTCACAATTCCAAGCCACAGCCTGACTCTAGAGCCCATGCTCTTAAAAACCTATTAGTGACTTTTACTTGATTAAAAAAAATGCGATAAATTGTCATCTTGAATGACGTATTCTACTTTATGTAGCTTTCACTGGTGGATGAGGGTTCAGATGGCAAGAGTGCCAATCAGGAAGGACTTGGCCAAGGTGAAATTGCCTACAATGGTTTACAACGGAACAAAAATGCTTGTTGGGTGTTTTTCTTTGTTGTTGTTTTTGAAGGTGAATAAAAAAGCAAGGTCTGGTTAAGCATAAATCACAGCACGTGTAAGAGGATGATGGTCAGCGTTACAAGAATCGCTTCCTGCATTAGATCTGAGGAGCTGGGGCAGTCCATAAATCCATCAGGGAAGGAATTCAAACCAGTGCTCTGGGCAAGTACTGAGGAAAGCTGTAAAAGGGTGGATGGAATGGAATTCACAGGCAAGCCCTAAACATAGGTAATACATGTGTAGTATTTGGTCTCTGTCCTGGAATTTCCTGTGCTGAGAGCAATAGAGTTGTTGGTTATGTTAATGATGCTCTTTTGCACCTGAGAGGGGGGCTGGTAGCCAGTGGATTCAACGAGGAGATTCCAGGATTAGAACTCTCAGTCCTGTCTTCAGATATCCTGGAATAGGAGAGGGGCTGGAGATTGAGAACAATCACCAATGGCCAATGATTGGATCAGCCATGCCTGTGAATGAAGCCTCCATTAAAAAAATAAAAAAATTAATTAATTAATTAAAAAAAAAAAACCATCACCAACAATAAAGGACTAGCTTTGAAGAACTTCCAGGTTGGTGAGCATGTGGATAGATAGTCTGAGAGAGTGGGTTGCCTCCTAGAGAGGGTATGGAAGCTCCATGCCCCTTCCCACATAACCCGGCCTATGCATCTCTTCCACTTGGCTGTTACGTATTGTAAGTATCATTTTATATTAAACCAGGAATCTAGTAAATGCAAGACTTTTCTGAGTTCTGTGAGCCCCTCCAGCTAATTAATGGAACCGAAGGGAAGGGACGGGATCATTGAAAGACAGTAAGTAGTTCAGAAGCACAGATAACAACTTGGACTTGTAATTGGCACCTGTCGTGGCAGTGGTCTTGGAGGACTGAGCCCTTAACCTGTGTGAGATGTCTCTGAGTAAAGAGAATCAGAAATGTGCTGCGCTGTAGAACATTAAGCTGCTGTCAGTGAAGGACCTGGTGTTGTTGGGGGAAATCCGCACACTGGAATTGGAAGCAGAATCATTAGAGACACAAGACACAAGACACAAGAAAGAGCAGTCAGGGATATAGCAAGTGGGCAGACAGACAGACGGTGAGCAGCAGGTAAGAAGCTGGGTCTCAGACCTACTTCCAGTTCCTTTGCCCATCAGGTGGGAATCAGAACAAGACAAATGCTTTCCCCTTTGGCTCTTTTTCATCCTCCAGAGAGGCCTTGCCTGACCCCCAGTTATCTCTGTCGCCATTAGTCTCAGGACACCTGCCTCTTCTTCCCTTTGTATACTCAAATATGTATATACTCATTGGTGCCTATTTATTGCCTGTCTTCCCGACTCAAATCCAAACATTGTGAAGTTAGCATCCCTTTCTGTTTTATTCAAAATCGACTATCCAGGGCCTGTTCATAAATATGCATCGAATGAATACATGAATAAACAGGGATCAGGCGCGGGGATAAAAGAGATTAGCCCATTTAATATAATGAATTGGAGCTGAGGAGGAGACAGACAGTGGAGAGAAAAAAAGATCACTTATGTGGAATTGCCACATTACCATCACTTAGCATTGATGAGCTCCCCAAGTTCTCTAGAACTGGATATTATGGGTAGATAATGAAGACAGAAGACAGACATGTTTACAAAGTCCCTTTCAAAATGTCATTGGTGGGAGGAGTTTTGTCCCCTGATAATAAGCTATTTGGAACTTCTTTGCTGTCATATAGAATGCTCACCAGAAACAGACATGTATTTCCCTAGTATTTCCAGTAAAACATCTTTGAACGCACAGAATTCAAATGTTAATGGGTTAGCTTATTTCATTTTTCCTGTGTGAAATGAAGTTTAAGAATATCAGATTCTTTCTATTTTCTCATCAAACAACACACACACACAGAGTGCAGCCTCTCCTTCTCCTCTCTCCTACCAACACCCCCCCCACACACCCTTCCCAGTGGCCTCAATCTTTTCATTAAAGAAAAATTCACTTTTACTGGCTTCTGCTGAGGAAGTGTGATTACAGACGATGCCAAGAAGCACTCTGGGGGCCTCTAATGGGAAAGACACAAGACAAAGCAAATAGCAGGCCATTTTTCCAAGAGATGGGCCCCCTGTCACGAGGAAGCTCTCCAGGCTGCCTCTCCTTTTATGTTTTTATTTGATTTTTAATAAAGAATATTAAGACTGTGAGCTGCCTGCCCTCCACAAACTCCCAAACACAGAATTGCATTCGAGAGGCTAGAGGGAGGCAATGATAGTCCCTTGGAAAGTATGCAACTAAGAAAGCAGTATGCAATGCGCTTCTTATCCCTGCTCCTATCCTGTCCTTGAGGCATGGTGAAAAGAAGGTGCCCCTTATTAAAGGGCTGCCTGCTATGTGGGGGTCTCCTTAGAAGTTTAGGGCTGGAGCTCAGAGGCCTGTGTTGATCCTGCTTATCTTTTATGGATGCCTGTTTTTACTCTCTTCCTTCTCAGAAAGTTCCTCCTTTTGTCCAACCTGTTTTTATTAGACCACAGTCAGAGCTAAAACAAAGGCTGTGTCAAGCCCTGGCCGGTTTGGCTCAGTGGATAGAGCATCAGCCTGCGGACTGAAGGGTTCCAGGTTCAATTCTGGTCAAGGGCATGTACCTTGGTTGGGGGCACATCCCTAGTAGGGGGTGTGCAGGAGGCAGCTGATTGATGTTTCTCTCTCATCGATGTTTCTAACTCTCTGTCTCTCTCCCTTCCTCTCTGTAAAAAATCAATAAAATATATTTAAAAACAAAGGCTGTATCAAAACAAATAAGCCCTTTCAGCCCTTATACTCATTCTGTCACTTTTTTTTTAATCAGAGAAAGTAATGACGTAGCCTTTGGACAGATCACTTACCTACTTTCAGATTTTAATGGGACAATCATGTGGTAAATTCTGAATTTTACTATTTGTATTTCAGTTCAGTTCTTGACTTTGTGGAACCACACCTAAGAGATAATAGAAAGGAGGATGGAATGTTTTTGTGGTTCTGGAGTGGCAGTCATGCCTCCCATCCTCTCTTCCTCCTTCTTCCATGCCCTTCCAAAGGCACTGTCTGGTCCAAGAATGAGTGGCCAAACTTTGTAAGGCACTTTGCCAGGAAAGGGACATTCCTCTCAAACCCTTGCTGAGGCTTTGCCCAACCCTATTCCCATATACATGTTTCTTAATAATAGATATTTGCAATTTTATTAGTCAAAGTTTTCCTATTTTGTTTGTATACTAGAATGATGCTACTGGAGTCTGTTTATACATTGATAAACCTAAAGGATAGAAAAGAAAACCCTGAGAAGAAAGGGTTCTATTGAAGATATATCTTTCATGTCTTGTGTGTGTATTTCCACAGGCCACAGTAATTAGCTTTGATGTAGAATATAGAAATAATAAGACTATTTGGTTATGTTAAAGGGCTTCATCTCCCTTTGATCTTTAAAAGGTACCAAGTAATTTTATGGTACCAATAACTCTTATTTATGCATTTCAGAACAGTGATCTCTTGGGAAAAATAAAATTTATTTGGGTAAAATTGTAAAATGCACTATTTGCATCTGAAAACCAGAAGTTGACAGCAAGTTTGTATCTTTTTTTTTAATTAAACATGTCTCAAGAAAAAAAGAACATTTCTCATTTTTATAGCTAGAAAAAGGGTATCACATAATGAGGATAGAGCTTTTCAATTGTGAAAAATGATGCCAAGAATGAATGCAAAAGATAAATTCTCCACACACACTCCCCAAATGTTACGAATTTCATGCTAGGTATATCTATTCTTTTAAGATGGCTTTATGGTACAAGAAAATAAATATTTTCCCACAGAGCATAGGGTCCGTACTGCTTGAGTTAAATACCAGGTTTTACTTTCTACAAGGCCCCGTAGTTATGAGTATTCACCGTAATGCCATGAAATCACATCATAAATCTATGTAACTGCTTTCTTTTATATTCATTATTTGGGAGCAGAGGCAATACTCAGAATTAGAAGTAGCATCTACCTGGTCTGTTAGGAAGGAAAGGCTATAACATATATATTTTTTAAACAAACTCAATTTGGCATATTGTACAATAAGACTGTGTTAACCCAGTTATAGCACCCATAATTTGAACATGTTTTTTATCTGACAGAAAGTTATTTTATCAATAATGGATTTACCTATGCATTTATATGGTATAATTATTGTTATTTTAATAATGTCAAACACATTTGGCTGCATTCATCTTGTCAGTTAAAAATTAAAATCAGAGACACTGTATAGGTACAAAATATAAGTGTAGAAACCTTCAGGACCAGTTTCCCAGCAAAATCTTATTCAAGTTAAGTCCCTCTTGACCACCAAGGTTCGCATTCATATTCCCTTTTTTTACTGATTTTGGGCCAGACTCTGACTCATCACATCCTTTCCTCAGATTCTCTTCAGATGAGATTCTGCCTCAGAATCCCTTATCTAGCTCCCCTATTCAAATTGCTTCCTAAAAAGGCTTTCAGCTCCCATTTTAAAGTATAATTCTAACTGTGTAAAACTTTGGTTTATGGAAATCAAATTCTGGGCATTTAAATAAAAAAAGGAGGAGAATATATTTGGGGTAAAAATAATACTTTAACATTCCTTAGAATCAGTCAAAGAATGTGGCTACTTTATTGTATTACTATCATGACACCCCAATTGTCTTCAAGGAGCATGCGATCTAGAGATAGGATTGATATAAAGAAATATTTGTCACTGAGACTGGTTTGGCTCAGTGGATAGAGTGTCAGTCTGCAGACTGAAATGTCCCAGGTTCGATTCAGGTCAAGGGCATGTACTTTGGTTGTGGGCACATCCCCAGTAGAGGGCGTTCAGGGAGGCAGCTGATCGATGTTTCTCTCTCATCGATGTTTCTAAGTATCCTTCTCCCTTCCTTTCTGTAGAAAATCAATAAAATATATTTTTTAAAAAGAAGTGGCTTATGGTCAATTATGCTCTTACTCTTTCCACCCCTTTGTGTACCACGTATTTTAGAGTCCCTCAGTGTTCTCTGAAATGCTAGTATTATCTTTGAATTGTTAGAATCGTATCTAGGAATCCATGGACACCTCTCATGTAGGCTGTTGTAAATGAATTCCATGAGCTCATCTGTGAATCTCTGTATACTGCAATAGGTGAGTTCTGATCTACTTGAGAACTGAAAAATTCAGACACTAAAATAGACATCTGTTGGATCACAGTTAAGTTTACTGTGTTAAGTGACTTCATAGGTCCTATATGAATCCCTCAAATAGAAAGTGTAGCTCTCATGTCAGGTATTATCCATGGGGTCAGAAGAGCCACTACAATTTCTGGTAAGAGCACCTATGTAGAGCACTGACTTGCTTTGTCCTAGGAGTAAAGCAGGGTGTTTATCCCAATATTTTGACTGTGTTGTCTCAAGGACATTTTGCTCTTGGTCTGCATTACATGTGTTTCAGAAATGGGTATGTAAGGCTGTGTCTCTAACTCTTCTACCCCATCTATTTTCTTTCTCTGTTTCTCTTAGTTGAAAGAAACTCCCATGCTGATAAACTAACAAAATAAAGTCTTTATCTAATTCCTAAACAAATAGTGTTTAATGTGACAATAATGGCTTTTCCATTTGTTTTTAGAACAACTTGGCTTCCAAAATTTGCTTTCTATAGTGATTGGCACAGGTTAAGCCATTGCCTACCATCTTGAGAATCTGGGGTTTTGGCCACAAAATAATCTTATCATGGTGTATTATACTTTCTGAAAAACAAACAAACAAAACCTCAGGAACTTAATCATAAGTTGCTGGTTAGCAGAATTCAAAAGTAATATTAAAATACTTGCTTTTGTCAATTTCATTTCTTCACTGCATCTCCTTCTCCTCTAACCTCCTTCCTCCCCTTTGCTGTCTCACTGGTCTAAGTTCTAATATCTACTAATGGAGGATTGAGGCCATTATTCAGATAATTCAGGTTCAAAAAATGCCACACAACACTGTTGACTGATTTTATTATTTTTCACAATATTGATTTTCTTGGCCTGAAAAGCCTTAATAAGTGTCCACTTGGCCTTGAAATTCACATATAAAGACAGCTTCCAGCAATTATCAAACAAAAGATGAAATTTTAAGGCCTTTTGGAGCATTCAATTTCTTTTAGTCCTACCACATGAGAGCCAGGCTTTATTTTCATGACCACATCAATTGCTGTGTTTCAGATAATACAATCTGGAAAATACAGGAGGAAGATGAAATTATTCTTAAAGCTCTTACCCTTTCTAGACCATGAAGAATTTTTAAATATTTTTTTACTAAAACATAGTTGGCATACAATGTTATATTAGTTTCAGTTGTACCAGCACAATGATTCAACATTTATATATCTTACAATATGACTACAATAAGCCTCATAACCATCTCTCAGGTGTTAAATTATCACAATATTATTATGTTCCCCTTCACCTTTTTCACTCCCCCAGGCCACACCCACCTCCCCTCTGGCAACCATCAGTTTGATGTCTGTTTCTATGAGTCTATTTTTGTTTCATTTGTTGGTTTGTTTGTTTTTTTGGTTTCACATGTAAGTGAAATCAGATTATATTCGTCATTTTTGACTTATTTCATTAGGATAATACCCTATAGGTCCATCCATGCTGTCAAAAATAGCAAGATTTAATTCTTTATATTGCTGGGTAATGTTCTATATCTCTATATCTCTATCTCTATATCTATCTCTGACTCTATCTCTATCTCTATCTCTATATCTATATCTATATCTATATCTATATCTATACCTATATCTATGTCTATGTCTATATATCTTCTATATATAAATTTATCTACCTTTTTTATCTACTCATCCATCAATGGACACCTAGTTAATGTCCTTGTCTTAGTTATCAAATCTAATAAATAGGAAATATGCTAATTGACTTTCACACAGTTGCAAAGAGGGTGGCACCCACAGCCAATAAGAAGGGAATATGCTAATTGATTCCCCACCCTCAAAGATGGTGGCACCCACAGCCACAAGATGGCAGTGCCCATCTTGGTTCCAATTTCGGCACTGACTATATTCTGAGAGGTCCTGCACTCACATCCTCCCCCAGCATCAACTTGAATGATTCAGGTAAAATGGGAAGGAGCTGTGCAACACACAGTCCCCTTTGCTGCACACCTGCCTCCGGAGTTCCCCAGTCTCCTAAGTCCCCCTAACACCCAGGGAAGCTGAGGCACCCAGGACCATTCAAGGCTCAAGTAACCAGGGCCAGCAGTGGCTTGCACTGCCAGTAGTGGCAGCAGCAGAGGTGTGATGGGGGCGTCGCTTCCCTCTGATTGCCTCCCACACCTGAGGGCTTCTAGACTGTGAGAAGAGGCAGACAGGGCTGATGAAACCCCTTCTAGTGCATGAATTTTTGTGCACCAGGCCTCTAGTTATAAATAATGCTGCAATAAACAAGGGAAGATCAAATAAATTTTCAAGTAGGTGTTTTTGTTTTCTTTGAATAAATATCCAGAAGTGGAATGGCTGGATCATTATAGTAGCTCTATTTTTAGGTTTTCGAGATATCACCATACTATTTTCCTTAGTGTCTGCACCAATTTACAATCCCACCAACAGGACATGAGGGGTCATGAAGAATTTCTTAATGTGAGCCTGATCAGTGCTATATCAGAAGAGTCTTTTGTGGAAACTAGTGGTAACATCAAGAGGACTTCAACATTTACATTTCCCTCTGAAATAGAAAATTAATACTGCCTTCTCCTGAAAATGTTGGCTGTGTGCATATTTAGATAACTTTTATTAGCTAGCGATTTAGAATCCAGTGAAAGTCAGCATCTTCCTAGTCAGTTTACATACTTAATTAAAACTCTATTAACTTTATTTACCATGCGAAATAATGATTTGTGGATTAAAGGACTTCTGTTAGAGAGCTGGAATGTGCTGATATCATGGGCTTTCTTCATAGATTCTGTCAATCATATACATGGCAACAGTTGTTCCACAAGTCATAAAGGTTTGAAGCAGAAGAAGAAGGGCTCATTGAAGAAAGTGAACTTTTAAATCTTCCCATTTAAATGTACATAGTTAATTTTAGTCTCCAAGAAAAAAAAATACACCTTAAAATGAGATCCTCTCTCCTTGATTGGAAGGTAACAAGTTCTCTAGGAGTTGTAGATGGTTTCTCTAGTTGACAGAGAGCACTTCTTAACATGGGCACAGACTGGAACAGTGTGGGCTCCTGTGTTTTGCAAGATCTCCTTGGTTAAGGAAGAATGTCTCTTCATTTTTTCAATTATTTCTTGGCATTATTAATAGTTTAAACAATTTTCTATATATTTAAACACGTATATTTTGAATTGTCTTGTTGCTTGTCTCTAAGTTAGGCAGGATAGTTTATGAATTCCAATTTTAAGTGGGAACACTGAGTACCAAGGATCCTTAGGGTTTAAGACTCTGTGGCCTAAGTTACACAGACAAAGCAGAAATGGCCACTCAACTGGATACTGTCTTGAGTCTTCAGGAGCCTGGTATCTGTTTTAGCAAAAAAGCATAAGTGACTTATTCCATTTGGTCATGTATGGCATATATAGAAGGAAGAACAAGAATGGACCTAACCTGGTAGCCAAGTTGGTTAAAGCATCATCTGATGTGCCAAAGTTGTGGGTTCAATCCTCAGTCAGGGCACATGCAAGAGACAACCAATTAATGCATAAATAAGTACCAATAAATTGATGTTTCTCTCTCAAATAAAAACAAAATCAATAAACTAAAGAAATTTTTTTTAAAAGTGGGTCTAGAGGATAGATGGCCACAGCCTTTTTAGAAGGGTCAAGAGGAGGAGAGTACTGGAACATTCCAGACATGTTCCTTTTTAGCTATGGTTATGGATACTGATGCGAGATGTTTTTGTTGTGGTGGTTGTGTGTTTTTTTGTGTTTTTTTTTTAAGTCATATTCCTTTTAGACTCTTTGCAAAAAATATATTCTAGGTATAGACAGATGATAATCTAATTGACATGTGTGATGTTACATTTCTTCCTTTGAATGTTTGCCTGGATGGATTAGTTCAATAAATCAGGTTACGAATAATTGATCCATCCAAATGTATTTATTTAACACTTCCTATGTGCCTGGTTCTAGGTTACATACTGTGCAAGATGTAGAAAAACAAGAAACATGGTTCCAATTTTGGCACTGACTATATTCTGAGAGGCCCTGCACTCACATCCCTCCCCAGCATCAGCTTGAATGATTCAGGTAAAATGGGGAGGAGCTGTGCAACACCTGAGTGCTCAGTCAGAGGCCATGTCTGCAGAGGTTTCTCCATAATGAGACGGTAATGTCACCGAGGGATTCCTGTATCTCAGTGATGGTTTCCCAGACTGGTACCCTCAGCGCTGTTTCCCTCCCCCATCACTGAGAGGTGATGTATGCACTTCTCCTGTGTAGGTCCTGTGCTTCAAAGACACAGGGTGATGGGAAGGGCTCAGTGAAGTCCAGTTCCCTAATAGGCAGTTTCAGGCTTTGGGAATTCCATTTATATGAACAGCTAAGAAATATAAAATCTCACCTGCCTCATGGATTGAAATCTCTTTTCTTGTTTCTGATAATTATAACTCAGGAAATGGAAAGTAGGGGGTGATGATTCCTTTTAAACTTTCTTTTAAAAGAACACCCCCAAAATAGCTCTCGCTTCTACATATGGGGTCACTACATGCTTTCTAATGTTTACTGAGACACCCCAAACCTTCTTCTCACTTTTGCCTCTCACTTCCAGACACAGTCCTCATTGAGAAGTGTGTATGTGTGTGTGTGTGTGTGGTGTGGTGTGTGTGTGTGTGTGTGTGTGAGTGTGCGTGCCCATGTGCAGGACATGTATGTGTATTATGTATCTGTGTATAACGGAGTGTGTTGAGTATATGATACAGGGTAGTGCTTCTTTTTGTGCCTAGGAATAATTGGTGCCAGTTTATGGAGGGAAGGCTTTCTGTGTGTGCCATTTTTCAGAAGTAGGTATTTGAAATGATTGTACTCAGATTGCTGAGTTTCCTCCCAACCCTTTGGGGGTAGATGTGGAAGGGTCTCAAACAGGAATGCTCTGCATTTTAATTACTTGTTTTTCCCTCCTGAGGTGTGTTATTTGTAAGGTTGTCAATTTAAAGTGAAAATACTCTTCGAAAGCATTGGGATAAAATGGAAAATGGCACTTTGATATAATTTTGGGAACAGCTCTTGGATCCTAACATTGTGTCTAAAGTTAGGTACATGTAACAAATGATTATTTAACCAAGTAAAAGCAAAGAGCCAAGCAGCGTAGAATATTAAAGTTCCTCTCCAGGGCGCTGGGCACCGTGAGGGATTAACAGAAGTCCCTTTCCTGTGATAGACTGCAAATAAAAGAGACAGAATATGATTCAGTGACAAACAAAAATAGCAGAGCGTGATGGGGACACAGGGAAGAACTGTGGAGGCACAGACGGGTCATCAGGCCACAGAATTTCAAGTGCTAATGGTTTTACTCCTGTGTGTCCATCAGTGGGACATGCTTTGTACCCCCAGTTGCTGCAACACTTTGAAGGTCTTTGCATTTATTAAAATTCTATATACTGCGGTGTGTGTTTTTTTTCTTTTTATTCCTTTTATTTCATCTCACCTACAAAGGAAGGGACACATTTATGGATAACATCGCCAATGACATACAGATCCGTTGCAACACAATGCCTACTTCCTATTAGCATTTTTTGTTAGTCTTAAAAACTAACTCACCCACAGACATACATTCCCACCATTATACATGATGATAAAGTGAAAGCTCCCTTTCTATAAGAAAAAAATATATACTAGGAAAATGACTCTATTTCAGAATGGGGAATTGATTATGATTGATTCACCAGGTGAAATTCCAAGGCCTAAGCATGTATTTTAGGAAAAGCCAAGGTTGGCCATTAAGAAAGAAGAACATTAAACTGATATTTACAAGTAGACCTGACTATGTGTAATTCCAAGAAAGGATTGCTACGGTCAAGACAAAGCCCATCCTGACTCTGCAAATAGGGATTAGGAGTGCTCTTGTCAGAGCCCCCTTACGTCGCAGGAGAAAAGCAAACAACTTCAGGGAAAAGGAGGACCCCAAGTGGATCTTTCCTCAAAATGAAGGGCAGCCCTTCCACTTCCCTCTTGAGACGTTCCCTCCCTATTCTGGGGACTGTACATCCGCTGCTCTGGCTGGCACACACGTTCCGCTTGCACGTATGCCAAATCCCTCTCCTGGGTGTCTGCGAGAGTAGTTAATCTACTGAACAGCGTTTTGATTAGACAAGAAGATCCTTTCATCTTATCTGGGGACAAGGAAGTGGAATGAACAAAGGCTCTGCTTACGTCTCTCTTTCTAAATGACTTCCTAATCTGTGGCAGGGTTCCTGATAGAGTGGTCTCCGCTCAGGCGCTCTCTGCTAAGGCAGCCTGTTCCTCAGAGGTGAAGGCAGACAGAGCTTTCTGCAGCCCATTTGCAACTGTCTTCTGAATTCCCTGAAACATGATATTCAAGTCCAGGAAAAGTGAATTTTGACTCTACATAGTTAAATGAGTACAAGTTATATGTGGATGAAAAAAGATTAAAAAAAAATTGTCTTTGAAAGGGGGTTTTTTAAAAAAAAAAAAAAGAAAAAAAATTTTTTTTTTTCTTTAGCAGTTATTATAACCCTGAACAGGAGACTCAAATAGCTGTTGGAAAGGATTATAGCTTTTGTCTCTTAAAGGTATTAGTGGCAAACTGGATTAGCTCTCCTTATCAGTTTTGGATTGAAAAATACTCTTGTAATGACACAGCCATCCATAATGAAGTGCCACTGTGTTAATACCTCTTAGTGGGTGGTCAAACATAACTCTTTGAAGACTGAAGAAGACAGTAGCCGTATTTCCCAAACTGAAGATGAAGAATCAAATTCTGAAAAAGTGCTAATTCTTAGTTTCAAATTTACCTACAAATTAATGTGTGAGGTTAATGTATATTAATAATATATGTAAGAAATCATAAACATTAAAAATAAAAAGTATGAAACTAGAACACTGAAAAATTCCAGACATGCGGTAGCTTTATAGGTGATCTAGTGAACAATTATTATTTTAATTTTGTTTTTTTAACTATGTTTTTACTAGAGGCCTCGTGCATGAAAATTCATGCACTGGAGGGGATGTCCCTCAGCCTGGCCTGTCTCTTCTCACAGTTTGAGAGCCCTCAAGGACAGAAGGCAACCTGATGATCAGGGGAAGGCGATGCCCCACCATAATTCTGCTGCTGCCACTGCTGGCAGCACAAGCCTCAGCTGGGCCTGGTTTTCTGAGCCTCAGGTGGCCCTGGGTGGCTGAGCAGCCGATATATGAGGCTTGCCTGCACCTTGGGCATCAGTTGGGCAGCTGCCATCTGAGGCACAGGCATGTCTCAAGCTGGCCCTGGGTGGCTGGGGGACTGAAGGGACTGGAGGCATGCATGTGGCGAGGACAGAGACTTGGCTGCTGCCATCTTGTGGCTGTGGGTGCCGCCATCTTTGAGAGTGTGGCAGTCAATTAGCATATTCCCTCCTTATTGGCTGTGGGCACCATCATCTTTGAGGACAGGACAATCAATTAGCATATTGGCTGTTGGTGCTGCCATCTTTGCCACAGCATGAGGGCCAATTAGCATATTCCCTCTTTTTTAGATAGGATTGATTTCAGAGAGAAAATAGAAATCTAGCAACCATTATGGTCTAACTCACCTTCACTCTTAGCTGGTTTATTACAAGACTCTGACCTCTCTCATTGCTTCCATTATTGTGAGATTCACGTCCACTTTCTATGGTCACTTTCTATGGTTGGGAGAATTAACTTTTTATAATATAAGCTTATCCTAACACTGATTCTTCATTTAATAGTTAAAGAAAACAACAACTCAATACCTTACACTATTATAAAGGACCAGGTGGAACCTGTTCATCAACATCATATGTGGCAAAAATGAAACTTTTACTCTGTGAATATCCCAGCCACTTTCATATCCTTTTATTTCCTCAAATCCACTGATTTATGTTTTATTTGAAGGACATTACACATGTTATTTACTAGAATGCTCACCTCTTCAGTTAGTCACCTGTGCTCCCCTCCCTGCCCACCAGTCTCACATGTATTTCTTGTGGCTTCCTCCTCCTTAACCAATAGTTTTAATCTCAGAACCCAGAATTGGATTGACGACTTTATCTCCACTACTAGTTATCGTTAAGTTCACTGGTTTTACTCATTATCTTTTTTTATAAAAAACTTCATTGAGATATTATTCACATACTATAAAATTCACCCATGTAAAGTAGACAGTTCAATGGAGTAGAAAACCATGGCTACAGTCAATTCTAGAACATTTTCATCACTCCAGTGGTTTTATTCTTAACACTTGCATAATTTATAATGATATTCTTTTGTTTGCTTAACTCATTTACCTTCTGTCTCCCTCACCAAATGTTAGGCTCTAGGAGGACAGGGGGAAGGTCTCTCTATTCACTACAGTGTATTTAATTGAAGCCTGGCGTATAACAAATATATATTGGTTGAATATGAAGAGGAATCTTGGGAAAAGGGGAGTTTTTCCTATAGAGGAAACAGTACAATTAAATGCACCAGATGGGAAATAACATGACAAGTTTAAAGGACTGAAAGAAACTTGAGTAGCTTGACAGAAGAGAGCAAAGAAGCCAGTGATGTTAAGATTATGCTGGTGAGGTAGGCAGGGGCCTTTCAGGCTTTATAAGAATTTCAGTTTAATAGTTGTTTCCATTCAATGCTGTTTTCTGCTTGAGGTTCACTGAGAAGCCCTTGTTCTGATCAAATAAATGGTATCTGAGCTTTTCCACAACTATTTGAGTGTTTGGAGGTTCCCAGAGTTCAAATATGTGTTGAGGTATTGCTGGGATGTCCTCACGGGAGACAGGGTGATCTTTGAGCAATGTCTCAGGTATAGGCTTTGCCATGATCTGGCTTAAACCATGTTCCAGAATGTTTTATTGAATCAATCTCAAGCTTAAACCCCTATGGATCCTCTAGTCTGACCACTGCTCCTAAGTGTTCACATAATGCTGCTATTCCTCCTACTCAAGCCACAGCTGGAACAGGTGTCAAAATAGGACTTAAGTTTTCATCTGGACCTCAAACCCTTTATCTTGTCTCTCTCTGGCTCTGATTCACACACTCCACTTCTGTTCTCCCTACCGAGTCCTGCCTCTTCTATTAATGACTTAGAATGCAAAGGTGCCCTTTCTACTCTTCTACCCCATGATAGCACTGATGTCTCATCTGAAAAGGCATAAAAATTATGAGTCCTGGATCTCTTATGGGTTAATTACTCTTCACCCACCCACAAGGACAAACAAGGACTCCTCTTACTACAATAGTGAATACACGCGCATACACACACACACACACCAAAAGCCTTTCTCAACTTGTCATACCATTGATTAATCTTTGTTTTTACTGACGTTTTCATCCTGGGGGAAATGACAAAAGAGATCCTTGAGGTATTTTAAGGCTGTTGGGCAGGGGGTGTTGAAGGGAAGTGAGTTAAATTTGCTTTTCTTAGAAGATCACTTAGGCTGCATTGGAAAGGAGAGAGACCGAATGTTAAGTAAGACTTCCAACCTGAAAACAAAAGTTGGTTGACAGCTTGTTTTTTAAGACTGATGGAGAAAATAAGGAGAACACAGAAGAAAAATATTTAGTAAGTAAAATTGACTAGACACAATAATACAAGGTATATGACAGAGAAGGAAGAGTCATAGACAATAACAGGATTTCTGACTTGCATGCATGACTGACTGAATGGTATAAAGTATCACATTACACATACACACATACACAACATATATATATCAGAGTCACCAGAAAATTAACATATTAACTCCAAATAAATGAAGACAATATCTACACATCCTTTTCCAAGCAAATTTCTGAATTTGTTTTTTACAGAAAGTTATTGTAAGTAGTATTATTATATAAGTAGTTTAGCTGTATCCAGTCACTTAGGTCCTTAATTATCAGCATGCATTTTTTGCCACTAACCAAATTATAATAAAAAGGAGAGAAATGTTTATTTTCTTTTAAAACAGGAATTCCTCTTAAAGGAGCTCTCCTTTATTAAAGGAGACTGTGACCCTGCTAGAGGTTCTCAACCCGTGGGTCTGAGATCATCAGAAAACGCAGATATTTACCGTATGATTCATAACAGTAGCAAAATTACAGTTATGAAGTAGAAACTAAAATGATTTTATGGCTGTGGTCACCACAACATGAGGAATTGTATTAAAGGGTTGCGGCATTAAAAAGGTTGAGAACCACTGCAGTAGATAGATCATGAATCAAGGTGATTGTGCAGTTACAATGGTAAGTGCTCCCACGTAGTATTTATTCAAAAACAGTAATCACTTTCATAAGTGTTTTCATTAAGAATATTTTTTATTTTTTGTGGGGAAGAGGATGGTGTGTGTGTGTGTGTGTGTGTGTGTGTGTGTGTGTGTGTGTTTCACAAAAACTGAGTCAGTGGTTTACACTTGACTCAGTGCTGGGCCAACAGAGGAACAGAGGAAGCAACTTAGAAGGAGCTGTCTGAAGACCAAGGAGAACCTGAGGACTTGAGCCTCTCAGAGTTAGCAGAGGATTTAGAGAGAGCTTTGGATGCCCATAGTGGTGTCAAGGTTTCTAGCAAGCTCCTCTTAAGATTTGGTAGGGCTGAAGGGCAGCTGGGTCACACAATTAGACACTGAAGACAGCCTCTTTCTCTATTTTGTGTGACGCTGGCTGGTCAAGGCCTCCAGGTACAGTTAGTGATTTGTCTCACATCCCTCCCTCTCCAGGGAGTTGAGAGGCAAAGATTCTGTAGCATGGAAAATCCGTGTCCCCAAGTTGCTCACCTACATCCCAGGCATAGGCAGTATTGGCTGGTCCTCTAAGCTTTTTTCCACCACCAGCTCCTCAGCCAGCAAAGCCAGGGCAGTTCTTTAGGGAATGGGTTTGCTAAGAAGTCCAGAAATCTCAGCTCCCTCTTCCTGGTTCACTAGAAGTGAAAGAGTACAGTGTAAGGAGCAAGAAAGATAAACCCTTTTATGCAGGCAGAGAGAAGAGTCTGAGGTATCTTAAAATATCACTGGTACTTCAAGAGGTGCTTGAGACCCATTTACTCTGAACATTGGAAGAAATTATTTCTTTATAGGATGTAAATAGCCATGCCATTCATGTGGCAGTCAGTGCAGCTAATTTTGTAGAGCAAATTGATTTTAGAGATTAGGGTAGTCCAGTCTCCCTTTAAGAGAAACTAAACTACAAAGACTTTCCCAAACTCATGCAGTTTGATTATAGCTGAGAAGGGATAAAAATATTTTTAAAGCAGCTCGGGTTATGATTAATATTTTTCCATTACAAGTCATCCTGTGATGTGTCAACAATATGCCTGTCAAGAGAATGCAAACATTAATTTGAGTGTAAATATATTCAAATTCAATTTATGGCAACTCTATGAAAACGATGTTGGAAGCAATGTCCTAGATAATTCCGGACACATAACAAGGGCCTCATTTTTCTGCATTTTAAAAAACCTGATTTAATAGATTGTCTCTAATTCTGTTTTGCCTGAGCTTTGCCTAAACACAATGTTTTAAATTTTATTGTGTTTGTCTTAAACAATTTCCTTAGAAGTGTTTTTAGTTTTCTCTTGTCCCAACCATGATAGTTGCTTCCAAATGAGTACGCTTGCAAAAAAAAAAAAAAAATTGCCCTGTTTCTAAGCCCTTGATAATTTTACTCTTCTAAAAGGTTGGTCTGAAAGCCACATTCATATTAGTTCAAACCTAAACAATCTCAGTTTATCACCCCAGAATCTTGGAGACAACAGTAAATTTAGGTTAATCCTATAAACTACTGACATAATTTTTGTTGTTGTTCTATCCCTCCATCACTTAACTCTTTCCATCATGTATTTTACATATGTTCATATGTGGCTATGCAGGTAATTTTCATGTAATTTTCCCTGATTGAATTTGGTTGTATAGAATGGAGTCCTAAAGCTTCTTGGTGAAAATTAACTTGAATCAAATGGCTTCTCTATCTGCAAACCTTGTTATGTGCTTTGCTTGCCAATAAACTCTTACAGAAGTGTATTTTAAAGTGAGATAAACTTGGAGAATCTTTATTTTATTGGAATCTCAGCCTGCTAATTTTCACACAGGGCAGGAGAGCTATTGCTAACATCACTCAAGTCGATTTTCCATTTGCCTGGCTCCCACATGTCACTAATGGTGGAAAGGGTCACCTGCCCACATACTTGATACACTGCCCCCTTTTGGGGGATCCCCTGCTATAGAGAATTGACTTGAGGACACTTTATTGCTCTCTCTCCTCTTGAAGTAATGCGTAAACTCCCCTTTCGCTCTCATCAAATGAGGTCCCTGACCCTCCTAAAACAGGATGAATTAATCGCATTAACTAATTCAAATATAAATTGGAATCACTTTATATGTTACCCTTCCTAGAATATGCATCTTAAACTTTATCCAGCATTATTTATATATGACTAGGAAATCATTTTTTCGTCAGGACAATTTCTGAAATCACATTTTACAGATTACGATAGTATTTGCACCTGCTTTGCTATTTGAGTAATAGATTTATTGAGTGACACCTACGAAGATCAGTTGTTTGTAGAGGGCTACTCATCAATATACAGATTTATACTGATTATCATAAGCTCTTGGTTATATGAAAGACATGAAATTATTACTTTATATCCCATGTGATGGCATCCAGAGGAAAATGGGGGTTTGGTTTGTTTTATAAACTAGGAAGATTATTTTTCAACAGATTTTCCTATTCTTGGTATAGTATAAAATGGCTTACATGCATATTTTGGAACAGTCACTCGGAAGGGGATGAAGTATTAGATGCTGGCAAGAGAAAAAATAGTATCTATATAATAAAATAAAATGCAATGCTCGATATTTGTATCATAATATAACATTTCCTAAATATTTTCACATGTTTTGTTTTATATGATATTCACAATCACAACTGGTAATATCTGGAATACTCAATTGATTTTTTTCTAACCTTATTTTTCATCCACTTTTAACCTATACTGCATCCATCCTTATTTTTCAATCCCATTCCTGAAGACAAAACCATCTTCCTCCTTTATGCTTTTCTTTGTCTGCAATGGATTTACTTTATTCTTTATCTTGGAAGCTTCTGTTGATTCTTTAAGACCTTGGCCATTCTAAGTAAAATTTAGACCGCTATAATGTTTGTGCTACTAGTACTTTGTAAAAATCTCTGTGATAGCATTTGTAAGTTTCTTTTATAATTCCCTATTTTCACATTTATTTCACTTTCTATAACATGAAGCTGAAGGTGAGTGGGCAAGGCAGGAAGAGTCTAGAACCTTATTTTAATTACCTTTGCTTTTCTAGTAGTTAGTCATTACTGATAGATAAGCATTCAATAATTGCTAAATAAAAACAAATGAGACAAAACGTGTGTAGTTCTTTGACTTTGATCAACTTTATGTTTTTCATTTCTTTCATTTCCAAATGGTAAAAAATGAGGCTGATATGAAGAGTTAATGATGAGTGTTATCTTCCAAGGGTATAACATTAAAATTGGGTATGTGCAAAAATCTTTTGGAGAGTGGAATTTACAAAGATAAAATGTAATAGCAATAATAATGTTATAATCATTTAGTCATCCAGCAAATATCTCTTTTACAATATGATGCATGAGGCAGAGCATTGTAGCATATTGTAGCCTGGGGAATATAGTCATTTTTTCTAAACATCTGTACCTATTATTTATTCAGATAAAAATAGCCATTTGGAATGTTTTCAGAGATGCCTGAATCTCTCCATTAACAATTAGACATTCTTCTAAAATATGGACTTTCAAGGCTAAAGACTTCAATACCAAGTGGACCATGGGGGACCGCTGGTTTTCTGCCAGACAACCAAACCCATGCATCTCTGCATTTGGATGGACAATTTCCCATAGGGACCTGGGGCAGATTGGACCCAGCATCGGCACAGACTTGGCTTGGAGGAATAAGCTTCTGGAAACCTCAATTAGTGTTCAGTGTGTGAACATTAAACAATGCTCAGGCTAGAAACAATACATCACACGGCAGGTCCCAGGAAATAAGCAGACGGCTGGCAGCCAGCCAGGGCAAGAGGCCAAGATACTTGTCAAGGCCAATTCCTCATAGAGAAATGACAGCAGGTTTGAGGACAGCAGGTATGACCTGAAGAGATAATGATATTAATTACACTTTGAAAATGGGAGAAAGACGCAAAGAAAATGGTTTTTATTCATCTATCTAATCACAGATTTTACCTCTTTTGCCCCCTAACCAGATTTCTTAAGAGTCTGAAAGAAATCAATGCAGTGAAAAATAAATTTTAAGCGATGTTAACATATATTAAGCATCAGTGCACATCAGATATTGTTACACATAGAGAATAGTGAGGTTATGCAGCATGTTCTAGGAAACTCAACTAACAGTGATGGAACTGAACTGGAAAGCAAACCAAGATAATCTGGCTCCAGAGCTGTACTGCCTCTGTATTCTGTTATATAATTCAGAAAGAAAGGGGAAAAAAAAACACCCAGGGCTAGAGAAATAAACCAATAAAACAGAAAACAGAACTCAGAGATAGACTCTGGCTTATCCAGAATCTTGCTATCTGACAGAGGGGAAAAAATACATCTATTGAAAAGGAAGGCCTACTTAATAACACTAGCACACTGTTATTAGTGGTGAAAGAACAATGCACTAGGGGTGAACAGATAGGCCTTTTACACCTGGTTCTCCTTCTGGCTGTCACTACCACTATATGAGTATCATATACCTTATTGACTTATGTTTCTTTAGCTTTAAAATAATGCAATTAGAATCAATAGGAACTTCTTTGGTTCCTTTCCTATATAATGTTCAAAAAGAAAAACTTCTCTCTATTGATGTTAGTTATTTCTTCTCACTAGGAACAGTAGAGTTATAATTAGTTTGCTGCAAACTAATTAAACATATAAACTTTGTAATAACTTCATCTGAAAAACCTGAAGATCCTAAATGGATCATTACAAGAATGTATAAACTTCGAGCTAGAAAAAATAGTCAAGAATCAGGCTGACATCTACTGTGTTAGCTTGTTGTTCTTAAAACCTACCGTATAACAGGAACTTCCAGCAAGCCAGTCCACGGGCTCTCTTTCTTCACCAGTTGATGCCTAATTTTTAAGCAATTGCCATAATGCTTTGGGATTTTGTTTCAGTGGCACTTCCATTTGGGTACTATTTTTGGACTAATTGAGGCTACTATGCAGCAATAACCCTATCCCCCCAAAATCTCCTGGCTTACATGAGCTAACTTCTTAGTGTGCGATAGGGGTGAGAAGAATTTCCTGGCTAACGCCTTTCCAAGAAAAGATGCAGGACTTTGGCTTCTTTTCTAGAATGGGCCCATTACTTCATGCATGCAGATGAGGAAAATGCATATATGGAAAATCAGAAACCCTAGTTTATGAGCAGTTTCATTTGAATTTTTGTATAGATAACAGGCTATAGGAGACAAGATAGGAGGCTCGTTAGGAGATGATTGTGACAATCAAGGTGGGTGAGAAGTGGTGATGGAGAAGACTTAGAAATGGAGATAAGAAGAGACAGGATGTGAGGAAAAAATGTCAGAGACAACCAATAAGATTTGGTGAATGAGTGAGGAGTCACTATTGACTCAAAGGTATCTGGCATGAGTAGAGAAAAGACTTTGGGTAGAGCAGATTTTTATAGAAAGGTCAGAAGATGAATATTTTTTAGTTCTCACCTGAAGATATTTTCCATTGATTTTTAGAGAGTGGAAGAAAGAGGAAAAGACAGAGAGAAATATCCATATGAAATAAACACATCAATTGCACATACTGGTGAAGAGCCTGCCATCAAGGTATGTGCACTTTACCAGAATTAAACCCCAGACCCTTCAGTCTACAGGCTTATGCTCTATCCACTGAGCAAAACTGGCTAGGGCAGAATATTAATTTTTTTAAAAAATACATTTTTATTGATTTCAGAGAAGAAGAGAGAGAGAGAGAAACATCAATGATGAGAGAGAATCATTGATCAGCTGCTTCCTGTATGCCCACACTGGGGATCAAGCCCACAATCCAGGCATGCCCTGACTGGGTATCAAACTGGGACCTCCTGGTTCATAGGTCCACACTTAACCCCTGAGCAATGTCTGCCAGGGCATAAAATGAATTTCACACATATTAACTTTGAGATGTTCAATAGGGAAGCATTGGAGGTTTTTGAGTAAATGGCTGGATAGATGAGTCTAAAGTTGAGAGGAGGTTTCTTCACTATCAAGTCGTGTCTACAGTTTTAAATACCATCCTATGTAATAAAAGTGTAGTATGTAAATTGTCCCCTCAACTGGAGTTGGGCCAGGGAGTGGGCCCGGCCTGGGGAAGGGAAGGAGGCCCCTGCTGGCAGCTGGCAGCTGCTAGAGACCCTACAAGTGCACTGTTTTGTGCACTGGGCCTCAAATATATAAATAGATCTAAGGCAGTGGTTCTCAACCTTTTAATGCTGTGACCCTTTAATACAGTTCCTCATGTTGTGGTGACCCCCAATCAAAATTATTTTTGTTGCTACTTCATAATTGTAATTTTGCTACTGTTATGAATCATAATGTAAATATGTGTTTTCTGATGGTCTTAGGCTCTATAGCAGCGATTCTCAACCTGTGGGTCACGACCCACATATTGAGAACCACTAGCAGGGTCCCCTAAGCCCATTGAAAAACACAGATATTTACATTACAATTCATACCAGTAGCAAAATTACAGTTATGAAGTAGCAATAAAAATAATTTTATGATTGGGGGTCACCACAACATGAAGAACTGTACTAAAGGGTCACAGCATTAGAAAAAGGGTTTATAACCACTGGTCTAAGAGGACAAAAAGCGAAAGGCTAAGGCAAGGTAAAGGCCTGGTAAAACATTAAAACACTCTTATTAGGTGAGTAAAGGTGTCTAAAAATAGAACTACACTTTTTAATTTATAATTAGAAAACAAACATGTAGGTATAAGAGTATTTTAAAAAACTTAAAGGTTAATTTTAGTAGAATTCAACTTACGTTGTACCTTATAAATTCCTGGAGAAGAAGAAAGCAAAGATAATTCATACAATACAAAAATAAGTAAAATTAAGCAAAGAGCAAAAACATTTTAAAATGCATATTACACAGGAAAAGATTATAATAATAGGTGATTGAAAATGTAGATATATCTGTTATCACTTAATTGAAGCAGATTAAAACATGAAGACTCTCAGGACTTGTTTTTAAAACTTTATTCTGTTTACAAAGCCAGCTATTAAGAATAAAGTGGCATGTGCTAGCGACACATATAAATGAAATGGAGCCCTGGCTGTGTGGTTCAGTTGGTTGGAGCATTTTTCCATTTTTTCAAAAAAGGCTGAGTTCGATTCCTGGTAAGGACACATAGCTAGGTTGCCAGAGACAAAAAGAAGTTTTGGACTACATCAGTAACATAATCTCAAATTTACATGAGTAGGTCCATATCAAATTTTGAATCATATAGATGATTCTCCTGTATTTAAAAAATGCTTTGTGTACAAGACCCTGAAAAGAGAAAGCGGCTATTATTCGGCAGGACCCTGCTATGTGCCAGCACCTGTGTTGGATATTTTATGTTCATTATCTCTTACATTTTTAATCTTTTTAAAATGATAAGGGATTGATGCTACTACTCTTATTACACACAGAGGCTCTAAGAACACCAGCCTAAGTTATACAGGTAATAAGAGACAGAACACAGTTTCAAACACCAATCTGCTTTAGTCTACAGTCTGAGTTCCTTGCATTATTCCATGTGGGGTTAAATTTACTCTTCCACTTATATGTTGGATAAACAGATACTTTAGGCTCCAAAGATAAATCCCCGCTGCTCTGATGAGTCCCGGCCAGCATGTTGACATTCTAGTCACTTGTCGGATGAGGAACGGCTGTCACCCATTGTCACTACTCATGCTTCTTGTTAGCAAATAAGTCCCATCATTAATTTGTTCTGTCAAGTGTTCTTCCCCTTAATCATCATTTTCTCGTTTCCCAAGAAGCAGATCAGCTGTGTGGACTCTCCTCTGACTGGGCTCAAGAGGAGGCGACTAAATTCAACTCCATTACCGAGACAGTGTTCAACCTTTGTTCTTTAATTACTCCTACTTACCTTCACCATGTATCCTGATTCATTTGCGTAAAGCCACTGCAGTGGTAGCTGCCATAACAAATGCTTTCATGAGCGTCAGATTAATGTTTCCCTTTGTTTCCCGTTTATCTGCAGCCTGTCTATAGTAATATACTCAACCCAAACAAGCCTATTTTTCACTCCCAGCCCTCCTTTTCTGAGTCCCACTGACAGTTTCTTAATAAATAATGCAGTTCTAAATGTTCCTAAGCTTTTCTTCCTTATTAATAATTCCAGTAGCTTTCCCAGAGCTGAAGGGCTTTATTTGGTCACTGGCTAGATTTTCTTCTTGCTTGTTCCTCTATCGTTTATTCCTTAGACTGCTGTATGGGCAAGCAGAGTGTTACAACACTGCCACATTCATAGCGGGTGCTCAGTGAATTAGTGCACACGCTACATTCAGACCTATGGCTTAAACTTCCTTTTTTGTTTTCAGGTCTGGCTCCTTTGTCATGGAAACAAAAGACAGTGCTTAGTTTCCATTGGGATAAATCTTTGGGCCGGTTCTCTGGAAACATATTTGACATCATCTTTGCAAAACACATATTAGAGTTCAATTATTACCTTTCCATCAAGAATTTATTTTTGGTGTTTGCTCCAACCAATTTTTGTCTTTATTTTATCTCTAATGTGAGACATTGTAACTAATGCCTGCACACACACCTTTGTCACCAAAAAAGCAATGGCTCAGTTCATTCAGAAAATCACTGGTCAACTCAAGGAAAAAAACAAAACATTGTTTTCTGTACGCCCTGTATCAAGGCTCCCTGTTCCAGAATCACTCAATTATGTGATTGATGTATGAATTGAATGTGTGCTCTTTTGAAGAATTCTCTTCTTTTCCAAGAATTCTCTGTGGTTTCCTCCAAGTATATTGCAAATTTCAGGGAGGAGAAGGCTTTTGCTCAGTCACATGCATTTAATATGTGGTTTAATACAGGAAGGGGACTCAATAAATATATTCTGATTAATTGATTTGTTTGCATCTATTTACGTTTTACTATTGGTGTGTTTAGTATCTTTGTGTATGTGCTTGTCAAGACAACCAGCAATTATGTGATCAGGTTGTTCTGTATCTATGCTGACAACCAGTGTATTAATAACTACCAAGAGAGAGTATAAATTTCACCATGAAAATGAAGTTATTGGATTAAATAGATTTTTACTGACTACAACATGTAATTTCCATCATAAGCTTCCTTCTGCGATTGTAAAACCAGTTCAGCACCTAAACTGAGTGCATATGCTCAACTTATAAAAAGGGAAGGACTGTTGAAAAAAGAAACAAACAATGGAAGTGTTTATTTGAAAAAAAAATCTTATAATTCTATTTCTGAGAGTGTGTGTGGCACATATAATAATCTCAAGCACTCAGTCGTCGGAGTGTAGATGCTATTAATTCCCCATCTGGATTCTGCAAACTTATCTCCTCAGTGGGCACCAATCAACTTCCAACTGCCAACACCTGGGTTTCTGTACTTGCCCGATTTTCCTCACCGTGGGAAACCTCAGCGCTGCACCCTTTGGTTGGGATAATTCTGAGGTGTGTGTGATACTCTAGCTCCCGAAGCTACCCCATTGGTTTCCATCTTCTATGGAGCAGGTTGGCTTGAAAATTTACCCTTTATTATTTTTTCTTCCCTTTATTCTCTTCCCTGTTTCAATTCCCCACTTTCACATCAGCCTTTCCCTTACTGTCCTAATAAAATACTTATACTTGAAGTTATGAATCTGGGCCTAGTTCTGGGGGAATCCAAATCAGGATGCTGGCTTATTTACTTATTGTCAATATACTATGTATTTAAAAAAAAATTCAATCTTGACAAATATAGAGTTCATGGGAGGTTCTTAGGATGGCTTTAAAAAAGTTACCTCTGTTCTTGGAATAAGCTTCCCCATGAGGAAGGTCAGCTGACCAAGATCAGCTCTTATACTGGTTGAGACAGAGCCTCCTTTTTGCAGGATTGCTAAAGAAGTCAAATAGCTCTGGCTTGGAAAGAAGCACTCACCTTCAGAGATAGGAATTATTTCAGTCTTCATGGTTATCCCTGGGCTACTGAGAGACTAGAAGCAAAGCAAAGTGCTGATGTCATGAATACCCCATCACTGAGACAAAAATGCAAACCTAAGTGATGCGCTCCAAGTCCAATTCTCATGTAATCCTTTCAATGACCTTCATTTCCCAGGGATGATCCAAAGTCACTGCTTCTTAGGAAAAGCTGGAAAAAGGTGGTCTTTAAAGTTGAAATGTGAGGCACTAGCTCAGTAAAGTAATGAAGTGGCATGAGGTGCCCTGGAACTGATTTTCTTCCCTGACTATGCATCAGAGCTTGATTTATCACTCAGCTCATTTTTAATTAGAGTGTGGACCACTCAGCTCATTCACTAAGAATACTATAAGAAAGCTACCATGTTATATGTTGTTGCGTTTTTTAAGTATATTTTTATTAATTTTAGAAACTTCACTGATGAGAGAGAGTCAGCTGCCTTCTGCATGCCCCACATGGGGGATGGAGCCCACAACTTGGGCATGTGCCCTGACTGTGAATTGAACCGTGACCTCCTGGTTCATAGGTTGATGCTCATGTTACACAAGATGTGTTTCAGATTAGAGATTGTTACATATTGTTTTCGGGGTTCAATGATGTTAGGTATGATGTTCTGTATACATAACATACATGAATATTTTATATGTATGCCATTGTATGTGTGTGTACACACATGCACATGCTCACAACACACACATACATATGCAAAACCTGTTATATTTCTTTCCTTTTTTTGTTTTGTTAATCCTCACCTGAGGATATTTTTCCATTGCTTTTTAGAGAGAGTGGAAGGAAGAGAGATACTTAGAGAGAAATAGAAGTGAGAGAGGCACATCGATTGGTTACCTCTGGCACATGCCCCAACCAGGGCCAGGAATTGAGCCTGAAACCAAGATATGTGCCCTTGACTGGAATCAAACCTGGGATCCTTCATTCAGAGGACTGATGCTTTATCCACCGAGCCACATTGGCTAGGGCAAAACCTGTCTTATTTCTATAAGCCTTTTTGAAGTCTGCTACTCTCTCCCCCAGCCCTTTCTCCTCTCAACCACCAAAGGAACACTTTCTCTACTGCCCCTTTCTTAACACATATACCATTTCAACCTCTGCAACTTTGTTCTTTGCCCTTACACTCTCCTGCTTTTCTATCTGTTGAAAGTTTACATGTTATTTACCTTGCAATCTCCAAGATCGGATTTCTCAACCCAACGGAGAATTCTATTACCTCCCAACTTCTTTCTCTATACTGAAGATCAAAGCCACTCACTGGTGTTTCTTATGGGGAGCTTTGTTTTTCATGGGTGTATGCAAGTCCCTTTCAACTTGACCATAAACAGCATGACTGTCTTGACTTATTTTTACTCTCTTGATGTCAATACTCTCTAGGCACTTAGTTTCTCAATATATTTTTTTAAATAAATAATCCAACCTTTATTTTTAAGAACTAGTTGTACCCTGGGTATCACTCACTCTTGTTTTTTTTTTTTTTTTCTGAACATCCTCCTCAACTATGACTTCAAAATATTTTCAATTTCCACAAGCCCTATACTTAACTTCTATACTTCCCCCATCAGCAGAAAAGCTTGTCTTTCATTTCATCAAAAATGTTGTTATTGAGGATAATCGTCCTGAACTTCCTGGCCAATATGTACACCCATTTTCACATGCCAAAGCTCAGAAATAATTATTTGGTTTCAGAGAAGGAGGTGCTCCTTCTCCTGCTCAAGGGCAGTCTTTCCAACTGTGCCTTTTGTTTCATGATTGTTTCTCTTAGTTTTTCAATCTCTCTGTCTATATTGCTTTATTGATTTCCTGCTCAACCCTTGCAATTCTCTATATCCATTATATTCTATACCCATTTCACTCATTTTCCATCTCCTGTATCTTCTTCCATGACCAGAATCAACTATTAATCTTACCTTTGAGTATGTTCTAAAGAGGTGCTCAACAAAGACACTGATTGCCAAATGCAGAAGGCATTTTAGATTCTTATTTACTGGACTGTTCTGCTACAATGATTTTGCTCATCACTTTCAAAATGTTCAACATTTCTTTTATTCTTTTCTCCTATGACAATAGGAGATTTGTTCAGTTGTAGCATCTTCTTTCTCTGTGATGATCCCTTTCTCTTTCATGTTGTGCCCTTCAGGGTTCTACCCTTCGCATATTCCTCTTCTCTGTGTGTTCTGCCTCTATTGTTGAGCCCATTACTCCTCCTGGTATTAATTAATGTCCATATGCTGAATCCCAATCAACATCTGTACTCTAGAGCTCAACTTTAAGCTTCATTTTCAGGTGTCTGATCATGTGTTAGTATATTCAGCAGGTATCTCAAACTCAAGTCCAAAATGAGCTCACAATTTTTATCTTTAAATAATTTGCCTTTTTATCAACCACTAAATGACACAGAGTTGTCCTCACAAGAATCTCTCTACTCCTCCTTTTTTTCTCCATTCTTATTATATTATTCACTTTGTCAACTTTCATTTGACCTACTGTGTCAGATTCTCAAATTGGCCACCTATTTATAGGGCTTATTTTTCAAATCCAACTCTACTTTCTCATGAAAACAATCATTCTAAAGCAGACCATATTTTTCAGCTGAAAATCATAATAAAGTATAGCTTACTTAAGTGGCATATAATTCTGTCCAATATCAGCTGCCAGCACATTTTTACAGATTTATTTTCCTCTAATTCTTCTTCCAACATTTTGTTGTAGCAACTTAGAACTCACCAGAATTCCCTAGATTTTTTAAACCATCACTCTGTGTCTCTGCTATTTCTCTGCTCTGTTGTGAGTACCATACTCACCTCCTTCATATCAACTGAGCGAGCACACTCATTCTTGGAGACAGTGCCAGGTATATGAATAGAACACTCCACTGAAAAGTATTTTTAAGTACAGAAATTTAGTTCATATTGAAGGTTACAAGTGAAATCAATAAGGGAAAGATAAATTATGTAATAAGTAGTATTGAGAGAAACTAGTTGCCATTAAAATGAGATGGTTCACTAGATTTTATACCAAAATAAAGTATTGGTAGATTAATTATTTAATTATCGAAACAATGAAATTATAAAAGGAATACAAATAAAAATGGAGGAATTAATGCTTCTAATTATATTAAGAGAGTGGGAGGCCTTTCCCGGTATAATGCCAAATCAATAACCTGTAAAGAAAACTAACAAATAAAACCCTGACATATATGGTTACATAAAAAGAAAAATGACTGTATGGTAACACGCACAATACAGAAACACACACACTCACTCCATATGTTCCAGAAAAACAAAGATAAAATACAAATGCAAAAGTATTTGCAGCTGATATAACATATATAACTAATTCTTTAAATTTTTAGTTCTATAAATCAACAGAATGATAAACAATGGCAATAAACAGAGTTCACAGAAAACAAAGTACTAATAATTAATAAGCTTAATATAGAACAATATATAGATCTGAGGTGTTCAATATGTTAGTCATTTTCACATAGAACTGTAGGGCACTTGAAATGTAGGTAGAAATGAATTTTTAATTTTAGTTAATCAAAATTTAACATGATACTTGATTCAGTTATTGGAAACTATAAGTAAGCTTGAAATAACTTGCATATGTGAGTACTTTTTTTTGCAAATTATCTTTCAATTTATTTTATTATATTTTTAAAATTTCAATTACAGTTGACAAAGGTAATTATATTAGTTTCCGGTGTACTTCCCAGGATGCCAGTAGGAACAGTTTTCACTTTCTTTTTATCCTCCTTGCTCTGTGGCCACCACACACCACTGTGTTGTTACATTCTTTTTTTTTTTCTTTTTTAACATATTTTATTGATTTTTTACAGAGAGAAAGGGAGAAGGATAGAGAGTTAGAAACATCCAAGAGAGAGAGACATGGATCAGCTGCCTCCTGCACGCCCCATACTGGGGATGTGCCTGCAACCCAGGTACATGCCCTTGACCGGAATTGAACCTGGAACCTTTGAGTCTGAAGACCAACACTCTATCCACTGAGCCAAACCGGTTTCGGCTGTTGTTTCATTCTTGATGTGCTTAATTCAAAGTGGAATGAGGCCATGAATGAGTCATCCATTCTGCTCTTCTGAGCCCCAGATCATGGGGGATCTAGATAAAATGCCAGAGAAGGACCAATCCACTGAGCTTCCCGGCAACTACTTTACTTGTTCTCTTGCCTGTAATTTCTACCCATTGTTCTCAGCTCTATCCCTTCCAGTCAAGAACATTCCAAGTTCCCTTTCACAAAGTGACCCTTTGTAACTTGAGAACATTACTTTAGTTGAAACTCAGGTTTCGTATCTTTCCGGGCAAAGTTATTTGGCATAGTATTAGGAATTAGGAATGCCCAATTGTAGCTTACTAATTTGCTTCAGGACTTCTGATTTTTTGTCATAGGAAAGTTTGCTTTGTCTTTATATCTACTTTATATTATCTTTTATCAAATAAATGTCTTTTGGCACTCTCATCTTTAGGCTGTCAATTCAGCACTTAAATTGATTTGCCTTTTTCTTTTTTTTTCTTTAAGAAAAATATCACTGGGAACAAAGGAAGCAATCAATTTCACATCAGTGAAAGAGCTAAGGTTTCAGCTTCTAGTTTGATTATTCCGGCACATTTTTCTGAAAAGGTAATTGGAAAATTGTGCGCTTAAGTAGTTAAAGACCTTTTCAGCCAAAAAGAAATACTTTATACTCTGTTAAGCAAAGCATTTGCTAGGAATTGAGAAAGAGAGAGAGAGTTTATCATTGACCATAGGGATTTAGGAGAAATGGCTTCTAAAGGGATGAGGAGGAAAGATAAATCAATTCTAGGCCAAGGGTCTTCTTACTGGGTGTGTGGTTTCTTCTAGAACTAAATTTACTCAATTTATGTATCAAAATGAAATTGTGTTTTTAAGGATACAATTTTGTTTCACCCTGATTCTTCCCTATTATGAACAATCAAACAGTATAGAGATATTAACTTATTTTATAGTTACACAGCTTCTCTTGTGTCGGTGAACTTTGTAATATTTTATTTGAGCAAAGTATTCATAGCTGAAAAAAACCTTTAAGAACTAATACAATTAATTAATCTTGCTAATCACTTAAAATTGTTTAATACATCTTCATTTTTGATAGAAAGGTAATTAACTATAAAAGCAGTATAATATGGTGTTCACAGATTCTCAAGAAAAAGAATGTGTGTAACTGAGTTTTGACCTAAGCACAGGTGGCACCAGGTAATGTGATTGACGTGGCAATTCTTCACATTCTACTGCTAGAATTTACTTTCATCAAAAGCAATAGTTAAATATATTTTATTGAGCAGTTGATAGGAGAAATGGAAGAACATTTTGCATAACAGTCCCTAATGAATTCACTGTGGTGTATCTCTTATCACCAGTTATTCCCTCTCTCAAGCCATCAGCCCTTGGTTGCCTTTTCTTTTTAATTTTGCCCTTATAACACTTACTCACCAATGGAGCGTTTATCCCAATCTTCTTTTGCAGAGCACTCAAATTTAAAAAACCAAGAAACTTTGTGACCATTCTTCTTAGAAAGATTATGAAAATCATTAAGAATAAAATAGGTACCTTACATACTAGAGATAGAATTCATGTAATGGCTAAATATTAAGATAAGTTTCTGTAGCTGGAGATCATTTTCTATTGTACCGGTATCACTTAATTGGAATTTTCTCTATCAGCCTTTCACTAGACTTAGTGGAGAAAGGGAAAACAGATCTCACAGGTAAACTATATCATTGCTCAGATTTGAATTTCAAATAAGACCTTTTAGGGTTCCCAATCTTTATATATAAAAGCCTAAGTGACTGGTCACTATGATGTGTACTGATCAGGATGTAGTCAACTTGGACAGAAGAAAAGAGAAACAGGCGATTGAGTCTATGAAAGATCGCTAGCAGGTGGGGCTGAACTGCAGTTTGAATTGCGAGGCTGGGCCCTGGACCCAAATTCTGCCACTCCCCCATCACCACACTGGAGGTGTGGTGCCGCTGACCCCGTCAGTCCCTCTGGCCGAGTCCTCTCCAGGCAGCCACTGAGGGATAGAGGGAGGGAAAAAAAGACCAGGAACTCCACCCCTAGTGCCCACCTACTCTTATCAGACCAAAGCAGGACCTTGCATAAAGTGAGCAACCTTGTAGCACAGTTACCAGGACTCCCCGGACAGCCCAGGTCTCCCTCGGACACTCACCCCAACTCTTTGAGCCTCAGTCTGTACCTCTAGCAAGGCCATTAGGGTTGTGCCCTGGGGATCCACTTCTCCATAGCTGTGTGTGGTAGACCAGCAGATGTTGGCGGAGGTGGGGAGGGCAGACACTCAGCTGACCAAGATGAGCAGGAGCAGCACCTCCATGGCCACCTGCTGTTTCTCACACTACTATATCCCTGGGGGGATTCTCGAGGGACCCCACTGGGGTCCATGCACTGGGCCTCTAGTAAAACAATAATCTTAAAGATTGGCCATTTTTGCTTGGAAATCTAGGATTTGTAATAGAACAAGAATAACTATTTGCACCACGAAACAGGCAGAAACAATTAACAAAATGGGATTAGTAAATCTGTATCAGTAATTACTTTAAATGTAAGCAGATTATATTCTCCAATAAAAAATGTAGAGTGGCAGAATAGATAAAAACAAGATACAATGACATACTACCTACAAGATAGTCGCTTTAGGAGTAAAGACACATAGACTAAGTGTAAAGAAATATAAAAAGAATATTTCAAGCAAATGGTAATGGAACAAAACACAGGGATAGCTATACTTATATAAAATAGACTTTAAATTAAAAATAGTGAAAAGAGACATTATTATATAATGATAAAGGAGCCAATACATAAAAAAAGATATAACAGTTGTATTTTTGCACCCAACATCAGAGCGCATACATATATGAAGTGAAAACTAACAGAGCTAAAGGGAGAAATAAATAGCAATACAATAATAGTCGGGGACTTTAATATCCCACTCTCAACAATGGATAGATCATCCAGCAAGAGAATCAGTAAGAAAACAGCAGCTTTGAGCAACATTATAAACCAAATGGCCCTAACAGACACATATAGGACATTCTATTTTACAACAGTAGAACATGCATTTTTTGTAAGTGCACATGAAGCATTTTGTAGGATAGACCATATGCATGTATGTTAGGTTACAAAACAAGTCTAGCATATTCAGGAAGATTGAAACCATACAAAATACTGCTGCTTTTACAGTGATTTGAAGCTAGAAATCAATAACAGTAGGAAAACTGGTGAAACTCACAAATATATTTCCATGTATTTGACAACACTCTCTTGAACAAGCAATGTATCAAGGAAGAATTAATGGTGAAATAAAAAATGTATCTTGAGACAGCAAAATGGAAACACAACTTGCCACAACTTATTTGCTGCAGACAAATCAGTTTTCAGAGAAAAGTTTATAACAATAAGTGCCTATATTAAGAAACAAAGATCTCAAATAAACAACCTAACTCTATACCTATGGGAACTAAAAAAAGAAAAAAACAGCTCAAAGTTCAACAAAAAGAAATAATAAAGATTAAAGCCAAAATAAATAAAACAGAAAAAACAGCACCTATTTGGAAGATTGACCATGTGGTAGCCAATGCATAGGAATGGCAAAAGAGTAAGTAAATAGGTGGAGTTTGTTTCACACAGAGAATGGAAAATAGTTCTTGTCAGTGGGAGTGGGTACCAGCAGAGAGAGGAAGTGATGTGCAAAAGGTCAGAAGCAGATGTGAAGGAATAGAAAATGAGGATAGTTGGGGAAGATTTAAGAACATGTCTGTGCCCATGGATTATGCATACATGCACATAAATTCTTTGGTTAATCTCCCACCTTCCCTTCCCACTTATGGTGGAACAGACTGAAGAATCTCAGAAGGAAGTTGGGTGGTAAGGCTGGCAGAGACTAACCAAAGAATTTATATGCATAACCTTTGGACACAGAGGGACTGGGGAGGGGGGCAAGTGTGGGGTAGAGCCGGTTCATGGGGGGGGGGGGAAAGAGGGGCATCTGTAATACTTTCAATAATAAAAATAAAACAACAACAAAAGCAACAAAAACAAACATTTATAGTAAAGTGTTAAAATGAGTTGTCAAAAAGAGATCTGATATGAGCTGGGAGAAAATACATGTTATGACAAAGAGAGAAGGAGAAACAAAAGGAGTGATTATGAACTTGATTTGACCATCACTTAGAGCTATGAACTCAAAGTACCGGACAAGTTCAGAGAGAAACAAATCAGAAGTTAATACAAAGAAAGTAGCAGTGAAGGGAGGTGATCAATATAGCAAAAACCTTATGAAGTTTTAAGTGTTTTCTCCTTTGTTTTCCAGGCTTGGGCTTATATTCAGCAAGTAAGAAAAGTCTTCACAGTAGCAAATGCCAAGCTTGCTGGAAATGGATGCCCTCAGCTAAAAATGCCTGACCATTAATTGTCTTTTCTCATCTCTCTAGATCTGGGTTCTTTTCTGTAAGAAATTTTCTTCAATTGAAAGAGAACCTCCATTTTTCATAGATTCCTCAGTGAGAACACTCCTTAAGTTATCAAAGCTGACAAATTTCCTTTGGACTAAGTAGCTCAAAAAGCACTGAAAGCATTTCTTTACTTACAGTTTTGCATAATTGTGTAAAATTGTAAGTAGTTTGCATGTTAGAAAAATGTCACCAAAGTAAGACTTGTTCAAAAGTACTAAACTGAACAAACATAGAAAAATTTATGCTTGCAAACAAACTAAGGACTTAATATTTGTCACAATGGGCTTATGGTCATGCCAATTTGAAATTAAGTAGAAATATGACTTGTTTTACTTATTTTAAAAATTTATTGGAATGATGTCTCTATCTATAAAAGGCTAATACACTAAGTGTCTAATGGTCAGACTGGTCACTCTGACTTCACTGACCACCAGGGGACAGACACTCAGTGCAGGAGCTGCTGTGATGCACACTGGCCATTTACAGAGAAATGGCACCGAGGTGCTGATGCCCACAAAGCAACACAGCTTCCCCCAAGTGTGACACAGTCCCCACCATCATCCTGGAGCAACAGCCCACCAACTCGCAACCAATGCTATAGATACCCCCTGGCATAAAATGTGGCCCACAGCCCAGCCTGGAAATGGTGGCTGTGGGCGCCAGGTAATGATTTCACCTAGCAATACCCGCTTCCTCTCTCTAATGACTAGCCTCATTGGAGTTTTTTCAGCCCAGGAACACGACTCACTTTATAGCCAGATGCAAACATTTTACACTTTAACCAAAAGTCTGTGAAGCGTTTTCCTGTGCCTCATCTCATTTGATCCTCACAGAAGTCCTGGAGTAGGTAGATAAGAGACTCAATGGGACCCTATTTTCTTTTCATTAGCCAGAACAAAAGAAATTTAGAAAGCTTAGAAACTTGACCTGACTTAAAAGAAGTAAGAAATGGTAAACCTTGAAAATGACTTCAGGTTTTCTCACTGTTCAGAATATAGTCAAACACTGTTCTCCCTGTGTGTTCTATAATAATAATCTGCTTTGTGTTGATATTTACTGCTGTGTTGCTGAAAATTATCTGAAAGAGAAGTTGGGGTGCTTCATTGGGCTGGAAAAAGTTTAGCTAAATCAGAAATCAGGTCTAATTAAGCAAATTTATCTATATATATAAGGCTCTCAATGGCACTAATCACATGCATGTATATCCGTCATTGTCGATCGTGAATTTGATTGACACTTCTATTATAGAAAAAGGGTGAATAGCAATATTAAAATATTCTAATTAATTTTCCTTCAATGTGCATGAATCCATGCACCGGGCCACTGGTTGGTTAATAAAATTGTATAAGTTTCACGTATATAATTCTAAAATGCATCACTTGTATATTGCATTGTGTTCACCACCCCAAGTCAAGTCTCATTCTGTCACCATTCATCCCCTTTACCATCTTCTACCTCCCTTGATCCCCCTTCCCTTTGCCAATCACCATACTGTTATCTGTGTCTATTAATTTTTTTCTTTGCTTAATCTCTTTACCTTTTTCCCCAAATACTCTCCCTTCTGACAGTTGTTAGTCTGTTCTCTGTATCTACTTATTGTATAAGTTGTTTTTCCTCACATTTCATCACAGTAATTTCTTCTGATTCTAAGAGAATTGCTCTCTTTAAAATTAAGATTGTTGTTAAATTTTTCATGTCAATGTTTTTAAGCATGAATTGATTTAGATTACTGTTCACACATAGTTTACTCTTCAAGCACAACTGGTTAGGCTAGAAGAACTATCACTGGATGGCTCTTTGTTACTAAATTATTGTTGTTTCACTCTGATTCTATCACCTGGTCTTTGGAAACAGCATCTCTTCAACACCCCCTGGGGCTACTTCCCAAAAGGTTCCAATTCCACATTTTAGAATTTCAGGCTGCCATCCTCAACACTGGACATCTTGCTCCTAATCTGGCAGCACCATCCTTGTCTGTGCATAATCTTAACATCTGGAATTTTCTATCCAAACAGCCATTTACTCTGTCTCTTGGCTACATATGCAGATAATGCTACTTTAAGCCAACTCTCTCTTGCTATGGTTAAAATGAGATTCATCCTTAAAGCCCTACACATCATAGCATAATATTTCTTAAACACAGTATATCCATATGCATATTTACTCTTCCAAAGCCTGCCTATTCTCATTTCTTCCCACATGATATAAGAGAAGCCTTGGACAGATAAACTGCCACTTACTACCCCTGTGATTTCCTGCTTATGACTACTCCCTCATTCCCAGGACTCTAAAAATTGGAAGCTCTTCAAATACAAACTTTTTAATAAAAAGTTTACTAAAAGTTTTAACCACTGTATAAACTCATAATAAGCTGAATGTCACTTGCCATTATTTGCTCTTCAAATAAGCATCATTTGGGGAAGAAATGTAAACTAAAATTCTTAGGTTTTAGGTTTTACTTAATAGGAGTTAAATACTTATTGATGCTCTGTTAAACATCACTGTAGCCTTTGATAAATCATTTCTCAACTATGAGTTTCACTTTCATTGCAAATTCACTATCATATTGTACAAGCTGTAGTTAAGGTTGAAGAAGGTCATAGTTGAAAAGGAATTCTGAGAGACAATATTCATATAAGACATTGTTATTTTTTTAATCATAGGAATTATCATAGTCAGTTTAGCTATAGAATCATGTAAAATATTTCAAGTCCAGTTAAAGTTAATTTTCTGTCCTGAAAAAAAAATTCTAAATATTTATCAATAACTAGAATTTTTGAGAAGGGAAGGATTGAAGATATATGGTCAATAGTTCTTGGGACATAACTTCCACAAAGTCACAGTCTTAAAGAGAGTCCAGAATTTTCTACTTTAAAACAATGGTTACTTAAATAGTGTGTCTGAATTCCATATCTCTGATTCTTACACTCATGTTAATGTTTATTTATGCTTGATGAGTTTATTCATTAAAATATTTTATATTCATTTAGATATTTTTCGTTATTAAGATTTTGTCATTATTTGTTTTCAAGTTCAATTATTTTGTTGTTTCACCTTTATACATTTACAAGAGTATCTGCTTCATAACTGAATGTTTTTGTTTTATTTGTTTTAGAAAGTTTGGTTTCTTTGTTGTTCTCTTTTATTTTAATTATTTTTTAAAAAAACCTTTCAAATATAAACTATATAGTTTTTGTTTGTTTGTTTGTTTGTTTAGAAAATATCAAGCCAAATTGTCATTGCTCTCAGGTGATTGATTATATACACAGAGAATCCAAAATCATTTACAAATTATTCAGGTTAGTAAAATAGTTGAATTGTTATTAGATATATATTTTAATTGCCTTTTTACAGGTCAAGAGACAAACAAGTTGAGAAAAAGAGATTACATTTACCAAAGCAAGAACAGAAACACCAAGTTTTTCAGCAGATTCCTACAGAGCAGTTTCCATGGTCACTGTGGCAAAGGTCTGAGTTCCCACCTTGCTTGTGATGAACTGATAAAAGAATAGATCCCATGCTCACAATGCAAACCAACATAACTGCAACAAGGTAAGTGTATCATACCTCCGCTTCAATGATCGCATCAGAAGTCGGTGGAAATGGTAAGTTATTCCTTGTCATCGCTGACTAGAATTCTATTGCATGAATATCTAATGGTTTGTCCATTCCACTGTTGATGGATAAGTGAGCTGTTTTGCTGTTTGTGTGTTTGCTCTTTTTTTGGTCTCTTGAGTTAATATTTTGGACTTAGATTTTGGGGTCACAAGTAGATATGTCATAAGCTGAATTTAAAACTGTCCAATGCCCTCCATGATGTTGAGTGCCTAGGATGAGTGACTTGTTTCTTGGTCTCTATGGCTGCGTCTCTTCAACTCAATTCATGCAATCATGTATCACTCCTTCTAAAATGTTCAGAGATTTAATTAACTAATTGGAGTAATGCTACATTTGTATATCTGCATAGCTAGATTTTCCCACTCATCATCCTTAAAGACTATAAAATTAAACCTATATTTTCAGTGAGCTTTGAAAAATTATGGTGTCAGGAAAGGGCCAAGTTGTATTATTATGTGAGAGACATATCTGGGCTGGTGTATAAATTGTGGTCATCCTAGGGCCTTTTAAGGTACCAAAGGGAATGGATAGATCTATTTTTTAATCGGTTTAGACAGCTGTCTACACAGCTGCATTGTGGCTATTCTTCTTCACCCAGTCATGTGCCTCAGAACATCTGTCTGTGCTACTCCCCACCTCTGAGAAGACTAATGAGGCTGTCTGACACACATTCTAGTCAGATCTGGAGAGGCTCAGCTAGCACTGGGGTGACTGTTGGTCTTTTTTTTTATTACATTGTAGGCGCATGTTTTATAAAATATCTCATTATTTTCAGACTGGCAATTTCAAGGCACTATGACACAGCACATCATTTGTTTAGCATCAATACAGCATTTGTGTCTTATTTCGTTTCCAAAGTTGGCTGCTGCTACTTAAAAAGGGTATATTTTTGATAATGAAAGAAATGTTCTCTCTCCCTTCTAGAAAAGGCCTTCCTGAGAACTGTCTGCTTAATGCAGACATAGGGAATGTCTCTCAAATTTGCAGCAGTGGAAAAAGTGATATGTCCATTACCACTCTGGACCAAAATCCTGATTCCTGGAAATTAATCAGTGTTTATTTCTTTGTTTTCCTCACCTGCCAAATGTCTTTCCCTCAACCTCATTGACTTCCACTGTTGACCTTTGTATCTCAGCTCCTCCCTTCCAAACCCTGCTCATTCTTCACATCCAATCAACACATCACCACCAGTGTTAAACCTTCTTTGCTCCTTAAGTATGCTCATATTCATTTTTATCTTTTTTGGTAATTGTGTTCTTCATAGCCATTATCCTTACTAGTGACAAAGGCTGAGGCAATACCTTATTCATATTTGTGTTTGATTAACAATATCTTCATACCTGTTGAATTATTTTATGCTTCTGTGTTCCTTATGAACGAATCCACTAAAACCATTTCTTTTGTGTGAAAATCCTGAAAGTATATATGCTATCATATTTGCAATATTCTTGGACAGACTAAGACACTAAATGTTGTTACATGTAGAAGAATTAATGCATTATTTGAAACCTGTCAATTGAATGTAATCTACCCCATTAACATCAGGGATAAATTGAAGAATCAAGCCAAGAGATGGGCTGAGGAGGTAAAACCCACAAGAATATGAATGCAGAATGGTATCTTCCCAGAAACAAGTTGTGAACAAAGTAATGTCTCAGGGGCAAGCTGTTATTAAAAGATTCCTTAGGTGTGTTTCTATATTAATCTCTGGGTCTGTTGGAAAATATTCACGCTGCTGGGTCTTTTGGTTTTGCATAAGTTCTCTGTAATGGAGGTGGCCCAGAAAACAAGGCACTAATGTGCACGTAATTATAATGAAAACATCTGTCATCATTGCAGCAGAGTGACATCTCAGTGTGATCAACCATAGGATGACCTTGGCAGGCTGATGAAAACAGAGTGGGGAAGTGAGACATTCTTCTTTGTTGGGCCTAAAAGAGGTTTGGAAGCCTGTATTTTCAATCGAGGGGGTCAGAATTTTTCATCTGTTGAAGATAAGATTACCCTCACCACCACCACCACCACCAGAAATACATGCATCAAATATCAGACAATGTGGTGAAAGGCAGAGGGTTAATGGAAGAGCAGCCCAGGAGGAAGCCTTTGGTAGCTGGAACTGTCAGTGGATTCTGGGAAGAATATCCAAGAATACCCAGTTTTCCTTATCTCATCCCTAAGTCTTTAGAAAGGTTTGCCAGATCTTCAGCCTATTGTCTGTTGTTCTTGGAGGAATAAAGGGAGAAATGTGTAGCCATGCCAGGGATAAGGAGGAACAAGGAGAGCCAAAGCAAGGTAGAATAGGCGAGCAAGTATGAAACAATAAAAAGGAGCCTTAGAGAGATCAAAAGAAAGAGAACTACCATGAATGTTTAGTTTACCTGGCTGGACCCCTGCTAATAAAGCTATATGCAATGAATCAATGCCAGGGATTAATGGATGGTAACTGGATGTCTTAAGGAAGATGGCCTCCTGAAGGCTGGAAAACTCAGGGACATTGGATTTTATTTCCATAGCCAGAGGAGCTAGACAAAACTCTGGGAACACTGGTCATCCACTCCTTTTCTCTGAAATGGTCAGGCCATGAGTAGGAAACCTGAGACCATCATGGAAGAACTACTATTAAATAATATAATTGGCTGACTGCAAGGAGGCAGGTGACATCTCAGAATGGATCCCTTGGAGGCTGAGACTGACATAGACTGGAGAGTGGAGAGATGCAGAAACCTGGCAGTAGTTTTCTTTCTGGAAAGCCCAGGAGAAATTCATCAGCAGCCCCATCAGTGAGGATGTCTCTGCCCATTTTATTGGTAACAGGTAAATACAAAACAAAACTTGCCCTAGCTGTTTTGTCTCAGTGGATAACAACGTCAACCTGCAGACTAAAAGGTCCTGGGTTTGGGTTTGATTCCGGTCAAGGGCACATGCCCAGGTTGTGGGCTCGATCCCCAGAAGGAGCATGCAGGAGGCAGCCTATCAATGATTCTCTCTCATCATTGGTGTTTCTATCTCTCTCTCCCTCTCAATTCCTCAATTTCTCTCTGAAATAAAAAAAATGTATTTTAAAAAATACAAAACAAAACTTGAAATATTGAGGCAATATGTTATAAGAAGTTCATAATCTTCTTTACATGTTTTGTGTGTGTGTATGTGTGCGTGTGTATACACACATACATACATACATATATGTGTATATATAATATTTTTTATTGATTTCAGAGAGGAAAAAAGAGGGAAGAGAGAGAGAGAGAGAGAGAGAGAAATATCAATGACGAGAGAATCATTGATCCACTGTTACCTGCATGTCTCCCTACTGGGGATCTAGCTCACAACCTGGGCATAGGCCCTGACCAGGAATCGAGCCATGACCTCTGGTTTATAGGTCCATGCTCAACTATTGAGCCACAACAGCTGGGCAGATGACCATATATTTTTATAATTTGACCTAAAGCAATTGGGTTTGCTCAATTGGATGGGAAAACGTCTGAGTCCAGGCTTCCTCCTGGCTTTAATGGTGGTGGACTTTGTTGTTTTATTGTGATTTTTCCAGCTCAGGCCCTGGCGAGGCTTGGTCAGCACAGATGTTTTCTCCCTTCAAAGTGCTCAGATGAGCCAAAGCGAGAAGCTCCTGGATCTGCACATGGGAGCAGCACGATGATGGGAAATTGGGCATAATTTCATTCCTGCCATCCAAACTAAATGACCTTTAAAACTTGCATATGGCTTTTTAGTCCCTTTTTGATTGCTATGGTTTTCAGATGCATCTGTGGGCACTTGAGGAGATACAAAGCAGGTGCTATTGTGCTGTCAGTAAAGGTTTTGTCTTTTCGTAGAGAGAGCCCTGAGTTTGCAGGTTTAAATCTTGGGTTTGAGTGCCATTTCTGCTTAGTAAACATGCTGGCATTGGAAAATTGCCATGGTTCTGACCCTTGGAGTCCACATGTGTGTAATAAAATAGTAATATGTTTTACAAAGCAAATAAACCTTGCTGAGAAAAAAACACTTCAGGACCTTATGGCAACTTCCTTCCTGTGGGACAAGGTCTAAATTACAAAACTGAGTATTGGGAGATCCTCTCCATACCCCTCTAACCTTACTTCTCACCCGTTTTCCACCCCTCCCATCAAAAGGCTCCCCTCTCTCCAGCCGTGCATCCTTGTTTCCTGTCCTTGCTTTAGCTGCTAGTGTTCTCTGGCACTAACCCAGGACTTTTCTTCCCTGTCTTTGGTCAGCTTGATATCACTAGGTCCATTTGGGGCCTTTAACTTTTATCTCTTTCCTTTAAGCTCTCTACTCATATATATATTTTTTTAATCAAAGTTCCTAAATAGAAACAACCATGTTTTTATTGAGTTCTTTTTGACTTAAGAGTTTTTGTTTTCCCACATGGAACATGGAACATGGCACCCAAAGAAGCTTTTGTTGAATAGATGAATAGGGAATGAGAAATTATAGGATCATAAATTCATAATGCTCATTCTATATTGTTTACTGGCCCGGCCTTTGACACCCACTAGAGCGTCAACATCAAGAACAATGAGCTGAGATCATCAGGAGCTCACAAGTTAGTCTTCCCCTTTCCAGAAAACCCCCACTCACTTAGCCTCATTGTGGGATCACTTCTTTTCCAAGCTAACTTCTTCAACACCTTTTCCTATAACCCCAGACTATTGGTCTCAACTTTAAGCTACATGGAAATGTTTCCTTTGGCATGGACTATATATACAATACTAGAGGCTCAGTGCATGAAATCCATGCACAGGAGGAGGGATGTCCTTCAGCATCCAGGTAGGATTGGGTCTAAATGGGCAGTTGGACATCCCTCTCACAATCCAGGATTGCTGGTTCCCAACTGCTCATCTGCCTGCCTTCCTGATTGCCTGCCAACCTGATCGCCCCCTAACCACTTTCCTGCCAGCCTGATTGATGCCTAATTGCTCCCCTGCCAACCTGTTTGCCCCTAAATGCCCTCCACTGTGGGCCTGATCACCCCTAACTGCCAACCCCTGCAGGCCCAGTCACCCCCAACTTCCTTCTTCTGCTGGCCTGGTCACCCCTAACTGCCCTCCACTGCAGATTTTATCACCCCCAACTGCCCTCTCTTGCAAGCCTGGTCCATCCCAACTGTCCTTCCCTGCTGGCCATCTTGTGGTGGCCATCTTGTGTTCACATGGGGACAGGATTTTTTGACCATATGGAGGCAGTCATCTTGTGTGTTGGAGTGATGGTCAATCTGCATATTACTCTTTTATTAGATAGGATAGAGACCTGGTACATGGGTGAGGGCCAGCTGGTTTGCCCTGAAGGGTGTCCTGGATCAGGGTGGGTATTCCCTTGGGGTGTGGGGTGGCCTGGGCGAGGGGCCTGTGATAGTTTGCAGGCTGGCCATGCCCCCCTGGCAACCCAAGTGGAGGCCCTGGTATCTGGGATTTATTTATCTTCCACAATTGAAACTTTGTAGGCTAGAGCAGAGCCTAGCCTTCTGCTTGCACAGCCATTGAAACTTTGTTGCCTTAAGCAGAGTCCTGGGCCGGCCAGGGTGTGCGGAAAGCTTGGCTTCCTCCATCGCCAGGGGCAACCCAAGCCTCCCTCCTGCTCTCTCTGTGGCTGTGGCCATCTTGGTTGGGTTGATTTGCATACTCGCTCTGGTGGCTGGTAGGTGTGGCTTGTGGATGTAGCAGCAGTAGTCAATTTGCATATTACTCTTTTATTAGATAGAATTACTTGTTCCTCCCAAGATGAGAGAGAACAAGCCAGGCCTGAAGTGAACACAACAAAAATGGGTTGGTTTGAATGCTGCCTGCTTCCTCCCCCATGTACATAAGTGCTTCCATGTCCTGCTCACTTCAACCAGTGTATTGCCTGCCTGTCCCAGAAGGTTTTGGAGATTTTGTTCCTGATTTAGAACTTAAAGGGTTGAATATTGTTCTTTCAGGAAAGAGAAAAAAAAGGTGAAGAAGAATAGATGATAGGTAGAGGGAAAAACTCATCAGAACAAAATGGCAATTGTGAGTACATATAATTATTACCCTTTAAAAATGTTCAGATTAAATTAATTAAACATTAAGTAATTTTTTCAGTGTTCCATACAATTTTATTTTCTGCTTTCAACCGTAATAATACGATGTCCACATTTTGTCTTAATTGGAAGGTCTATAAACACAGGCTTGTCTAGACCACTTACAGGCAAAGCAAATGTTGCTTTGAAATGATCCTACCATGGACCCTCTGGTCAGCCAACCCAAGTCGCCCCTTGTCTGACTTCATCTACACCATTTTGTGTGGCCATTTCATTGAATATTATTTCAGACTTTAACATTTCCAAGGCTTCTGTAATTTTTCCTTGTTTTTCACACAAATTTTTCTGACCTTACTGCATTGCCATCACTTTTAGGACCTTGAAACTTCTTGTCAGAACTGTCACTCCCAAATTCTGCTCCCCCTTTTCCACCTTTTCCAGAACTGTTTTTTTTCCTTTGGGAGGCATCAAGGAAACTTGACATTGAACTTTCAACTGTCTAAACATTGAATAATTTTTAATGAAATTTCTGGTGCCTTTCTGTAGAAATCTAGAATCTAGGTATCAAAGCTTAACATCTAGTTATCTGCACAATTACATCAAATTGAACTCTTTGGCTCTTCAGAAGTCGACCACAGGTAGTGTAAAGACCTTTGTCACTTGACAAGTCTATTTTCTAGGATCTGCAGCAAATCCTTGTTAAAACTAAGGCTATATTTTCACAGTGCCAAAAAACTCATCAAATTAACTCCCAAATCAATCACTCAAGATATTTGCCTCATGAATTAAGAGAAGCAATTTTTGATAGACATATTTGAACCTCTCAATGAGCCCTTTGTGTACTATATAGACTCAGACTTAGAAAAAGCTACATGCGTGAGTTAAGGGAAAAATTTATTCTTGTAGCCACAATTCATCATATCATAATAGTGTTGAGATTCCTGACAAAAGTCTAGCTCAACCAAGAAAATAAATGTTGCATGAAGCATAGTGAATTCTCCAGAGATCTGAGGTATTTGGAAGTATGACCTTGTATGACCCACATCATATTGAACATCTATTGGGGCAATGCACACCTCTTCGTTTTATTTGATACCTAGAAACGGAAAACACAAATCCATCTTTCAAAATCCACAGAGCAGTCGTGTGAAGCAAACAGGATGCTTCCATCACGTTTGCTTTCCTGCTCAGTGAGCATCCCAGCTGTATTTTAAATTGTATTTTCTCATACAGAAGTGAGGAAGGACATGCTTCCATTCAGACTTGAGTTTACTTTCAGTTGGTGAGAAGAGATGTTTTTTTGGTGTTTTTATTTTTCTTTTCTTCCTTTTTTAAATGTGAGCTTCACTGTATGTGCAGAGCAATGCAATTTATTTTGGTCAGCTCCATTTGCCTGTCATTCTCTATCCTTGAAATGAAGGATGCTGGGGAACCGGGCAACATATTTTAAGCTATAATCAGGTCCTGCAATGTGACTTTCAGTGGTCTAATGTAGACTGTGTGCATATTTCAGTTTTAAGTAGTTTGTTTCAGAAATGGATTCTTGTACAAATACCGTTTCATTGATGACCACTTACTCACTGGTTATAGAGGACAAATATTTTGAAATTTATTTTAAGTTTAATGAAGGAATGCTGGATTTGATTAAATACCAAAATCTCAGTCTACAATTTTTTTTTTTTTTACTAGTGAAGGTATCAGAAGTTCGGTCCTTATTTTGGGGAAAGTGATTTAGAAGGGAAATGGGCATTTCATAATTCTCTTCAAAATGCTCCATAAAGAATGAAAATCACTTAAATGGCTAATGGATATATTTACGTCAGCATCGTAAAAGACTTAAGAACTAGGGTTTGATGAATGAAAATGTGTGCTTAATGCTACTCATTTTACTCATCTCAGTTACCACTTGGGAGTTGGAACTTTTACTGAGTATCCTCTGGGTCCCATTTGCTTGGATTTCTGACTCTCTTGTCTTCTAACCTCTAACACTGAATCTGAATGCCCAATGCAATTCTGTGAGTTTTGTTCGGTGGTGGGTTTTTGGTTTGTTTGTTTTGTTTTGTGCAATGGAGAAGTACCAGGTCTGAGATTCTGACTCCAAGCAGCCTTTAACAACTGTGTCATATTGAAATATTCAGATATTTTGAGAATAGGGTTGTTGTGAGATTCAAATGAGCTAATTCATATGTAAGTATAGATTCCAGTTAAAACAAACTAGGTGGGGCAAAAGTAAGTTTATAGTTGTTTGTATGGAAAATAATGTCACACAATATTGAATGAATAACATAAGATTAAACTCTGTGTTTCACATAGTCACAGCTATAAAACTACTTTCATCTCACTCTGTATTAATTTTTTGGGATTGCTCTACCCTATAGTAGGGAGTGAGTGATGTGCAATGAAGTGACATCGGAAGGAAGTATCGTCAGTGACTTCTGCGAAGTAAAATACGCCTTTTAAGTAACATTCAACCTAAAAGTTGTTCTCTCAGTGCCACAAGTCAGAGATATTTCTGACAGTCTTTCTCACTTCGGATGGTAGTTCCTAACTGATGTCATAAGAAAAACTGTTTCTACCAGCGGGGCTTGCTTTTGACATACGGACATTTAAAAACGGGATGGCTCCATAAAAATGTACCAGGGAGTTCGCATAAACATGAATTGTTTCATGATTCTGACCTTCGCGTCCATGGTGTTAACTTGACCCCTTGCCTTTCCTCGAGACAAATGCGTCCTTTTATTTAGCAGAAATTTATTATGAACATTGAAGTTGCTGAAAATCAAATTGCACTTTTCCTCCATTTTTCACGAGTCCTTTCCGTTGTCAAACTTGCTGTCTTTCCTCTGCTGATGTGGCTTTTCTGGGAGAGGAGGTGGTGGGGACAAGGTGCAGGTGGCCCTCCCTCAGGATGGCCCATTTCTTGCTCTTGGACTTGGGTGGTGCCCCTCTTTGCCTGCTTCACCTGTATCAGAGGACATGGCTGGACAGTCTCTCGGTGGCAGTGGTACTCTGTCATCTTCTCACAAAGAAGCCTCAGTATATTGGATTTTTGAGCTCAATTTGTAAGAATGAGGCTCAGCTACCTCAGACAACAAAAGGCTGGTTCTGTGCCAACGTGGAGCCAGGGAGTGGCCATTTCACAGTCAGATTACTCCAGTTGTCTTAACCTCTAAATTCGTTCCAACTTGCCAGGATAAGACGAATGGCTGGGAGGCTGACTTGCAAATTGTCAAGCCGGTCAGCCATACAGACGCAGGCCATGTGGGATGGAGGTCAGCTGCGCACGCTCGGCTGACAGGCGGTGACAGGTTCTGTTGTTCCAGGTCGTTATTATAAAATCAACCACTCGGTGAGAGGAGGAAGGAAACAGCTTTTTAGCCAAGAGCCTAAAGTTGGGAATCCCTAAGGATCTGAAAGGATTCTGGGAGTCTGGTCCCACCCTTTCTGGTACATAGAGTGTGCCCCACTGAACAACAGGGAGACATTCTGAGAAATGCATCGTTAAGCAAACCCATCATTGTTCAAACATCGTAAAGTGCATTTCCACCGACCTAGATGGACCAGCCCACCACATGCTGAGTCTCTCTGGTACAGCCCATTGCTCATAGGCCACAAACCTGCAGAGCACGTTACCGTACAAAACAAGAGATTAAATTAAGTTCAGGAGAGATTGATGCCACTAAGAGGCATGGCAAATACTCGATGTATGAGGCTTCTGCCTGTGGAACATGCATGCTGTTTTACAGCAACAATTTATTTTTTATTTTATTTTTTTGGTAAGTAGGAATAGTGCACACTGAAATCACAATAAAAACTATAGTATAGTAAATACATAAACCAGCAATATGGTATTTTATTATCATCAAAAACTGTGTATCATACATACTGATAATTGTAAGTGCTAGACCTTTGTAGGAGCGGCAGTGCAGTGAGTTTATTTATCACCACAAACACATGAGTAATCATTCCATCACTATGTTCCGAAACAAGTTATAAATCATGAAAATATTTGAAATTGCACTTATTTTTCTTTTCTCATTTTGTCAAACTATTGGGTGAAGCATATGTTTTTCACTTCTAAAAGCTTATGATCTTTACTTCTTTCTCATCTGTTCCTTAACTAAGTTAGCTGCTTGATTATAGTTAGGTCATTTACTTGCCTAAGACCTTAACTAAGAAGTCACAAAGGAATCAGAAAAGCTGATGAATACCTGTAAGAAAAAGTTCACATTTTCTCCCGATCTCTGCTACTGTAAACTTGGGAGTTTTAAGAGGAAAAAAATAAACACCCTGGAATGACTTTTATAGCCATGCTGCTGAAAGTGCATTTATCGTAAGTGTCAGAACACTATCAGTGACAATGTCTTAGCGAATAAACAGGTAGCTCACCCCATCTCCATCTCCACAGCACCTAATAGATATTGTGAGCACACAGATAAATCTCATTTTATGTTATGCTTGGTCACAAAAAAGAATTAGATTGTGTTGTTCTAAGGTGCACAAGGATATATATCCGTTGTAATCATCTGTAAAAATTACTCCACGTCGAGCCACTATGAGCTGGTCGGGCACCTGCAAAATACGGATAGTGTGTTTTGGCCCATTTCCTGCTGACTTGAAAAATAATTTATACCTCTGAGTGATTTGCTACCAGGCCTTTAGAAATGAGACTAATTTGTGAATTTTCTTTCTGGGAAGCATATTACACAGGAGAAATATTGATTTTATCTCATTGAGGCAAAATTGGTTATTTATTTTTACTTATGGTCATTATAAAACAGGACTGAACTGCCTTGTTATGATCAAATAAGAATGATCTATAATGTTTTCGTAGGTATTGACTGGAATCCAAATCATATTGGGGTCAGCAGTGTTAGGCAATTTCCCAGTGCTGGGAGGAGGCCAGGGGACGAAGGCAGCTTGTGGTCAGCATGTCTGAGTTTCTGCAGTAAATGTTGCTGGGCACACACTTTTATTAGGGGCACAAAGGAATCGGAGGCTTCATTTCAGAAATGTTAATGTGGGCTTAGATGGCCATAATATACTTGTAATTATTTTTCAGTCATTTTCTCTCTTTGATGATTCCTGGAATGAAAGACTCTACAAACTCAATGTTTATAACACACACACAACACACACAAACACACACACTCCCTAAATAAAGCAGTATATTAGTTCCAAATGCATTTGACTTTTAGTATCCCAAAGGACAGTGCATCTAAACTGATATAAAATGAAATTTTATACATATTTATAGAAAATTTGATTTTATTATTCCATTCCCTAACATTAAAGATAAGGAAACTGAAGTCTATTTCTCTATTATCTCTATTATTTATTTATGTCTCCCATATCCCGGACCAGTGCTCATGCTGCAAAATACTGGGATCTATTACAGATATTGTGGGAACTAACTCAGGACTGTCTTTATCCACAGTGCTCCACCTTGTTCTCCCATTTCAGGTCTCTATTTCAATTTCACCCTTTAGAGAGAGCTTCATTGATGATTTTACCACCCATCTCTCTATTACTCATCCTATCTAATAAAAGAGTAATATGCAAATTGGCCATCACTTCAACACACAAGATGACTGCCCCCATTGGGTCAAAGATGGCTGTCCCCATGTGGATACAAGATGGCCACCACAAGATGACCAGCCGGGGAGGGTAGTTGGGGGCGATCAAGCCTGCAGGGGAGGGCAGTTAGGGGGGACCAAGCCAGCAGAGGAAGGAAGTTGGGGGTGACCAGGCTGGCAGGCAGAAGTGGTTAGGGGCAATTAGGAAGGCAGGCAGGCGAGCAGTTGGGAGCCAGCAGTCCTGGTAGGATCAGGCCTAAACGGGCAGTTGGACATCCCTCGAGGAGTCCCAGATTAGAGAGGGTGCAGGCTGGGCTGAGGGACACCCTCCATGTGCACAAATTTCGTGCACTAGGCCTCTAGTTCATTATAACTCCTGTTTTCCTCCCAGAATTTAGAAGAAAAAAAGTCTAATTATTTTGTTTATATATTTGTCTGCAGGTTTATCTTATTCTTTCTAGCAGAGGAAAGTTCTCTGAGCAGTATCCTCATCTGTGTTTCTGAATGCTCTTTCTCTAGAACAGTGGTAGGCAAACTCATTAGTCAACAGAGCCAAATATCAACAGTACAACAATTGAAATTTCTTTTGAGAGCCAAATTTTTTAGACTTAAACTTCTTCTTACACCACTTCTTCAAAATAGACTCACCCAGGACGTGGTATTTTGTGGAAGAGCCACACTCAAGGGGGCAAAGAGCCACATGTGGCTCATGAGGCATGGTTTGCCAACCACTGCTCTAGCACATAGTGCCTGGGACTATGTAGGTGCTCAACTCATATTTTTTATTTGAATGAAGAAGAGAGAGTGAGAGCAAAAGAGAAAAAAAAATTGCTTAGAATCCAGATACGAAGGAATCAAGAATGTTAATTGATATTATATTAAGTAGAATATTTATATAATCTGTAAAGACATACAAATCAGTGGTGTGTGTGTTATTTATACATTTATGTATATGACAGGTAGGGAGTGGTGAATGAAGGTGGAAACTGGAGAGAAATTGAGAGAGGTAGAAAAGATCAAGAATGTTTGGAAGACATCAGAAAGGATTGATGAACAGGGTCTGTGGTAGGGTGAAAAAATGCCCCCACCAAAGATGTCCACATCCCTGAATATGTTTCCTTAAATGACTGAAGGGACTTTGCAGATGGGATTAATATAATGATATTGAGATGTATCCTGGATTATCCAGGTGAGCCCAATAGAATTATAAGGGTCTTTAGAAATGGGAAGCAAAAGAGATGTGACAATGAAAGCAGAGGTGAGAGAGAGAGAGAGA
>JAAGEH010000480.1:51347961-51710452 GCA_011751065.1 Lasiurus cinereus
GAAAGCAGAGGTGAGAGAGAGAGAGAGAGAGAGAGAGAGAGAGAGAGGGGGCATGGGGGGAGAGGAAGTGAGAGTGAGAATTGAAGATGCTACGGGCTTTGAAGATGGAGGAAGGGGCTGTGATCTGAGGAGTGCAGGTGGCTACAGAAGCTGGAGTAGACATGGAAGTTGGTTCTCCTTTAGAGCTTCCAGGAACACTATGGTCCTGCCAGCCCTGTTTGAACATCTGACTTCCAGAACTATAAAATCATGAGATTGTGTTGTTTTAAGTCACCAAATCTATATGGTCATTTCTTATAATTGTTACAGTACCAATAGAAAACTAATATGGGATCCTATTAAAGATGTTCCCTAAGGGATAGTTTCTTTTCTATTTTTAAAATTTATTTTTTGAATGAAGTAATGTATGCTCACTGTAGAAAACTTAGAAAATTGAAAAAAAACATATATAAGATAACCCTTTAATCCCATCACTCAGGGAAGGAAGCATTAAGATAGAGTGTTTTATTTTCATAAAAAGACGTTTGATTAATGAAGACAGGAAAGGAGGATATTAGAGCTGACATTAAAAGCACTTTGCCATATTAGAATGCACATTTAGTTAATTTTGAAATTGTAGATCATATTTAATTATTATTTCTTCCCCCTAAAGAATAATAGAAATTAGTGTGATAAGGGAAAATTATTAGGGAAAGCTTATATCTAGAACCCTTTTCTTTATCTGGGTGAATTCCTCTTATAAAGGCCTGGGCATGGCAGAGATGACATTTGTCTACTTTGTTCATTTCACATCCTGTCTCATCCCAGGGAGCATGGTGAGGGGCAGCCCAGAGATGCAGAATGAAGTTGGCTGGCCTGACACACAGCTCTGTTCCTGTCAAGCCATGTGACTCACAAGTCCTTTCTTTTTCCTGGATCTCAGCTTATCCATAAAATATCTGTTTATCATTAAGGCCCCTGCCAGATCTAACTTGCTAGAGCCAATGTAAAGTGGTCTAAAACAAACTTGTGTTATTTCAATTTCTGTGCCTCACTTTGTTCCCAAGGGACTCTAGTGAGTGCTCATGTTTCCTGAAATCACTTGGTAGGTGGATTTTATTTCTGAGTGAGTTAAAGGAAGAAGTACTGGTTTTCTGGGAGACATTAAAGAGAGTGTAAAGAAAATTTTACTTCAGATAAGAGATCAACCAAAGGACTTGTATGCATCCATATAAGCATAACCAATGAACACAAGACCCTGGGGGGTTGGGGTATGCCTGGGAGGGGGAGGGAGGGGGCAATGGGAAGATATGTATATATGTAACACAATAAAAAATAATTCTGAATGATAAAAAAAAACCCACAAAAACATTTCCTAAAAAAAACACTCTGTAGGTAATAAAAAATATGTAATATATATATATATATGAAAATTTTACCTCAATAAACTTATCTAAGCCTCTATATTTTCATCCCATTACAAAATAGATTATTTTTAAATAGCCCTTTTGTTTTCCAGACTTGTTCAGAGAGTCAAAATGTGTCCAAAGAAATGTTGAATGTAGTAATACTGTCTACTCCACTTACTATAATCATTTCAAGCTCACATGGCTGGGAGTGGCAAAAGAAGCACTAAAAACACAACTCAAACCTGCATTAACCTGGGATCTCTAAAGCAGGGGTTCTCAAGGTGCATGGCCCTAAGCTTTTGTTACACATCCAAAGTCCAAGAAGATGAGAGAGAGGTCAGAAGCCAGACTTAACTTGCTACTCTATACACAAACTGGTTTGGGGGGGGATTCATGAAGGAATTAAGTTAAGCAGTTATTTAGAATGGAGTTATAAATATTCAAATTCAAAATAATGGGTCTCGTTGAATTCAACTCCACCTTCTCTGAATTCTGTATTTGCAGGTGATGATGACCTTGAAATTAGTGCAAAACTCCTGTACTCTGCACATTTCCCACTCCAGTCTTTCTGGAGGGAAGAACTGCTCCTTGGTGTGGATGCTCCTTGAGAGTAGATGAGTGTTTTGAGAGCCGTTCAGTTCTTTATTTGCAATAATTATAGAAACATTGTGTTGAATAATTTAAAGGTCTGGATGAGTCATTTAAAACCAAGATCTGAATGGCAACCATTGGCATTTGAAGCAATTCTATGCTTTAACTACATAGGTTAGAGCAAGAAAAAAATTAAAGGCATGATAAAGCTATAAGAAAACGTATTTAGAAATCTGAGAGATATTCTTTGAAACACGGATCTTTATTGCCAGGATAGAGAAGAATGTCAAGGGCATTGCTGTTTGGTAAGAAGAAAATTCTTCATCTCAAGTACAAGAAGGACAACTTATAGTATTCATTTCATTATAGTGAAGGCTTACGAGCCCAAGCTCTGGGCCAGTACATCCATGATGATGTCTATTATGGCTCTACTGTAAGTGTAAGGTCAGGAAATGACCTATCTTCACTTTCTTGTATGTACAGTGGGACTTGAAAGTTCAAGGAACAAGTGTGGTCTTTACTGGAAGTGAAGACTTAGATGTTCCACCTGCATTTAACTAAATGGAAAAGTAAAGTAGAATGTAAATGAGGTATAATTGGTGGATTTCTATAGAGCTCATATTGAAGTTCCTTGTACTATTCTTATAACTTTTCCCTAAATTTGAAATTATATCAAAATGAAAACGTTCCAAACACATCTTCTCCATAATTGTATCAACAGAAACACTACTAAACATTTATTTATAAATGATTTCAAATCTATAATTTTGTGTAGGGTGGAGCAAATCGACCAGGCGGATAAATATTTTCCTTTTTTTATACTGCTTTGTTATTTTTTGCAAATGTTGCCAATGTAAGAGTGTAGCTTCAATGTTAAGTTCTCAGATGAGGAGTAATGAAAGTTGACTAGTTGTATGATACTGTGATATGCCTCATCATTTACAGTGAGGGTTTGAGTGGGCTTGTGTTCATTCCAGTCATTGAATATCAAATCAATTTGTTCATGAAAATGTAGGAAGGATTGGAGGGATCAGGTTATCCAGACTGAAGAAGTGCAGGTATGGGATTTCAGGTCTGTGAGTTTGGTGCTGTTAGGGGAATGTTCATATTAATAGGACTCAGCTCATTTGCCGTCTCTGGCTTGGGGCTCTTACTTAGTAAATGCCACAAAAAATGACACAGTCCATTCTTTTCTGGAACACTTTCTCATTTCTTTAGCTTGAGAAAATCTATCGGAGCCTCAGGGCTTAGAGGGACAGGATACTCTTATCTGTTCTTTGGGAGGATATGCACAGAGGCATGGTGTTTTGGTTCTGGATGTGGTCATAATGTACCAGCCAGCAGGACTTCATTACAGGTTTTGCCATACAAGATGAAGGGGGTTTTGTTACTAGAATATCAGTTCCAGTAGAGATATCTTAAAATATTTTCATTTAATAATGTCCCCTGCCATCTGGCCTTTAAACACAACCATATATTTCGGGGAGAAATCCACAATATATATTTTAATGAATTCTAATATCTGAAATAACAATTTAAACTTACTAAGAGTTTCCAAGGATCGTCTTAATAATAAAATTTTATGTGCTATGGAAAAGAAATGTCATAATTTACATTGGCCCTTACCTTTCTTCTTAATAACCTCATCCCATAATGTGCTGTATGAGTTAATTATTTTGTGTACAGTTTTTAGTCTCATTTCTTGGTTGAAAACCCCAACAGCTACATGATCCTGTGGGAGTTATGTAACCATACTAAACCTCAGTTTCTCCTAAATAAGGATAGTACCTTTACTTCTATCATTAGCATATTGTATTAGATGAGATAATACATTTGTAATACTTAGCATGGTGCCATCTGTTCTATGTGAGCAATATACATGAGCTAATATTTTCTGAAAATGAACACTTTAGCAATTTTATCCTTTGAGATTAAATATATTTTTAGTTTAATAGAACAATGAATTAAAATACTCACTTTGATGGGTGCTCTGAATTTACTCTTTCTTTTTAGTTCTCTGACCAATTTAAGTGAACTCAGTATCATTTTGCATAATAATCACTTAATCATATAGTCATTTAATTTTTGTGAAAATCCCCTGAATGTTCCCTGTTTTAGCCATTGCAGAGGATACAGTATTCACGTTTCTCTCTCAGGGTTACCCTTTTAGCTGGTCACTAAACACTCACCTAATGTTTGGATGTTTCATAATGACCTTGCTACCCCTCTCAATTATTTCCGTTCTATTTAATTCAACAAATAGAGCATGCTCTACTTTCATGCAAAAGGGATATGTAGGTTAAAAAAGCTTAGACTCTACCCATAATACTCAGCAAAGAAACGATCCTAGTGTAGTGTAACATATAGCACAATAAAAGTACATAAATAACTCTGGCTGGTTTGGCTCAGTGTATAGAGTATCACCTATGGACTGAAGGATCCCAGGTTCAATTAGGGTCAAGGTCATGTATCTTGATTGCAAGCTAGATCCCCAGAGTGCATGTAGGAAGCAACCAGTCAATGTGTCTCTCTCACATAGGTGTTTTGATGTTTCTCTCTCTGTCTCTCCTCCTTCTTCCACTCACTCTAAAAATCAATGGAAAAATATCTTCAGGTAAGGATTAACAACAATAAAAAAGTACATAATCGGTAAAATACTATAGGAGGGTAACAGACAAAAATAATTATTTCTAGTATGTCCAAGAGGGCTAGATTGGAAAAGGAGAGCTTGAACTGGGATTTAAAGGGTGAGTAGGAACTCGATTTGGAATTCCAGACAGAAGGAAGCAATTAGGTAAATACATGGTAAATGCATGAAATAGCTAGCATGTGCAGGAAAAGAACTAACTATTGTTTGGTTACAGAAGAAAAGTACTAAGTGGTTGGAGGCAAGGAAATAGGAATGGGTGATATAGGCAGAATAATATGGTACATCTTGTTTATTTCCATTTCCACCACATTTCTTTATTGGAAGTCTAGCTTTCTTTCTCTTTGGTTTATAGCAAAATGCATTTTCCCTTAGACATTCTTCCAAAGTATCATGTTGAAATGATAAAATATGTATTTCATCATGGGTAAAGGGATGGGAAAATGGATCTCACCAAACAATAAAGCATTCCTTTCCTAATGTCTTTCTGCTGGTCTCAAATGGAGCTTCCATTCATTATTCCATTATTCCCTGAGTGACAGTGACTGCTCCCGTTGGAGTCTGAGGGGTTCTTATCTGTCCCAATAGTGTCAAATGAGCTCTTGGTCTTTCTGAAAGACTGTTCTGAGGGGATTATTTAGGAGCTGATGTAGCAACTGCTGGACACCTGTCACTTTGGGGGATATTGTCCAATGTTTCCTATTCATACATCTGAGGGGAAATAATCTGTGAAACAGTCTATGCAGTCACACTCTTTCTTGATTTTTAGCTCTTTTATTTATTTTTTACTCTGGTCCAAGTCTAGTTAAATTTTACTGTGTTAGCAAATAGGACGTTCTAAAGTTATCTTGAGCAGTAGTTCTCAACCTTCCTAATGCTGCAACCCTTTAAGACAGCTCCTCATGTTGTGGTGACCCCCAACCATAAAATTATTTTCATCGCTACTTCATAGCTGTAATTTTGCTACTGTTATGAACTGTAATGTAAATATCTGATATGCAAGATGTATTTTTGTTGTTACAAATTAAACATAATTAAAGCATAGTGATTAACCACAAAAACAATATGTAATTATATATTGTGAAATATTTATTTCTAATTACAAATAAATGAAATTTTGTCTTGAATCGTGGTGTAGCATGGGTAACAGTCTTCATATGACAACAGTAAACTACATTGCTACATTTTGCTACACCGTGTTGATTCCTAAGACCATGGGAAAAAGGTGTTTTCCAAAGTCTTAGGCGACCCCTGTGAAAGGGTCATTCGACCCCCAAAGGGGTCATGACCCACAGGTTGAGAATGGCTGATCTAGAGGGACCCAACGAGGAGAATGGTTTCTTAGGAAGCCACAGATTTCATTGTTGGACGTTTGGCTAAAGCAGAGTTTACCCCTCTACTAATAGAGGACAGAGATGCATCTTTAAAAATGCCTAGAATAGTCCTTATTTTCTCATCTTTCTTCAAATTGGACAGGAAACCTGTCCAATAGATTTCTGGATTTGCTCTTGACTTACCACATCAACATTTCAAAAAGGAGACATGGAATCTCCTTCTTTAAACAGTACCTGCTCTTTAGTGATCTTCCAAGCTTGCTCAAATTTGAGGAGGTCTGACATTAAGTAAGAACTCAGAAGCTATGGAAGAATTTTAAAGTTGTATTTTAAAAATATTAACATGCTAGTGTAGCGCAAGATAGATTGGATCAAAGAGAAATCAGGGGCTCTGACACAGGAGAAAAGTTATTGCACTCTAATGCAGGTGTAAGGGCATGAGAACAGATATTAATCTTGCTGTTTGGATGGCTCTAAATCATGGTAATAAACAGAGGGCAATTCTGTATGAATGTTTGTTTTGATGTGTTTCAAAGGCATCCTCTAGCATATCAAACTCTGGCCCATCATTTAAAAAGAGTGAAGGGATAGGCATGTGCTAAACTTTAGAAGGGCCAAATGTTCCCCATGAGTGTTGACAGAAAAGTTGGAATTGAATATGACCCTCCAACTTCTCAAAGGAAAAACATGCTCGGAATTAATAAGACTGAGAAAGTGTCATCTTGCCATAGTTGTGAATGGGACCAGATGGCCAGTCACACATGCCACTGAAGTACGTGTTTTGTTTTTTTAAAACTAGCTTTTGGTTATTCCAAGATGAAATATGTTATGGGAGAAGTCCATAGAGGGAGTTCAACAATAAAACCAGCAGAGAAAGCATAAGAGTTAGAAATTAGAGTTCCCATGGGGATAGACATAGAGAAAGTGTACAACTCTGCTCTAGTTATCGAGGTAAATGTATATACTCTCAAATTATATTTGAGAATATAATTTCCTGAAGGTTCAACACCTTTCATTCTACAGAGGAGAAAACAACAATCCAGAGAGGTCAGGGGACTATTGTTAAGATGGCAAGCTAATGAACGACAAAGTCACAGCTAAGCCCCATCTCTTCATGACTTTTTGCATTCTTTCATTTGCATCACGTGTTCTCATTCATCACTCATACATGCCATGAACATGTGTGCATTTTTAACTTTATTGACTTCTAAAAAATAAACTTTATACTAAAATATAGCATAGATACATAAAAACAAGGTACACATTGTAAGCTCTCTAATTAAATTTTTACAAAATGAATCAGGTAAAAATAATGCAGCAAAGAAATAGAATATCTTCAGTAACTCATAATTCTTCTCATCCTCTTCCCCACTCAAGAATATCTACACTGTTCTCCCTAACATAGATATTTTTAAGTTTTAACAACAGATGAATTTCACTTGTTTATATCTTAGATAAAGTAATCATACAGTATATATTTTTGACTCTTTTTGATTAAAATTATATTAATAAGATTTGTTTCTGAAATAGATAGCTCTGTTCATTGTTTTTATTGTTGCTTAGTATTTTCATTGTATGGATACTTATAACATACGTTTATATACTGTATTTATTCTTTCTCCTATTGATGATTACTTCGCTTGTTTCTAATTTGGATCTGTTAAAAACAATACTGTTTTTGAAATATGTTTATACATGTCTTTTATACATATACTAGAGGCCTGATGCATGAAATCCCTGCAAGGGGCTCAGCTCTCACAGCCCCATCTTCATCCAGAAGATCATCCAGAATGCTGTTAGCTATCTGGTCTAATTAGCACATTGCACTTTTATTATTATAGATATACTTCTCTATTGGTTATACACCTAAAAGTATAATTGCTGCATTGTAATATATGAATCCATCTAACTTTAGTAAAATCTACCAGTTTCCTGGCAGATACTTGCATATATGAATGCTTGATTTAAAATGAAGTCAGTACTGGAGATCTGTGGGGAAAAGGGTAGTCTTCTAATAAATATCACTAGAACAATTAAATATATGTATTTTGAAGTGAATATATATTCAAGAAGTGAATATATATAGTATATCAAGAAGTGAATCCTGATCTCTCCCTCACAATATATACAACATCAGTGTCAGGTGAATGATTGCAGTTTCAATATTTAAAGTTTAAAAACTAAAGCTTCAATAAGTTATCATAAATAATATTGCCATGTAGTGTGTTATGACTTGTAGGCAGGTATAGAACATAACATATTTCAATTTTATTTGATGATCTAAAAGCATATAAGTGACTGAATGTCTAAATGGGTAATGCCCAGGCCATGTATAAAAGTAGTCCTCTGACCCATGCCCTGCAGCAACCTACCTATGAAAGCAACCCCTTCCTACAATAACCAACTCAGAAAACCAGGCTGCTGTGCATCAGACTTGCAGGAAGCCAGATTGCTATCCTTAGCAACAATTCAGGAAACTACTAATAAACAGTAATTTCTATAACAATTCAGCCTGAATGGCCAGAGTCTGACAAATAACTGACAGTTTCCCTATTTTATGTGCCCACTTCTAACTTAGGACCATCAGAGAAAGCCAATTTTGCACCCTTACCCTGTCAGAAAAGATGCCTGGCTTCTAGCTGGCCTACCTAGAACTTTACCATGCTAACAGCTTCTGATCACTGGCTACCCCTTTCCCACTATTAAGCTTCCCCAGTTATTTGTTGGACTTAGAGTTTCTGCCAAAACATAAGTAATGGTAGCTGCCTCCATTGCTATAGCAAGCTCTGAATAGACTTTCTTTTCTCATTTGGTTGTTCTTCATGTATTTCTATATAGTGGTGCTCATACATTTTCGCTATCTCAGAACATGATAAACACTATATTCTTTAAAATTGCTCTAGTGTCTTTTCCCTGTAATAAGGAACCATGTGGAAACATGGCAACAATTTATAGGACAGTTCCTTTATTTTTAGAGGACAAGTGACTATATTTAGAACCTAGTTGGATTCTGATTTAATATAATATCTCTTTTTAGTTCTTTCATTCCTGTTCTTCTGATCATCTAGTCATTCACTGCAGGTTTAACTATACTCTCACATTTTTCAAAGGTCAGGAATCTCTCTAAGAGAAGAAAAAAAAATTAAAGAATTTGTCTGCTCACACAGGATCCCCAAATATGTTTTCTCTCATGAACCAGTCATTGCCAGTTGTTCTTTCTGCGTGAGCCTTGTTTGAAAAGTTACTTGATAGATGAGGAAACCCCTGTGCAGAGTGCTGGAATATGCAAGCTGTACATGCTTAGGGATGGAAAATTACAGGGTAAACTGCTGTGATGTGCAATCTGCGAGCAGCAGCAGACTAGAATGCCATTCGGCTTAATTGTTCCCCGTGGTGGATGGCTCTCTGGGGTTGCTATTTTGGAATCATCCTTCTCTTGGGAGTAATGATCATGAGCTCCCTTCACAGCTAGTCTGCTGACGCGTAAGTCATGGACTTGATCAAATGAAACGCTCTGAATGCCAGCTAGGTTGAGGACCCCAGGCTACTGCTACCGAATTACACACGCTTTGTGAATTTTTCTTTATCTTTCACAGATGTACTTACGAGAAGATGAATCTTCTTTGAACTAGAATTGTGTATCAGAGGAAGGTCTACCATTGTGCTTACATTATGTACTTTGATAGAGTTTGCCCTTGATAATGTGATGTGAGCTCTGGTCCCCAGATTTCATGTAAAAAAATAAAATAGTATTGAGCCTTTTTTTTCAAATTGACAAAACGTTTAATCCTGACAGTGGTCTTTTGCTATGTTAGGCCATGAAGGGATTGAAAGGGTTTATGTTTTGTTTGAAGAAAAAAGACACATGCAAATGCAACCAACAGGGAGGACTCGATATTTTGTCTTTGTGCACCCCTCTTTTTCCATTGTAACTCTTCAGAACATTGCAGATGTCCTCTACAACCAAGCACCTCCCTCTATTGAGGACTTCACTCCATGGTTCTTGCAGTTGAGTAATTCACTGAAGACCACAAAGTTTCTTCTTGGGCACTTTCCTATTCTTTTCCCACATAAAAACTTAAATCTTTTTTTCACTCCCCTGAGACATACACTTGTGGTTCCAAACCAATTGATACTAGAGTTTTTAGGGATCATCTGGATTTTACTCATTCTACATGAGTTCATATTTCTTTTTAAAATATACATGTATTTTTATTGATTTCAGAGAGATAGGAAGAGGAAGAAAGAGATAGAAACATCAATGATGAGAGAGAATTATTGACCAGTTTCTTCCTGACTGGAATCAAACCTGGGACCCTTCATTCCACAAGCCATGTTCTATCCCCTGAACAAAACCAGCTTGTGCATGAATTAATATTTCAATAGTAAGCTCTTGAGAAAGGCATGTTGCCTCGTGATGGAAGTTTAAATTCCTATAAGAGTTTAGAAATGGAGATATAAGAGGCTGTTGGCCTCCTCTCAAATGACAAAATGGTGTGCTATCTAATTTAGCTATGTACTCTAACCTCAATTTTGTCCTTATAGAGAATAAGATGTGATCTCAGAAAGCCTGAAAGGTTTGCCACTCAAAACCAACACGGCTAAGCAACACATAGAATGACCAGAGTAATGATTTGATATGCTCTTATTCCCTTTGCCATATTGTTTCCTCCCATTCCATCTTTAGGCACTTCTTCAAATGATGGCAAGTCCTTCTAGAAGGAACTCCCTGACCATTCTCATACAGACACAGTTGAGTGAACATTTGCTCACCCATCCCTAGCAGAATTTATAACAGAGAGTCTGTAGTCTTGCTTGTAGAGTTAGGATTAATTTTCAGTGTTACTATGTATAGGCCCCTTTCTTGCTGTGTCTACAGTTGTATTGTACTTGACTGGGGGACCAAGAGTAGCTTCTGGAACACTCTAGAACCCTCCTGCTCTATTCTAGCCTTATTCTGCTCTTGGCCCTTCCTACTATGCACTAGATCTGTGGGATTCAGAACTTTCTAGTGTATTCAAGCCACCTACCTTCCAATTACAAGGGAATTCTGAGTCACAAAGAACTGAGAGGTATTGACACTTTGGAGGTTCATTATGTGACTTCTCTAGGAGATCACTTAACCTTTCTCAGCATTGTGTTGTTAATTTTCAAAATGGAGCTAATAATAGCCACCTTTTAGGGTCTTTTTGAAGAATTAAAATATTAGTTGTATAAAGTGCATAATTTGGTACATATATTCACAAAGCGCAATAAATAGTAGTTCTCATGGCTTTGTTTTCTTTACTTCGCTGATATCTTTGATTCTGAAGGCAGATACAATTATTAAAATACCCTTTTTTCCTTTACATTAAATTAGAAGTTATCAAGGTTAAAAGAAACAAACTAGCAAATTCTTAAACCAGAACAAAGAACTCCTTCAATTTTTCTGAGTCATTACTGAATGATATGGGACACTTCATATGCCATGATTGAATTTGTGGGTGGTACCCAAAAGGTCAAAAATGACTTACTATATGTTCAATTTGAAAGGTAGAGAATGAACCACTTGTTCTGAGATCTTTCCTCCACCCACTATAAACCAGCTAGAGTTAGTTAGGAGTGGCTAAATGATGGGTGGAGAATGAGTTACTGGCTTCAAAGATGTAAAATTCATGACGTTTTTCTTTGGTATCTTGGCCTCCCCTCTTTGTCCTGTCCAGTGCCTCATTTTCTCTCCTCTTCTTCCTGAAAAAAAAATCATTAGAAATTGATAATAGTAATTCAAACACCAGACATTATAAATCACTAGTTTCCTTCCCTTGAGGACATTTCCATTTTGAACTTTATATGTAGGCATAGAAAAAAGATTGACCCTGATTGAAGGGATTTAAGCCTTATTCAAGCAGGACCAGGACTTGTTTTGAATACAAAGGGAAGAAGTCCTTTCCTAAACCCCCAAAATCCACCAGTCATGTTCAGATTTGATTTTTAATGAATCTGTCCAATTGAAAAGATGAGCCATTTTGAATGCAAGCATGGTGTTTTAAGAGCTATGCATGCCCCTAAAAAAGACCAAAAGAATGAATCTCAGGGCATACATATAGCAAATCTCTGTATGGAACAGTGCAGATGTTTTATGTAGTAGTTTCTATAATTATAAAGTTAGGATAAAATCATTAAATCTGAAAAAATATGACACTAAATGTGAATATGCTTTAAAAGCCTGTCATGCCATAGGACTGAAGCAATGATGTGGTGATGGATCAGAAACCAATGCAGATAAGACCTCAGAAAATAATTTGCTTTCAAGAGACTTGGCTGAAGTTGAGGGACAAAGTGCTATTATTATTAGATGTACGTGTGAGGTCAAAGGAGGTTCTAAGACAGGAGAAGAAAAGAAGGAATACTTGAATGATCCATAGCACCTCAATTCCACCAGTGATTACAGGAAATCTCATTTTACACAACATTCTAATACAAAGTGCACTTCTAATCCTTACACAATCTCTGTACTTTACCTTAAATGCTCAGAAATTTATGTTTTAAACTTCTTCAATGCAGGTCTGTCTTCTTCTTCTTCTTCTTCTTCTTCTTCTTCTTCTTCTTCTTCTTCTTCTTCTTCTTCTTCTATCTGTTCCCTGGGTTAAATGGAGATTGGACACACTGTAAGAGTGTAATAAATATTTTATTGATGTATAATTACTATAGACATTGAGTCTGCCAAATTGGAAAATGTGAATCTGAAGAAAATGCATGGTATTAGATTTTAGACGTAGGAATTTAAGATCTCTATATAGTATAAAAGTTTAACTGACCGCTCCATAGTTCAACCGTTTGACTGGTAGCTATGATGTACAACTGATCACCAGGGGGAAGATACTCAACTCACAGGTATGGAAACATGTAACAGACTGATGAATCTCAAAGCGGAGGAGGGAAGGCAAGAAGAGATTAACTAAAGATCTTATATGCATACTAGAGGCACAGTGCATGGATTCCTGCACCTGTGGGGTCCCTTGGCCTGGCCTGCAGGGAGAGTGGTCGAAACCACTCTCTGACATTCCCTGAGCAGTCCAGGATTGCTAGAGGGTTCAGGTCAGGCCCAGGGACCCCACTGGTACACGAATGTGTGCACCAGGCCTCTAGTAGAAATTACAAAAGAAAAATTCCAATTTCTCATAACTTGGCTGAACTTTACCAGGGAATTTTGGAATATTCTTCTGTTATTATGTTTAGCATAAGTTTCCAGGGCAGGTATAAATATGTACTGTGCAGAATAGAAAACTGCAGATGTATTATGTAATAAAACACTTCTATATTCCTATAATTTTATTTTTGCTACCTTTTTATTTTTGTTTCATCTATTCCTAACATTTATACTAATAAACTGTAATAAGATCACCTTCACTTATGAAGTGATTGTGATAAGCAATTATAGTTCAGCTTTCATATTCATTATGTATTCTGACACAGCCTGGGAAGATACATTTATTTCTACTTAGTGACAGGTCTGGGATTAGAGTTCAATTTCTCTACTTCCCAGTGCAAGGATCTTGCACTATAATAAGCTCAATCAATGCACTTGTGACATTTACATCTCAAGTGTTTAGCTCATACAGACTTGCCAGTTTTTGTATGTGCCTTCCTTTCCTTGCTTCCTTTGACATGTTTGAAATGAAAGATAAGCACTCTCACCTAAATAGAAATAACTATTTAACACAGCCTTCCAACATTGATTTGGTAGATGGCTTAGAGATGGTGAGGGTTCGAGGAACACCTCCATATAAAGTGCCCCTTCAAATTGCCTGAAACTTTTTTCCCTGGGCAGGCTGTCACTTAAGGTCTTGATTCCTAGTTCAATCTCAGGGTACACTGGGGACCACACTGCCTTTGAAGAATCTTAGAAGCTCCACTGCTCTTGCAGTAACCTCATTCAGTCAGCAAGCGGGGAGCAGGGGGGGCAGAACTATTCTCTTTCTCTTTGCTCCTGGAGTCACCCAGTGCTATTTGTTGTATATATCTGCCTACGTACAAAGCTGATTGGACACAGGATAAAGTCCTGAATTGATTATCAGGGAAACTAATAATTATAAACTATGGAAAATGTTAATTTGCAGAGACTGTGTCAAGAATTGCATTTATTTTTTTTAGAAGAATATGCAATTAGCTGCAGTTATAATAAAATAACTATTATTTCAGTAATAGACTGCATCTTAGTTGTCTTCTGTCAAATTGCAGATAATGATCTGTCCTCATGAAAATACAAGAAAATAAGCCTTGGAAAATAAAAAGAAAGGAACATGGTCTAATTGAGCTGCCAAGTTTGCCCCCAATTCTATGCTCTAAATGGCATATTCTTAGTGGATTGGTATTTTCAAAAATTATTTCTAAATTATAGGAAACCGTAATTAGGGTGTCAGCTGGAGATATTTCAGAATTTTCCATGACAATTTTGACCTAGATCTTGCACCCAACTTCCAAATAATTGAAGAGTTAATCTTTCCTAGAGAAGATTAAGTCTCCAAGAAAGGAATAACCAGAAGGATTACAGCACATGGTTTCAATGAAGGAATCTGGACCTTTAAGAAGGTGGGCATTTTATAATCGGATCCACCATCAGATAGCTATTCATTTTTTGACACAAATTATCTAACTTCTCCATGTCAGTTTTCTTCCCTATACAATGGGAAAATAATGCCTCTACTGGTACCTTTTGCAGGAACTCTAAGGTGCCAAGTGTACATTTTTAATGAAATAAATAATTGGAAAACATAATTATATTTAGCAATGCAGGGCTTGCATTATCATGTGCTATATATTATCATAATCTACTCACCAATGTGGACCTGGTTGACACAAAATATGATATACTTTTTTTTAAGTTTCTATTTTCAAAATTGGCTTACAGCTTGGATATATTTGAGTAAAGCAGCTCTTCCTTATGTCCCCAGTCATATGGTCCTTGAGCATATAGGGAAGAGTGTGAAAGGAGAGGGTGGGGACCATATTAAAAATTCAAACTCCCTAGAAATGTTTGGCTTTAAGTATATTCTCTAAAAAGGAAAAAGGAAAGAAAAGAAAAAGACCAGAGTCTCTTTCCTTACCTATTAAATATCTAGATATTTCTATGGCCAGATTTACCATTTTCTTTCTTTTTTTTTTTTTTAACTTTCATTAAGTGCCCCTAAAAAATAAATTAAATGTTATTAATGACACCTGAGCTCTGATTGAATATATAAACCCGTCTAAAGCAGATATCTGCCTTTATAAAGAAGACCCTTGCCCTAAATGCTTTCTTTTATTGATTGTTGCTCTGTTTCAGATTCTGCTTTTTCATTTATTTGTCAATGTGTATGGGGATCACAGAAATGATCATTCAGGGAACGGGTCCTGTTTGGATATCAGTAGCTCAAGGAAGCCAACCAACAAGTAACATTTGGTTTCTGAGATCAGGATGCCTTCTTCCTGGCACTGACGAAGACAATGAAATATTCATGAGTTTCTTAAAGGCTTTTGGAAAGAATGTGTGCTAGGCTGGAACATTAGTGAGACAATCTTTTCTGGTTTCGTGCCAGGCAGGGGCTGTTAAATAATTAAGGTGTGACAAGCCAGAGTTTACACAGGAGGATGTGGAGAGAGCAGTCCTTCAGCATTGGAAATGTTCCCCTGCCCTATTAAAATGAAGATCCATCTGGTCCAAGTTCTCTTATATTTCTTGGAGTTTTCTCTTTAAAAGCCTCATAGCACCCAATGAATTGAAATGTTTTTGATAAAAAGCTGGTGAAGGAACATGGAGCTGCTTCAAACATGTTTTGGGAATCATTCAGTTAGTCTTTATTGAGTGTACACAGCACTATGTTAGGCACTGGGGAGAAATCAAGGACTATTGTACCTCAAGATTTCTGCCTTCTAATACCCCCAGATGAAGTAAAAAAGTATGGGAAAAATTACTCTGTAACCAATTGTTAAATTGGGTAGGGATTTATTTACTTATTTGTTTATTTTTTTCTGTATTTATTGGGATGACATCCTTGCCAACACTTGTTTGTTGATAGGTTGATGATAGCCATTCTGACAGGCATGAAGTGGTATCTCATTGTGGTTTTAAATGTGCATTTCTCTGATGATTCGTGACTCTGAGCATCTTTTCATACGTCTGTCTGTCGGCCATCTGTATGTCCTCTTGGATAAGTGTCAAGTCAGGTCCTTTGCCCATTTTTTAATTGAGTGGTTTGTTTTCCTAGTGTTGATTTATATAAGTTCTTTCTAAAATTTTGAAAAGTAACCCCTTATCAAATGTGTCATTGGCATGTTCTCACAATCAGTGGGCTGTTTTCATTTTGTTGATGGTTTCCCTTGCTGTGCAAAAGGTGTTTGTTTGATGTAGTCCCATTTGTTTATTTTTTCTTTTGTTTCCCTTGCCCAAGGAGCTGTATCAGAAAAGATATTGCTGTGCAAAATATATAAGATTTTATTGATTATGTTTTACTCTAGGATTTTTATAGTTTTGCAGCTTACACTTAAATCTTTAATCACTTTTGAGTTTATTCATGTGTATACTATAAGGAGGTGGTATAGTTTCATTTTTTTGCATGCGCCTGTTTAATTTTACCAATACTACTTATTGAATACACTATCTTCATTCAATTGTATGTTCTTGCCTCCTTTATCAAATATTAATTGACCATAAAGGCATGGGTTTATTTCTGGGCACTCTATTCTGTTTGTTTTATCTATATGACTTTTTATGCCAATACTATGCTGTTTTGATTACCGTGTCTTTATACTAAAGTTTAATATCAGGTAGGGTTATACTTCCAACTTTATTCTTCTTTCTCAGGATTACTACAGCTTTTCAGGGTCCAGTGTGGTTTCATATAAGTTTTTGGAATAATTTTTAAAATTGTGTAGAGATTAAATGCTTCAGGGAGAGATACATTGAGCATGTTGAGTCAAGCAAGTTTTGACCAATGATGGGGGACTTACCTTGGACCCTTGGAGAAGGTATTAGACTTGCAAGAGCAGAGGAAAAAAATAAGGGTTTATCTTAAGGGGAATAAGAAAATGAGCAAAAATACAGAGAAAGGAATGCAGAAAACATAAAAAGAGTGCAAGTAGTATATGATGCCAGATCCTCAGCAGACATAGAAAATAACATCCCTAGCCCTAGCCGGTTTGGCTCAGTGGATAGAGCATCAGCTTGCAGACTGGTGGGTCCTGGGCTCAATTCCAGGCAAGGGCACAAGCCTGGGTTACAGGCTCAGTTCCCAGTGATGGGTATGCAGGAGGCAGCTAATCATTGATTCTCTCTCATCATTGATGTTTCTATCTCTCTCTCTTTCTCCCTTTCTCTCTGAAATAAATTTAAAAAAATAACATCCCTATTTTTCACAGAAAAATATATAAATAAAATGAGTCCATGTTTTAAAGGAAACATTGAATTATTTGAGCAAAGTGTTGGCTCACTAGACAGTTCAGACTCTGATAGGTAAGGTGTCTCCATAGGAGAGACTGACTCAGTTCCTCAGCAAGGAGAAAAATTGAACCCTGAGGAGTTTTTATGTGTGTGGATCTTTCATAGCAGATCATGAAAGCAGACATTTTTACAGCTTTACATTAAATATGCAAAATCTCCTGGTTCTTTTTTTTTTTAAAGAAACACACATATTTTATTGATTTTTTACAGAGAGGAAAGGAGAGGGATAGAAAGTCAGAAACATAGATGAGAAACAATGATTAGCTGCTTCCTGCACACTCCCCACTGGGGATGCGCGCAACCAAGGTACATGCCCTTGACCAGAATCGAACCTGGAACCCCTCAGTCCACAGGGTGATGCTCTATCCACTGAGCCAAACCGGTTTCAGCTCCTGGTTCTTTCCTAAGAGAAAATATTCATTCCATTTCCCTTGGACACCTATACATTTTCCTCAGAGTTGTCAGTCATGGTTTACTCTTCAAGTCTAGGCTTTGTAGATATTTAATAATTATATTTGCTTTGCTTTCACTTAAATAGCTAAGCATCCACTCTGCACAGGTTTTAAAAACCCATATCCACCCCCCCCCTTTTTTTTAGCTTACAATATAGTTGAGAGAAATTTAAGAATAAAAAAATATATTTATAAAATGTCATCCATCATGTGTCAGTCAAAAAATTATAGCTAGCCCCGTCTGGGTAGTTCAGTTGGTTGAAGTGTCATTCTGATGAGTCAAGGTTGCAGGTTCGATCCCTGGTCAGGACACATACAAGAATCAACCAGTACATGCAAGAATGAGTGGAACAATAGGCTGATGTTTCTGTCCCTCTCTCTTTCTCCCTACCTATCTCTCTCTAAATTAAATAGAAAAGAAAATAAATTACAGCTAATATTTTGGCAAATTTTTTTTTAGCTATTTTACCTTCTATGGCATGCATAGATAATTTATTTATTTACTGATTTAATACAATTATAATCCTGCCAAATAAATAACTGGTGTCCTAAGTTTTCCCTTTGTGTTACCTTAAAAATGTTTACTTAATCTCTATGAAACATACCATAATTTATTAAAATAGTTCTTATTCTTGAATATTTAAATGTTTATACAATTTCATTATTGCAGTTAAGATTTTGATAAGTATCACTGAACACCAATCCATATTTTAGTGATTATTTTACTGGGGTGAATTGCCAGATGTGACGTGTTTGGATCAAAGTGTATCAACCTTTTTGGTGCTTTGGGCACATATTGTCAAAGTATTCTCCTAAAAATATCAACTTGTCATCTGTTCAATATGAGAAGGTGCAGCTATTTCACAAAAGATTCTTTGTCAAGTGGATTTTATCTTTTAAGTAGATATTTGCCAACTTGATAGATAAATTTGAACATTTTTTTCTTATTTAATGGATATTTGCGTATCTGTGTTTGTATGTGTATGTGTTTGGGTGTAACTGAGTTGTTTCATCATGATCTTTGCCCACTTTTCTATTTCTGTGAGTAGACTCTTGTAACTATTATACAACAATTTCTGTTTTAAGATCCCCACAAAACTTCTAATAATGATAAATTTGATCTGGAGATTAATTAAAATTAGAGCCTCATTCCCCAGGGGTATAATTTCATTCTTTTATAATTTTTCCCCCTATTTTTTCATTCCTTCATGAAGTAGAGTCCATTTTTTTTGCTAACCTATTAGTGTAAAAATGTCATTTTCATCTGTTTTTCTTATATCATTCACAGGTTAAAAAAAAAAGTATTTCCTTAAGAAAGAGAAATTGGGGCTCTGACCTCACCATAACTTGCACATTTTTAAAAAATAACATCTAATTTGCAGAGCTTGCAAGATAGAATCTTATTATTCCAAAATGGACTGAATCATTCATTATAATGCGGCAACGAAAAATAATAGTATTTTTATGTTAATAGAGGTATATGGAAACTCATAAGTAAGATCCCTAATGGACCCAACTAACACCATTGTTGTCATCTAAGTATCTTATTATAAGAAAATTTTCAGTTTTCAGTGAAATAATGTCAGAGACCTTGGAGAACAAGACTATTTGGCATTCAACTCTAAATGACTCTCCTCTGTGGTGGAATAACAACATTCAGCCTTGGTTTTAGTCATGTGGAGGGAGCAATATATGAGAGGTCTAGATAGAAAGAACTCAAATTTCTCACAGCTTCAAAAGGTCCATTGTCATTGGGAATGTCAGAAAAAAATACCCAGATGGAAATGTTTATCATATTCATGAAGAAACACACAGGGTCCTAGCTGATTTGGCTCAGTGATTAGGCTGCAGACTGAAGGGTCACCTGTTTAATCCGGGACAAGAGCACATGCCCCAGTTATGGGTTTGATCCCCAGTAGGGGTGTGCAGGAGGCAACCTATCAATGATTTTCTCTCATCGCTGATGTTTGTTTCTCTCTCTCTCCCTCACTTTTTCTCTCTCTGAAATCAATAAAAATATATTTTAAAAAAAGGAAAGAAACACACAGGTACATATGAGTAAAAACAACTTACCTTTACTATTACCAAGTAAGTTCCAGAGAATTCACCTTAAGATGGATTGGTCATGGAATTCACATAAGAAAGAATATATTAGTGGTAGTTACTTTGCCCATGGGTTACTCATAACACTGTATCAGTAGCTCCTGGCCATTGGCAATAAGCACATACACTTAAAATCAAGCTGCTCTTGACCCGAAAATCGTTTCTCCATCTTCTTGTCCTTACTCCATTCTTTACCAGCTCCCTCTTTATTCCTGTTTTACCTAAATCCTCATTTCTGAACTCAGGGTTCCCCTTGCTTGACTTGTACTTACCTAGCCTAATGTTGTTCAACTTAGTCAACTTGCTTAGTCTTCTCTAGTTTTTATTCACCAACTAGAAATCTGGCTGCTCGCACCCAACATGGTATCTATTAGCCAGCCCTCTCAATTTATCTTTAAAATATTTCTGCAACCCAATTATGATTCAGCACCTCCACTGTTGCCACTCTTGTCTAAGTCCCAGCATCGCTTCCCTAGTTTGTTTCAATTATTCTCTGAAATGGTCACCCTGTTTCCACCCTTGCTCCATAGGACATTCTGCAAGATCCTTACCTTTCTGAGCTCATTTTTTTTAAGTTAAAGAGTTGACAATTTTATTTTCACATTTCACAATACAAATGAATTTTTCTTTTAATCCCACTACTCCCCTCCAAAACTATTCTCTCTTAGGAAGAGGGAGCGAGTCTTTCTTGTCATGCTGTTAGAAAATATTCAGAGTCACAGTGCCATGATCTCCTGGTGAAGTAGAACAAGTAATAGAAGTCTGATAGAAAGAGGATCCCCTTTCTCCTTATCTACCTGGTCTAGTCATTCTGGGCTGAACGGGCACCATCATGGGGTGGGCAGGAGTTCTCAGCATTGGGGTCCCAGGTATCATTGGCATGTGCCCTCCCATAGGTGGCCTCATTCCAGGAGCATGTCCCACTGGCATGATCCCAGGAGGAGGAGAACCCATCATTGGCATCATGGGAGGGCACCCCATATGGGGTGTTGGCATCATACCAGGTGAGGTGGACCTGGAACACTGGGCAGGGAGGGCGGGGGGGAGCCATAGGATCATTGCCCCTTTAGGAGAAGGAGCAGAGAATGGAGCAGGAGGTATCTATCTTTCCTTGCTGAAATGTGGCAGTTGTTTTGTTAATCAGGCTCTGAGCCTGCTCTGCCATCCGTTTCTGATAGCAGTCTTTCACATTGTCTTTGTGTTTCCTATCACTGCATCGCGTCTTTCTCACAGATGAGAGTCATGGGTGAAGTATGTATCACAGTGATCTCAATCAGACTTATGCATGTTGTTCTGCAGGCTGTTGGCCACTCTGCAATTGCGCCACCAAAAATGACCCTGATTTCATTTTCTATTAACTTTCGTCATTTCCATTTCAGTTACAGTGGACTCCTCAGGATTACTGAAACTTGACCACACAATGCTGATATTAAAATCTTTGCTGTGCTGTTCCCTCCACTGGGACGGTTCTTCCCTGGAAAACTTCATAACCATTTTTTTATATATATATTTCTTATGTATCTCTATCCCCCTTCTCTGCCTTATCTTTTATCATAATATTTCTTATCATCAAGCAGAGTATGTATTTATTGTTTGTGTCTTCTAGATTGCAATCTGAATGATGGCAAGGATTCTTAACTTTTTAAAAAATGTGTGTTACTTAAACTCCCAGTATTGCCCTATAAGGAAAAAGTGGTGAATGAAGACAGGTATTAATAAATAAACAAATGTCTTTCTACCACTATCTTACACCATTGTGTTGAAAGTAATATACCTAGGGCTCTCAAACACTTCAATATTAAATGAAAATGGCGGTCTTACTCTCAGTCTAGGTGTCCAGAAGAAAAAGAAATATGTAAGACAATTTGCTATGTACCAATCCCCAGATGCCCAATAGGTAAGAGGAGTATTTATGGGATGATATATTTATTTACTCATATCTCATCTTATTCCACTCCTTGAGGCAACTTGAAAAGATAAGGGAATGGAGTTAGTAGTGAGGGAAGTGAGCAAATGGAAAACAAGATCAGGAAAGTATTTAATTAGAATGTACCACTGCAGGCAGAGTTTGCCCCTCGAGCTTTAATTGTCCCAGTTTAAGAGCTAAGAGGGAATACAGATCAGCTCCGGATTCACAGTGTCCATGAAGACAAACACGGCATTGCAAGAAGTAGAATTTTTATCATCTTTTTTATATGTCTGGTGGCCATCTGTATGTCCTTTGGAGAAGTATCTATTCAGGTCCCTTGCCCATTATTTTTTTTTTTAAATTGGATTGTGTGTTTTCTTGGTGCTGAGTTATATAAGTTATTTATAAGTTTTGGAACTTAAACCCTTATTAGATGTACTATTGGCAAATGTGTTTCCCCATGCTGTAGATTGTGTTTTCATTTTGTTGATGGTTTCCTTGACTGTGCAAAAACATTTTTGTTTAATGCAAATTAAAACCACAATGAGATATCATCTTATGCCTATCAAAATAGATAGCTGAATTCTAACCCTGACTTTTGCCCTCTGCCTTGCTTGAATTTGATCACGTTTATATTTCACTTATGGACAATCTACTTTTTAGCAAGCATATCTGGATAACTGTGAGAAAGTGAGGAATAGATCCACACCCTGCCCTTCTATAGCTGAAGTTCATAGAGTTGTGGCAAATAAAGTTGAAAATTTGAAATTCTCCTATAGCTTATGAGATGATTTCTTGGCTAACTCAGTGACCTTCTAGGCAGTTGACAGTCCACAAGACTATTTCGTTTTTGCTTCAAGTTGCCAACTCCAACCAGAGCCTTATTTCCCTCAGGGTCAGCCATTCATATCAGGCTCCCCAATGCTCACCCCGAGAGCCAGCCCTGTGGTCCTGTTAACCAGTCTGAGGATCATTTCAGGCATTCCAGCTGTGGTCCTCCTCTGGCCTCCTTCCCATTCTCCTGGCCCCATGCTCTTTCATTGCTGCACTAGAGAGATGGTTCCCTGCACTTGAGAGACAGGCTGAATTCAGCACAGCTCAGCTCTACTACTCATCAGGAATATGACCTTGCAGAATTATTTAACCTCTCTGATCCACAGTCTGTAAACAAGATGATATTCCTTCCTCCAAAGGTTTCTATGAAGGTCAGAGAAGAGGAGATAATATTCTGTCAAAAGGCCTGGCATAGCAGCTCCTGTTTTTCTTTTTCTCAGTTCTTATGTATATAAATATGGCTGGTACATGATGCCTGAAGGATGGAAATAGAAACCTAGGAAAGTAAAAGAGAGTTCACTGAATTTATAAATTGGAGTGATTTTGCTGGAAAGGACCCTTAAGTAAGTTATTGAAAGCTGTGAGTTATTAGTAATATTTGGGACAGAATGACCTATACTTGGGGAAATGCAGATAGTGATGTAGTTTTCATAATCATTCTTGCCTATTATCTTGTATTCACTTTCCACTACAAAATACAGTGACCTAAATTCTGTGTGGGAATAAATTTACAATAACTAAGAACCAACATGATAGATTTGCTTTGAATTCAAATCTATCAAGATGTTTATTAACCTTTCTCTGCATAGCACCCATGTGAAACATTTGTCAATTAAATACAAAATTACAAAAAAAAAAAGCTTTTTTAGAGAGGGGAAAAAGATAATTTCACCTCATTTTTCTTTGAATAATGCCAGTTTCTGTGAATGTATTTTTGAATAGCACTGAAGTTTGGGATGCTATTGTACTATTTAACTGTTGATTTGCAATTGAAATCCTTCAAATAGTATAGTCTGAAGTGACAATTTAGTTATATTTCCATTCAATCAGTCCCCCACACTTGCTGTTCCTGAGGCTATGAGTCTTTATTAAGGTTATAAAATGCTTTGACCTTCATAAAGGGCACAGTGACTTCCCTTGAGGTCCACAGCATTAATGATGAGGTGAAATGCAAAATCATTATCTGAGCACAGCATCTCTCTTACCACAGAAGCCATTCAAATCATCCAATTGAAAGGCAAACCCATCCAAAAGCTAATAAAGAATTCTCGCTGGCAGTTGAAATGTTGGACAGATTGCTTTTCAACCTCTGATAGGATGTTAACTGGGAGACAGCCAAATGATGATGCTGGTTCACTCTCTCCCACCCCTGCATGCTAGATAATTGATGCTCTTTGGGTCTAGAGGTCAAAAGTGGTTGGTGAGGTTGCAGTGAGAAACTTCACTGTGGCAAAGGACCAGTGGCCAGTGTTTAATTCTTGCCGTTGTTTCAACACCAAAGGCTTGGAGAGGGAAGTCGTGCTTCATTCAGGGTTAGTGTCACAGTTGCATTCAACTGTTCATGAGAACTTGTAAGTGCATGGGCAGAAAATTAAATACTGACAACATGAGAAAAATGTCACTTCTGTGAAAACCAGCTTATAAACAGAAGGTCTTACTCTTTTCTTCCTAAGACAAGGCGGTGTGCACTTGTGTATGTAATGCCCATCGGTAATGTGAAGACAAATATATGACTCTCACAAAACCAAACTGTTTATTTCAGCTCAGACTTGAGGACTATATTAAAAAGTAGTTCAAGTATTTGAGAGTTGGAAAGTTCATCCCAATGAGTCTTTGCCCTAACTTCAAAACATTTTAAAAGAGTTCTTTATAAATAAATCAGAATCTGAATTTCTTTTTGTCAATTAGCATATTTATAATGAGGTAGGTGTTCTTGGGTTTCTATTGAATAACACAGATGATTTGAAATATACTATCACAAAACAAAGAATGGCCCGGCCAGTGTGGCTCAGTAGTTGAGTGTCGACCTATGAACCAGAAGGTCATGGTTCAATTCCCAGTCGGCATATATGCCCGGGTTATAGACTTGATCCCCAGAGTGAGCAGTATAGAAGGCAGTCAATTAATGATTCTTTCTCATCATTGATGTTTCTCTCTCTCTCTTTCTCCCTTCTCTCTGAAGTCAATAAAATATATTTATAAAACACAGAAACAAAAAATGTCCTAGTTAAAAGGGCTCTAAAAAATCAAATTTATGGGTTTTCATGTAGTTTATGAGTTCCTGGAGAACCACCTGTCCATAAAGGTGGAAAGATAGGTTGATAATCGTTTTCAATATTTCATAAAACTTGCTAGGAATCATATATGTACTAGTTGGTGTGAAGAGCAATTTCATTTGTTTTCGACTGGCTTGTTACCAACTCAGGGCAGAAGTAACACTATTATCTGTGTTCTCAGTGCAGTTTAGAAGCCCTAATTGTTATAAAAGGAACTTACAAGGAAATACATAGAATTTAAGTTCTGTTTAGACTAGAGAGCTAAATGCTTAATGACTATGTAGTTCTTGTTTCTGTTGAAGCATTTTCTCATACACAGTAGGCATTAAAGCATAAAAAATAGTTCTGGTATCATTTCCACAGCACCTACTAAAATAAGAATGATACAGATAAGATGAGTGTGGTCCCCTTAACAATGATGACCAATTCATTTATTCGATATTTTTAAAAGAAAAGGATATTCCAACACATGGACTCTTTTTGTATTAGAATTTTCTAACTTGTAATGTGGAATTTTTCTTACTGCCCTATAAGTAACCTGGGCATTGGTTAATTATAAGAGATTTCAATTTTAGTAATTATGAGCTACATTGAAAAATAATTGTACTAAAATTAACTTCCCTATTTTTATTTGGTTTTAATTTTTAAATGTTTGTGAAAATAGACTGTTTTGAGGGAGAATGAGGCAGATGGCTGGGCAATTCCTTTTATAACTATAAAATAAATGGACACATATTACATACAAAGAAAACAAAACAAAACAAAACAAAACAAAGCAAAAACAACAACAACCACCCCAACAACAACAAAAAACACTGAAAAAACAATGTAAAAAATATAGACTAGACTGAGAACCAGGAGACTTGGCTTCTGGTAATGACTTAGTAAATATCTATGACAATTTTAAAAAGTTGTTTTTTGAGTTTTTAATTTCTAGTTATACCAGATAATCTCTAAGGCTTCTTATATATTTTAACTTCAATAATGAAGCTATATTTTCATTGCTGAATGTGCTTATTATTCACAAGAAAAATACTTAGGAGATCGTGACCTTGGAGTTATTTATGTTGGGAATTTGGACATATTGAAAATAGAAAACCTGAGTCCTAAAACCCCCACAATCTCACTTGTGGCAGTAATAAGTTTTTTTAAGGGCATAAATGAATAAATCATCAATAAGGATAATTTTAAGGAAAACCTACCTTGCACCTAGAGATATACTTTTTATACTAAATGCCAGAAGTCAAAATGAAGATATGAAATTTATGAATATAAACTGTATATCATAGATAGAAAGCCAAAAGAGATCAAGTAGATAGACCATAAATAATTAAGGAGCCAGAAAACCTATATAACAATCAATAAAATAGATGTTATCATCATACACCAAACTGTAGGCTCTGATGATAGAAAAGGGACTTAGTTCTCAGGTGCTTATGGAATAATTACAAAATTTTTCCTACATTAGTTCATAAGGAACAACATTCTATTACCAACAATATTTTCTGATTACAATGCTGTATATCTAGCAATTATTAACAAATTAAAAAATTAAAAGCCCCTTCCACCAGGAAATATTTTTAAAACCTTCTATTAGAAACTCTTGGATGAAACAAGGAAAACAGATTGAAACTACAGAATTTAATCAAATAATCAAAGCACTACATAAGCAACCCCTGGGTACTTAAAACAGTGGTCAGAGGAAAATTTGTAACACAGACTCTTCTACCAGTTAAATGAAAGAATGAAAACAAATTAAATACTCAGCTAAAAAGAAAAAAGGAAAAAAAAAACGCAGAGAAAAAGTCAAGAGAGGGAATAAGAAAAGCAAAAGTTAAGAAGGTAGGTTATTACAGAAAAACCCTAGATTTGGATGTGAGAGTATCCCTGTATGTGTGTGTGTTTGTGCAAGTGTGTGTGCATGAGTGGATGGTGGAGAAGGAAGCAGTATCCTCTTTCAGACTTGAGAAATTCTATGGAAAACATGGGTTTCACTAAGCAAGAAAAAGTATGTATGTGTGTGTAAAAATATGTGTGTGTATACACACACACACATCTATGTCTGTTTTTTTCCTGTAATTCATGGCTTTACAGCTTGAAGTTGTTAATATATGTGTTTTTCATACCTGAACCCTGATAACTTCTGAAATGGGAAGTGAGAAGTGACACAGAAATGCCCCAGCGAGTGGCCGTGTTTATCTCTGGGGCAGTGATAATTGATTCAGGGACTCATGATGTGTAATATCTGCACTAGCCACAGGGCTGGTGGTAATAAGAAAAAAATGGGCATTACTCCTGAGCAAATGAGAGAGTCAATGGCGAATTTCTTCAGTTATGTTTGAGTTTTAGAATTATATCCTTAGAGCTTTCTTAATGCCCACTTTACTAAGATTCTTGAATAGAGTGTGTGTGAAACACTTTATTCTCACACTCCTTATCTTATACATCAGAAGTCTTAATATTACAGATTTTCAAAATATCTATTAACTAAATATACCAGCGGGAGCATTTGTTCATTTTTAACAATTCAGTTTTTTCTTCTTCAGACAAGTTACAAGTTATCAGTTTCTTTTATTGTTTATATCTCCATAAAACTGCTATAACCCTCATGAACAGAGGAACTTGAGGTCTTCAGCATTAGGCTGAAATTAGGTTTCCTAATCCAAAAAATAGTTTAATTAATTCATAAACTTTTCTCATTTAAAACAAATTTATCCTGTGTCTTTGATGCTCACTATAAATTGTAGTCATGCTTCATTCTAATAGATTCTATTACTATTTGGGGCCTCAGAAGATTTAAAGGATGCCAATTTCCTGTACAATTTATCAGAAAATACTCAGCAGTGCTGTTTAGAGCAAAAATATAACTTACAGAAGATTTATCACGTTGCTTGAATTTTAACATGTTTCCAGATTCAGTAACCTAGTTCATTTCTGCCTTCTTTTGACAAGAGTAGGTTTAATATTAAATATTAACTCTCTTTTCCATAAAAATACATACATATTACTTATTTAGGATGCATGTGTTATACATTTATTTAGAGATTTTCATACTCTTCTGCAATGCTTATATAAGGATCATTTATTCTTATGTGATATGATTGCCTTTCCTCATTGAAAAAAAAAAAAAAGAATAGGGACCCTCCTTTCATGGTGGGTGAGGGAAGTGTCTGCTTTGCTTTAGCATCTCCTTATTTGCTTCTCCAGAAAAATGACCTAATTAATTTGATGAGCCCCGTTCCAAGAGACTGGCCTGGTATATATGCTCAGATGTTAGGTTTCTATGTGTCCAAAGGGTATTCCCTACTGTGATGTTTCATTTCAGGTGTCAATTTGGCTGAGCTATGGTGCCATGTTGTTTGGTCAAACACCAGTCTAGATGTCCTTGTGAGATATATTTTTTTTAAGTTTGGTTAACATTTAAATAAGTAAAACTGAGTAAAGTAGATAGCTATTGATAATGTGAGTGGATCCCAGACAATCAGTGAAATCCTTAAGAAAAAAAAATTGGAATTTCTAAAAGAAGGAATTCAGATAAAAACTTTGACATCAACTCTCACCTGATTCTCCTAGATCTCAGATCAGTCAGCCTCTGAGATCCTGTGAGCCAATTCTCTCTCTCTCTCTTTTCCCCCTCCCCTCTCTCCACCTCTCTCTCTCTCTTACGCATCCCATATCCCACCATGCCTCTTCCTTTTTCAGCAATAAAGAATGGAATTTCCCTCAGAGAAAAGGCTCTGAGCTCTGACCCAGTCCAGGGACTCCTACATTGAGTCTTATTGGTTCCAGGAGAAAATATCTTCCCAAAGTTTGCAGCTCCCTAGAGTGAGAAGGGCAGGATGGATAACAGGACTTTTTAGATGAATCCAAGTATCTTCAGGTAGAACCCTCAATCCTACCAGATCTGCAAACATATCCTAATTAAATCAGTTGGGGTGGGATGTGAGGGCAGACACTCTCTTTGCCTGAAGCTAAGTCTCTATCACAAGATGGAATCACTCTGGTCAAAAAAGAGCCACAAAAATCTCATTGTCATAAAACCTCTTCTGTTCAACTCTTATTCTGTGACCATCACTGAGTGATTAATGTTACTTTCTTACTTAAAGTCATTAAATTCACACCAGGATCCTAGGAAGTAAACTTTATCATGAGAACACTCAAGATCACACAGCCCCTAAGTGTGGCTGACACACATCCCCGTGAGGGAGCAGAGCCCTCTCAGCTCCCCCAGTTACTCTGCTGGCCAAGGGGTCCCCCAGTTGCACATCAGAACTGAGGACTGGCCTTCAGTTATAAGTCTCTGTAGGTATTTGAATTATATTCTTCTAAGTAATTATATTTTTCTAAATACCCAATTGGTTAGGTGTCCACTGAAGTTCATGTTCTCGTTTCTGGCAAAATTATAGAGTTGGTCTAAGATTCAGCTCTTACCAGAGATAACCTATCTCAGCCTCCATTGTAGCTGGGCATAGCCATGTAACTGAATTCTCACCTGGCCCATGAAATCTGTGTGTCTTAGTGTAAGTACTCTTTCTTTCTTTCTCTTTTTTTTTTATTTTTTACCCTACTGGCTAAGATGACCAGAGCATGGACACTCATGGACCCATTTGTTGAAGATGGCATAGCCACTGTCCTTCCGGTCTCTGAAACATTGCATGTAGGGAGCTACCCACTACCCCAGAATACCTAGCATGGGCTATTACATGAAGGAGAAATAGAATTTTTATTTTTTAAGGTGCTGAATTAATGTCAAATCTCTGTGATTGCTGAACAGCTTAGTCTATTCTAACCAGAGAGTACTATGTTTATATTTTTGGTTCATTTAATTAACATACAGGATTTTACTATGTAAAAATAGGTGCACTGTAAATAAATTTGTTTCATTGGTGATTTATGATTCAGTTGATATCTGTATGCAGGGCCAAAATTAACTGTCAAGTCAATAAATTGAGGAAGAAAGTCCACCAAATTGGTCAATGTGTAGAAAAATTAACTGGAATATTTTTTTACTGATTTCTCCTTTCTGCTCTATTTTAAAGTAGTGTGTGGACCCAGTGCCAGATCAGATGAGTCCTTACTGCAGAACAGCAAGATTATTTTTTTATCCTTTAGCTTCCCTTAAGAACAAAGTTATATTCCAAATTTATCTCAAACAAATCATATTTCTACAAACATTAATAACAATGAAAATTGAAGACAACTATCTTTAGCATTTCTTTGTGTAATATATGTGTGTGTGTGTGTGTGTAGACACACACACACACACACACACACACACACACACACACATATATTAGAGGCCCAGTGTATGAAATTTGTGCACTGGAGTGGGGGTGGAGGGTTTCCTCAGCCCAACCGGCACCCTCTCCAATCTGGGATACTTTGGGGATGTGTCACACAGGGATGAGGCCTAAACAGGCAGTCAGACATCTCTTTCACAATCTAGGACTGCTGGCTCCCAACTGCTCACCTAATTGCCCCTAACTACTTCTGCCTGCCAGCCTGATTACCTCCTAACCACTGCCCTGCCAGCCTGATCAATGCCTGACTGCTTCCCAGCCTGATCATCTCCAACTGCCCTCCGCTGACAACCCGGTCACCCCCAAATGCCCTCCCCTGCATATTCCCTCTTTATTAGATAGGTTTTTTTCTTTAACATATTGGACAGCCCTAACTGGTTTGGTTCAGTGGATGGAGCATCAGCCTGCAGACTCAAGGGTCCCAGGTTCGATTCTAGTCCAGGGCATGTACCTTGCTTGGGGGCAAATACCTAGTGGGGAGTGTGCAAGAGGCAGCTGATCGATGTTTCTCCCTCATAGATGTTTCTAGCTTTCTATCCTTTTCTCTTTCTCTCTGTAAAAAACCTCTCTTTAAAAAAGAAACATTTAAGATTCCTCTATATCTTCCTGGCTGGTGCAACTCGGTGGTTGAGACCCATACTGCTGTCTCTGCGAGAGGATCCCACCATTGGGGTGTGTGCCATTCCCAGGCTGAGACCCAGCCCAGGCTGCCTCCGCTGCCAGGGGATCACGCCCTGGGAGTCTGCACCCCTCCCAGGCTGAGACCCCAGGCTGCCGGGTCTAGGAGGGGATTGCACTGTGGGGAGTGAGTTTGTTTTTGTTTTTTTATAAAGGGTTAGAGGGCCTCTGGGCAGCATTCCACCAGGCTAGTTACTCTGCCAGCTCTCAGTGGCATCCCTCCCTGAGCCTGGGGTCTCTGACAGGGCTGAGAGAACTGGGGGCCACCATCTTGTGCCTATGGGTGCCACCATTTTGTCACAGAGTGATGGTTAATTTGCATATTACTCTTTTATTAGATAGAATATGTATTGCACAAAGAAATGCTGAAGATAGTTGTCTTCAATTTTCGTTGTTATTAATGAAAAGTGATATATATATCCTCACCCAAGGATATTTTTCCTATTGATTTTTAGAGAGAGTGGAAGGGAAAGGGAGAGGGAGATACTTCGATGTAAAGTATCATCAATTGGTTGCCTCCCACATGTGCCCAGACCTGGGACCAGGGATTGAGCTTGCAACCAAGTTACATGCCCTTGACCAGAATTGAATCAAAACCCTTCAGTCCATAGACCAGTGCTCTAACCACTGAACCAACTGGCCAGGGCTATAATACATATTTTTGACATCATTTTCCATAATATCTTTAAAAAGGGTATTACTGACCAGTTTGGGGAAGTCTTACTAAAACCTGAACCATGGATATATGAGCTCTCACTGGCATTTCTAACTTCCTATGACTATGAGATGGGTATTTTCATGTAATAATTATTACAGAAAAATGTTTTAAACTTACAATTTTTTTCTTTCATCACATAACAGCTTAATCTAGTGTCTCAATAATAAACTTATTTTTGCTTTAAGTATTGTGGAACAGGTGGGTACATATTAGGAAATGTCAAATTCCATCAACCTGGCTGAATATAGATATTCCATGTGGTGATTTTCAGTGCAGTGAAAGGGTGGAAATTATGATCTGCCAAAATAGCTACATAGTAGTGAGTAATTACAGTTGTCCTATCTCACTTTACCTCAAATAATTTCTTTTCTGTTTCCATCTTCTACTCTTATTCTTCATGGCTCTGGGATTCTCAGCTGTGCTATATAAGCTATGAAAATGTCCATCGGATCCTATCACATTTTTCATCAAAACCCATTGATTGCATCTGAAGAACAAAAATACAGAATCTTCAAATTGTCCCACATGGTTAGATCCATGCCTCCATAATTCCAAGTTGTGCTACTATATGTTTTTTATCATTCTCTAGACATTTTTGGTCATCGTTTTAATGATGTGAGCATTCAAAAAGGCCATTCTGAAACTTTTAATAAGGTTTCCTGCTCTAGATGAGTACTTAAAAAATTGCAATTTACTTTTGTGTCTGATTATTTGTTTAATATTTGTCAATTCTCTGCAGTGAATGCCTACTGCTTCTCCTGCTCTGCATTTCCTGCGAGCAGAAATATATTTCTAAAAACTTTCTTCCCCACCCTACCTATGTGATTTCTCCCAGAAATGTATTTAGTTATAGATCTACCACAATTATACTTTTTCTAGTAGAGCAATGGACACCTAATCTGTGCACCTTCTTCTAGTCATAGTTGATTAGAAAATGCACCAACAGAATTATTTCCTAGGATTTTTGAAGCTGCAGTTATTAGAGTCTATCCTTTTCAAGTAGAATTCTGTTGCTTTGCAGGCATTTCCTCATAATTTGGTGACATCCCGGTCATCTACAACGGGAGAGAATGAGGCTGTCATGCAGAAAGAATCAGATGTGAGAAAGGACTAAGAGCACTGGTGGTATGTGAGTGCCAGATGCCCGTTATTCCAGAATTTGGTAACAACACAGACCTTATAAAAGGTGCTCCAGTATCTCTGTTGATTTTACTCAAGTGAGTTTGAGTTGGATTGCTGTTATTGGCAAGTAAGCTCTACAAAATAATTTTTTTGCCAAGATTCTTAATTATCCACTCCACCTCCCAGAAACATCTTCATGTGGTTTTGTAAAGGAGGTGCTATTGCTCAGAGTATATTGAACTACAAAGAAACCAACTATTAATAATCTTACTTCTATGATTTTTTCACTTCGCTTTACACCTTGAGTATTTGTGTGAAGGTTTTCGTTTTCCTTCGTTTTGAAATCTAGAAATGTCCAGACTGTGGAAATTTCTTTAACTGATGAATTTGAAACCTTATTCTAAAGTCAACCACTCTAGATTTTTTTTGTGTGTTCTCTTCTTTTCTTTTATATATATTTTTATGTCCAAAATATTTTTTGTGCATACCCTTCTCTCCTCCCAAAATACAAATAAACCCTTACTTGAAAACAGATTGAAAGATTTTCCTCTTGATAAAATGTGTTTTCCTGATTTCTTACATTTAAACTTCCTAAGTTCTGTTGTCTTAGGGAAGGGTAGAATGGAATGCAGTTATTTTGGCACTTTTTCCTGAAAATATCCCACTAATGAAGGCTCCAGGGACCCAATTGAGCAATATAAAAAATGTAGACTCTCCTCATCTCTCAAAATTCCCAAACTGGGACCAGGCTCTTGCTACCTCGCCATATGCTTAGAATATTTCAGAGAGTAAAGTCATACTGGAACCATGTTTCCTACTGTTTCACTGTGATTGTTTATACACAGATGCAGGCAGTTCATAAACCTCAGGAATAACTATGAGGAAAGAGCTCTCATGACCAAAGGCACCAAGATACAGTCTAAAATGCTTGCTTGGAATGCAACATGTAGCATCCTCTTGACCATTTAAAAATGTCATTTTTTAAAAGAATATGCTTGGAAGTTGATTAAACAGAAATCTAATATAAATAAAGGTTGCATAATTGGATGAGAAAATAATAATAACCATTTCTATAATAATATGTGATTATTCTCTGATAGTTTGAAAAATACTTTCTTAGCCATTTACACATTTAATATGTTCAGAAGTTGACCAGGGGATAATATTTTAGAGATGAGGAAAATAAATTTAGTTGGAAAAAGTGATTGAATAAGTATTGATGGATAAAATACAGGGCATTCAGTTAAATTTGAATTTCAAATAAATATATTTTTTTCACATAAAAATACTCTAAGTATTGCGTCCTTATCTAAAATTTAAATTTAGTTGAGTGGTCTGAATTTTATTTGCTAAATCTTGGAACCCCAGATAAAATTATGATCATAATGTTAGTAATTGGCAAAGCAGGAGGATCTCTATAGTTAATGCAGAAAGTGATGGTTGATGTGAACTTTGAGAAGATTTTAGTATGTGCTCATATGAAATTATCTTTGTCAGGACATTATAAGAGACATAAATAATTTCCTCATATCCCAAATCAGGTGTGAAGTGAGTTTAAAATTGTTCATGAACAGGCACCAATCTTGCTGTGACTGTTTGAAATACGTGGGGTATATTGATCCAAGTATTGCTGAGCATTAACCAGAGATATTTCTTCACATGCTACCCTCCACACCCACCAATTACTAAGGACAGTATGTGCTCTGGAATGGTCAACTTGCCATTCTGGAGCCCACTTGGCTAACAGCAACTTGGGGAAACATGTGCCCTGCAGAAAAGGCTTGGAAGTCCTTCTTGTCTTACCTCTTTATGAAACAGAGAAGATGAAGAAAAGAAAGGAATTGTCTTTAAACATACGTATAGACTTCAATCCAATTGTACAGTGGCTTCTGTGTCTATTACTACTCTGAATATGCTATTTATCTCCCAAAACATGAAGGACTAAAGAAGTCAGAGATGCTATTATCCAGGATAGAGAAATTTCATGGGAAGGAGAAATTTTTCAAGGAGGACCTTATGGCAGAAATTTTTAGGAAGCAGAGAAATATCTATCTTTTGCCCAAATCTACTTAAACAGCTACTGTTCTACCATGCAGGGTAAAGAAACCATCCACATAGCCTGGGGCATGCATTTCAGGGGATTGAAGTCTCTGTGAACAAATTGTGACTGCCAGTATCTCCACTTTTCCACAGAGATTTTTTTTCAATGGGTTTTATCTAGATCAGTGGTTCTCAACCTTCCTAAGGCCGCAACCCTCGCATACAGTTCCTCATGTGGTGGTGACCCCCAACCATGACATTTTGCTACTGTTATGCATCGTGATGTAAATATCTGCATTTTCCGATGGTCTTAGGTGACCCCTGTGAAAGGGTCGTTCGACCCCCAAAAGGGTCGCGACCCACAGGTTGAGAACCGCTGATCTAGATACTAGAGGCCCAGTGCATGAAATTCTTGAACTCATTCTGTGTGGCAGGGTTGGGGGTGGGGAGGCAGAGATTCCTCAGCCTGGCCTGTGCCCTCTTGCAGTCCGGGAGCACTCAGAGGATGTCAGTTAGATATCCTTAGCACTGCCACGGAGGCAGGAGAGGATCCTTTCTGCCACCACAGCTACTCATGCCAGCTGTAAGCCTGGATTCTGGTTGAGTGGTGCTCCCCCTGTGGGAGCACCACTGACCACCAAGGGCAGCTCCTGCATTGAGTGTTTGTCCCCTAGTAGTTAGTGCATGTCATAGCAACCTGTCGCTCCATGGTTCGGTCAATTTGCATATTAGTCTTTTATTTTATAGGATTAAAATAATCATTGCCAGGAGTGAATGGCAGGTAGATTCATGGATGCTGACTGTGTGACCAATTTGTAGGGCATATTTACCAGAAGTCTACTTCTCTTCACGGGTGGGAAACCTCACTGGGGATACTTTCTCTGAAGAGAAGAATAAAATACAAAGCGTGACACAACCCTAGTCTTTAGAGGTGCTTGTGCCTCTAGAATTTGAACTAAGGCTCAAGAGTACAACCTAAAAGGTAGGAACTGAGAATTGGGAAAAAAGATCTAAAAAAGTTGTTTTTAGTAAGACCTATGTCAGATACTAAAGAGTAAGGTGGCCTCCATCTCTAAATCTCTAATACAGTGGTTCTCAACCTTTCTAATGCTGCGACCCTTTAATACAATTCCTCATGTTATGGTGACCCCCAACCATAAAATTATTTCTGTTGCTACTTCATAACTAATTTTGCTACTGTTATGAACTGTAATGTAAATATCTGATATGCAGGATGTATTTTCATTGTTACAAATTGAACATAATTAAAGCATAGGGATTAATCACAAAACAATATGTAATTATATATTGTGAAATATTTATTTCTAATTACAAATAAATGAAATTTTGTCTTGAATCGTGGTATAGCATGGGCAACAGTCTTCATATAACAACAGTAAACTACATTGCTACATTTTGCTACACCGAGGAGCGGTGTGTTGGTTCCTAAAACCATGGGAAATAGGTGTTTTCCAACAGTCTTAGGCTACCCGTGTGAAAGGGTCGGTCGACCCCAAAGGGGTCACGACCCACAGGTTGAGAACTGCTGCTCTAATAGAACATTACAGAGAAAGAAGTAGTGAAATACCTTTGCTCTGACCACAGAACCTCAACCTGATTCTGCCTGTTGGAGGTCTATTTCCATCTGTATAATAGTAATGACAATAACAGGATGTTGTGCTATAAGATAATGTGCTATGCAGTGATACTTGGTGTATAATGCTGAAAATGGAATGAGTACTAGAGACTACCCATTCAATAAATGAAGGAGAAGGAGAACAAGAAGAACATGAAAATGAAAAGGACAGACAGAAAAAAGGTAGAAGGAATAAATGAAGGAAACTAACTGGAATTGAGTAATAGAACATACATATCACTAGTAAGAAATTCATCAGTAGAGTTTAGTTTTATTTATCTGCAACTCCAGTGTTTCTCAACATGCTTTCTAGCTTTTGATATCTATATTTTACTTTAAAATACTCCGGCATGGGCAGTGAGATATTCTGTATATACTATGCAGTTTACGCTTTTGCTTTAGCAGTTGTCCGCACTGAGAATCCTCACTGCAGGGATAGTAACTAGCAGTGTGTGAAAAAGTCTGCATTTTACATGCAGCTACTACAAGGTCTGGTGAGAAACACCTCATGCTATGTGTAAGCTATACTGGTGAATGACAGAATCATTTTTATAGTTGAAATGAATTATTTTGTAATTACAGTGGTAAATGATAAAATTAGTTGCTCATTGGTGATTTTGAAAGGTGTTCAAAGTATATAGATTGATCAGAAAATTCAGAGCCACTCCCCACTTTGCAAAAACAGAGCATACAGATTCAGTGAGATCAGTATCTTCATATTAAGGATGGCACACGAGACCGTATGGCCCTACTATTGGTTCAAGAGCATGAATGGCTGACTCATGATGATGCTAAGGATGGCAGAGTCTTCGATCTGGAAGAATGGCTTGTGTGTCTTGCGTGGATCTTTTAGAGTGAGGAGGTAGTCACAGCATGGAAAGAGTATTGGGACTGTAAGCTTGTAGAATAGGGGAATGGATGGTTTCAGTCTGCTTACAATAAAAGCACAAATGTGTTTTTATTTTTAAAGTAAACATTATTTCTGAGGCAAAATTTGGTCTATGACTGATTTTCAATGTCAGGCTGATTGTAAGGATGTGAAGGGAGACTGCAGGACCTCAAATACATTAGTGGCTCTTATTGTCCCTAAAAGACTTAAGAGTCAGGCAAAGTCCGACTGGCTTGAGTCAGTTCCCAGCGCTTAGGAATGGCAATGAGTGTTTGAAGCTGACAAGAGGAGAGAGATTTTGAGGATGGGATTGAATTTGGCTGTGACTTAATTCAGAAAGAGGTCTCCTACTGCATCCACTCCCAAGGTGTGTGCAGAGCTCACACTGAAAGATTTGCTTTTTTTTCTTCAACAAATAAACAGAGTTGAAGATGGAGAATCTAAGGGAAGTGCCTAAGAAAAAAAGCCATGTTATTAAATGAGGATGGGGATTTGCAGAAATCACCGTAATGCTTCTTTGAAGCACACTTGAGAAGCTCCTTTTATTCTAGGAGGAATATCGACACCTGGGAAAGTGGCATTAAATAAGTAATGCTGCCAAATGCACGTCAGGGCTTAGAGGCACTCTGAGCACAGATTCGCAGAACTGAATTAATGAGGACATCTTGTATTAAATCATTTGACAACCTGGATGCTATTTGTCATTGAAATGTAACTTAATATACATTTTATGTGCTATAAAATGCTCACCTGAAGAACGCATGTATACACTGGGAATATGTATGTGTTGTGGATGGGTGTGTTTTTCTTAGCCTGATGCTCTGTGGCGATGCCTGCTGTTAGAAGGACACACATTAGATGATGAACAGGGACGGCAGGACAATCAAAGAGCTTCCACAAGTGGCAATCTGCTGAGGAATTTCTACAAATGGGAAAGGCTGTAGGGCTCCTTATGTGGAATATTAATATTACTTTAACCCACTCCTTCCTCTCCACCTGTCCCTCTGTACACTGTTGCCAGATTCATCTTCATCAGTTTCGATTTGTCATATTCCTGTCCAATTTCTAGCCTACAAACAGCTACCTCTCTCTCACAGAGGAAATCCAAATACCTACCCCCTTGACTAGGTATGGTCTTCAGAAACCCTTCTCGCTGAACAAGGTGGGCATTTTGATATTTGCTGCAAACACCTTAAATGTGCTTGACTGCCTTTCTCAAGCCATTTCTCTAAGTAGTCCTAAAGGAAAAGAAAGAGGAAAATTTAAAAATAAAACAAACAAACCCTTTCCAATTCATCAGAAAAGAGTTTGCCTACGAACTCTGGAGGCATTCATAAGAAATTTACATCATCAACATGCATTACCAGTATCTTGGCGCTTGATTACATTCAATAAGAACAGTTTGCTCACTATAAATTCAGTTGGCTCTCCCACTGCCCATTTCCAGTTAAGGAAAATCTCTCTTTACCTTAAATGGAAAAAGGATATTCTAGGATCTGAAACGTGTATCAGTGTGCCAACATAATGACATTGAATATGCTCTTCCTAAAATTATCGGTTATTCAGGCTTGATTGGTGCCAGGGGCATGGAAACATCTAAGGAAAGCAGAGAGAGTGGCGAGCCAGGGATGATGGGGAAAGAGGTCTGAGCAGCTCCAAATGGAAAGGGGCCTGGGCACTGGGCCCCTGTGGGCTGTGCCATCCTCCATCTGTGGCCAGGCTCACATCAGTGGGATAAAAAAATAAATCCATACTTTGAAACATGTGCCATGTGCCTGTTCGTGTTTCTGCTTCCTTCTTTTTTCTAGTAAACATGAATTGCCACTCCAGACTAAGGTGGAAACAGTGTTTTTGCTTTATCTGAGACGTTAACTTGGGGAACAGTCCATTTATGGAGGCTTGCTATGGGGCAGAAGCAAGAGGGACAGCTTGGGACACAAAAAGAATTTGGAAAGCAGGGATAGAAAGGGATGTGTCCTTTACTCTCCCAGTGAAGGCATGTGCCTGGTTAGAATCTGCAGCTGGCCAGAGGGGTGCTGAAATTCACATCCTGCTTTGTCTTCACGTTAAAATATATATATATTTGTTGTTGATTTCAGAGAGAAGAAAGAGGAAGAGGGATAGAGAGAGAGAGAGAATCATTAATTGGCTGCCTCTTGCATTTGAGCCTGCAAACTGGGCATGGGGAATCGAACCATGATATCCTGGTTTATAGGTTGATGCTTAACCACTGAGCCAATGCTGACCTGGCTCTGTCTTCACTTAATATGTCCAATTTACTTCCTAAAATCCAGGTTGATTTCACACGCTCCTTTCTCCACCCCCACCCTCATCCACATGCCTTAGTAAACCTGAGGCACTCAATATTGTGCCGACTGCGATGGTGGTGGTGGCCAAGGAAGGAGCGTGTTTGAGGAAGAAGACACATGTATTCTTCATTTCCCACCACTTCTCAGGTGTTTTGTGTGGCATCGTTCCTGGCAGGATTTGAAAAGGCACAATGGGTGATAGGTGCAACTTTTGCTCCTGAGAAGTATGAGTGGTGAGGCCCGAGGGAAGATGAAGAGTTAGTGGCATTGGAGACTTTGAAGGTTATCTTTGAGTTTAGTTCAGTTTCCCAGATTAGGGATGAGAACGAGGACTTGAAGCAGAGCCTGGCATAGAATGGATCTTCCTTTATCTGCAGAATCAACTACTACTGACACCACTTATAAAGATGAAACACCTTCTTTTAACCCATCCCTAAGGACTAGGGAGGGGATCTGGGTGGGGAGATGTTGCTAATTTTGTTTTTGTGGCTCATAAGATTTGGGTCATATGATTCCAGAACACTGAATGGATCATGTTTTCTGTTTTCTAGTAGGTGTCCTTCTCTCTTTCTCTCTCTCTCTCTCTCTCTCTCTCTCTCTCTCTCTCTCTCTCTCACACACACACACACACACACACACACACACACACACACACACTAACATACTAGTAGCCCAGTGCATGAAATCTGTGCATGGGGATAGGGTCTCCAATCTGGGACATCCCTCTCACAATCTGGGACTGCTGGCTCCAAACTTCTCACCTGTCTAACCATTTTGCCTGCCAGCCTGCTAGCCCTCAACTGCCACCACTGCCAACCTGCTTGCCCCCAACTGCTATCCCTGCCAGCTTGCTTGCCCTAAACTGCCACCACTGCCAACCTGCTTGCCCCACCTGCTGTCCCTCACCCCCAACTGATAACCCCCAACTGGACCCTTTTGCCTGCCTGCTCATCTTCAAATGGCCCCTCTCCCCCACTGGCCTGATCACCTCAAACACCCCCCCTCCCCTCCACCAGCCTGATCATGCACAATTGCCCTCCTCTCTTGGCCCCTAACTGCCTCTACCTCAGCCCCGCCATTATGGCTTTGTACAGAAGAATATCCGGAAGGTCTTTTGGAAGTTCTCTCAGTCTAATTAGCATATTACCTTTTTATTAGTATAGATAGAGGCCTGGTACATGGGTGGGGGCTGGCTGGTTTGTCCTGAAGACTGTCCTAGATCAGGGTGGGAGTTCCCTTGAGGAACAGGGTGGCCTGGATGAGAGGCCTGTGGTGGTTTGCAGGCACGTGGCCAGCCTGGATGAAGGGATGAGGGCTGTTTTCAGCCTGGCCATACCCCCCTGTGAGGACTCTCACCCGGATGATGGCATGGCCAGCCTGGTTAAGGGGCTGAGGGCCATTTTCAGGCCCCTCCTTTGGTGGCCAGCCCAGGCAACCCAAGCCTCCTGCACCTTCTGACCTGCTCCATGGCTGCCACTCAAAGCCCCTACTTTGGCGACTGGCCCGGGCAGGTGGGAAACTTGGCTTCCTCTGTTGCTGGGGGCAACCCAAGCCTCCTACCCACTCCAGCTGGCTCCATGGTTGCTGCCATCTTTGTCCCACTAATTTGCATATTCCCTCCTGATTGACTGTGGACATCGTGGAGTCACGGTCAATGATCATATTACTCTTTTATTAGATAGTATATATATATGTGTGTATGTGTGTGTGTGTGTGTGTGTGTGTATACACACTAGTGACCCAGTGTGCAAAATCACGCAAGACCCTGGACCCCAGACCCTGCCACACTGCGGGATTCCCTGAGGCCTGCCAGTGCCACAGGACTCCCCAGAGTCCTGCCACACCAGAGACCCAGAGTCAAGTCCCACCACGGAATGGGACCCCGAGTCAAGTCCCCGTCCACCCATGTGCGTCTCACTGTGCACACAGCCTCCTGGTGACTGGTCTTTTGTTGTTATGGTGTTAGGGCCACTGAGTTTATATAATATAGATATGTTAATAGATATTAGCATGCATACCACCTATCATCAGCATAATTTAATAACCTCAAGGTCATTTTAATGTAAAAAATGTAATAAAATATATATTTTTAAAAATTAGTAAATTTGATTTCAAAAGAAATCTTATGTATCAGATTTCTGCTAGTCAGGTGAAAACATCATCATTTCTGAAGTCAAGGGTCTTGAAGGAAAAGTTCATTGATAGGGAGAGGTAGGGAACAGATTCTCAGGTCTCTCAGGAGGAACTGTGATCTTAGACTTCCAGCCTCCAGAACTGGGGGACAATCAATTTCCAATATATTTCAGTTGTTTAAACCACCAGGTCTTGAACATTGTTGCAGCAGCCCTAGAGAACTGACAAGAGGGAAGTCGAGAGTACGTTCCTCCGGATTAATATAACTTGGCCAGGAGCAAAAGTTTATAATAATCTCTTATTTGAGACACAGCGATGTCTGGGTTGAATAAATACACATAGTTTATATTACAACTGATAAATGCTAGCAGACTCCGTTTTGAAAAATGACATATTGAGGGTCAATAATTCCTGTGTTTTAGATAGCATTCCATTGATTCTGCCTGGAAAGTATGACGATAGGGAAGGTAGAAAGAGCAGAGAATTGCTGTAAAATGTGAGAAAACAATAGGTAATTGGTGTGTCCATTAGAATAGAGATTTCAGGAAAGACATTAATACAGGTAGAAGCATCATCATCTCTCCGCTACCACATGGAGCTCCATGGATGTCACTAGGGATTGAGGCACCCATGGTTCACACACTAGAAAGCCTACTCGAGGAAATAAGAAAAACATTACCTACAGGATTAGTTCCATAATGCTTTGACAATTATTTCATTAAAAAAAAATGATGGCTAATGCTATGTAGGAGTTTTCTAAGTGCTTTATATATGAGCTTTAAATGACAACTAACTAGGGAAATTAAAGAAAATGGGCCAAGTTTCAAGCATTCTACAGCAAAGGCTTTTGTGACAGTATTGCAAATATTTCATGAAAAGAAATACCCTGTTCAATTAACCATTTCATTAAAACCCATCATAATTCTGGAATTAATTTTTTATGTCCTCCTTTGTGCTCACTCATACTGCCACCCATGACCTTCAGCTGTCTTTTGTTTGCACATGTTTTTGATACTTATTTAATGGAATATTAAGGATGTGTTGACTAGCTGAAATTTAAGAAGAAGAAAAAAAACCAAAACACTTTACCTCATTAAAGAGATCCATTGCATTTAAATCACTACTCCCAAATTGCCAGAACAAGACTTTTAATTTCCTGAAAAGACCAACTTCACAGGTAAAAAATGATGAGCCCATGGAAACATTCATTTTAGCTTCCTTATATTTCAGCTAATTGAGGCAAATAACCCAAGTGTGGAATTTGCCAGCAGCATACGTTTTATTTAATATAAAAACCCTTCTTATCTATAGAGCACAGCAAGGAGAGCCTTTGACACACACATTTGTCTATGAAGCAATAGCATCTTCACTGGTCTTGCCCTTTGGGGAGAAGAAAGCAGAACAAAGAATAGGCATCTTGAATTTTGAATAGATGCATATTCAGCGGCAGTTGTAGGTTACCTACAGGCTGTGTGTCTCTAATTATTTTCTCTTATAAATTCTAATTTGTCTTCTGGGATTTGAAAAAAAGGGGGGCGATTAATGAGTATTTTGAGGGAAGGAGACCAGGCATCCTTTCTTAGAATGTCACATAACCTTTCAGCATGTTTCTCATATTCTCTGGTTAATTTAATCTGGTAATTTTTATTAAGGCAGAAACCCACTAGAGAAAAATACAAATAAGAGGTCGGAGCTCTCTCTACTTTGTTAAAAAAAGCCATTTTCAGGATGAATCGTTACTCCTGGGCTATTTATTTTTTCTCTTGAACTTGTGTGTTTAAATTTTAAGTTTTGTGAATCTAAAGGGAACGACTGTATCACATCCAACTCCACAAATATTTACTAAGGGCCTGTATGTACGAGACCTGTACAAAACCCTGGGAATACCAGGATAAACAAGGCACAATTCATTCCTGAAGGCATGCGCATCCTGGCTGGGATGACAGAAGTGCTTGCCGTGGTGAGAGCTGTGTCCATGGCATGAGAAAGTGCCAGGGAGTCCCCGAGAAAGGAACAGTTTTTCCTTGCAGCCTTTGTATTCCCCTTCACCGCTACTTACCAACAACAACGAAATGAAATCTCACAGGGGCAGTGAACTTGAACGTAATAGACAGCTTCTGAGGCAACAGTAAGCTGGCGGTCTGCAATTTGCCTTAGGAAGAAGATACCCTGAGTTGATTTATCCAGAGCTTGAAGATACAGTCAGCTCAGCCCGGAGGATCCTACAGAGCAAGCACAGTGTAAATCCGAAGTCAGCCTCATGCCAGGCTGAAGCACTTTGTTCTGCACACACCCTTGCATCTTCGTAACTTTCCACACCTTTAGGAAATTTATTATCTGGACACTATCAGTGTTGCTCTGGGAAGAAGTTACTATGAGTTTTGGAGAGAAAGAGATAACACAGTTGATGACAAATGACTGGAGAGATTTTAATCTACTTTATTTGTTTCTTATTGTACCCTTGGGAGATGATTACATGGGTAAAAATGCAGGTGCACCAACTTTTTTTTCTTTTCCTTTCTTATTTTCGTGTGCATATTTTTAGGCTTATTGATTTTTTTAAATGAAATTTATTGGGGTGACACTGTTTGGTTTATTGATTTTTTTTTTTAAAAAAACAGGCAAGAAAGAAAGTATAGTTAGCTGGTGAAAACTTTGGTTCTTAAAACAAGTTCTGTGTGCTAACTGTAATCTATTTAGATACATGTAATTTAGGCTTAAAATAACAAGGGCAATTTTCTCTCTAACTATATAGGATTCATAGGTGAGTGAGTTTACTGAGGATTGGAAGGTATCGGAGTCTTAGTTCTGGGTGCAGAGACTTTTTTTAATTAACAAATAATAGTTCTTAGAGCCTTATAAATGATGATTAATATTCCACGATTGATACACGAGAATTTTTAAATAATTCCTTTTTAACGTCACCAGAGATTCCCAAATTCTAGGATCAAGAGAAAGAGTGAAGACTAATGCTCCTGCAATTTTTATAAAAATGATTTACTTTATCAGTATTATTCATTTCAACTGTTTATTTCAAAGTGTTTTGGAATCCACAGGACAGTTGCAGTCATACAAAGAGCGCCTGTGTGTCCTTTACATAGCTCCCCAACTGCGCACTCTCACAACGTTTGCCTCAGTGTTATTTGCCCTTGGTTCCATTGTCTCTTGTGTATCATGTGAGAGTCAGCAGAACACGTGGAACCCTATTAACCTTTACAGCTTCCATATATATATTTGCACAAAAGAGACGGTCTCCTCACATTGAAATCAGAAAACCAATATTATCCAGTTTTAACATTTTATCAACTTAACCCATTCAAATTGGACTCGTTGTCTCAGATATTGATACATCCAGGATCTTGGATCACATTTAGTCCTAACATTCCTTTAAGCTTTTCAGTCTAGAATAGGACCTCAGTCTTTCCTTATCTTGGCACAAAGGACAGAGGACAGAAGAGCCCGCCCAGCAATCGGTGTCTTTTTAAAAATGGTTCTATGTATTGTCATCATTGCATTTGCCATAATCTTTACTATCTTGTATGTTACTTATTTGCTTGGGCATTATATAACTCCCACTACTAGAACACAGTCTGCCTGAGGGTAGCTGTTTTCTCTGGAATAGTGCTAGAGACACAGGACCGGCTATCCATGTTTATATAAATTTCAAAAAAGAACAAAGAGAGCATGAAAATGTCACCTGGTACCCGAGTAGCCTTCCATCTTACTTGAGCTAATAATCAGTGCCTTACTTTCCTCAAATGATATTTATGAGAAACAAATAAGACACACATCTATTATGACTCTGAAATAAGCATTGTTTTTATTAGTATCATCACCCTAACCATTATCTTAGCTGTTATCATCAGTAAATTACAAAATACATTTTTCCTTGTTCCTGTCAACATCATTGATGAGAGGTCAGCCGGATGCTGTAATCATTCCTAATGTCCTCTCTTCAGGGATATAGATACACTGTTCACTACTTGCCTGAAATCCAAGATTATTACTCTCATATTTTCCCGCCATGGGACAGTGTCAAGCATGTTTATGTGAATTTTGTGGCCTTGTAAACAGACAAACAAGACCCACCAGGAGACCTACAGTGGTTGTGCTGGGATGACAGGCTAGTTTGCTTTTTAAAAGCCATCAATAAGAAATATGGGGAGGCATGAGAGCCAGTTATAAATGGGAGGCATCTGAGACACGAGCAATCCGCCCATGAATGTAGGTGAGCGCCCATAAACCAGCAATAAGAAGAAATGGATGTGGGCACAGGAGACACATCAAAGTGTTCACTTCTAAGAAAGTTGGAAAAATTTGATCTTTATAAAGGTGTCCCAGGATGGGATCATTCTCAAAGTTTCAGTTGGTTCATGTTTCATGAATTTCTCATGGATATATTATTTATTAATCAAACTAAATATCAACACTTATGCAATACTCAGAAGGCGCCAAGTCATGTTTTAGGTGTTCTGGAAGCTACAAGAATAATCCACCATGGTTCAGAGCTGAAGCATGAAAAATGGCAAAAACATTTTGCATATATATATTGGAGTGATTTGGTGTACATTATTTGACTCAGAACAAATTCTGGATATGTATAGGACTGCAAAACCAGGCTGCCCAGGCAAATGCATGTGTATAAAATGGTATTATCTACCTATTAGGCATAGTTATAACCAAATATATATGTAATTATATGAAGCATATACATATATATATATATAAAGAGATTTAGAAAGTGATCATGCTTTATTTAAACACACTTACCACACACTTAACAATTGTGGAAATTGCAATGATTTATGTAATCCCACGTGTTAACCTCACCACTTTCAAGGGTCATCTTCTTCTATCAGACATTTGAGTGTATGAGAATTTGCCAGATAATTATCCCTGAGTCCATTAATTCTGTAAACACTCTTTTTGGCAAGTTTGCGGCCCCTCCTATGCCACTGTTCCTTCTGCAGAGACTCAAAGACTAATACTGTAGGAGAACAACACCCTTTATACTCCAGGAGGGAGAATAACAGAGGTGATTAGGGTTCTGAGGGTGGGGTAGGATGGAAAATAACCTGGATGCTGAATATGGCAGTCCCTGAGATCTAAGGCAAAGACGCAAACATGAAAATCTCCCCAAGTTCACCAGTGTCTTGATTTGCTACACTGTCTTGAGAAGTGCTCTCCCTTACCCTGCCACTCTCCCCAAAAGGACACAAAATCCTGAGGCAGCGATTTTCCTCTGGTGTGTTGCAAAAATTTTTAAAACATGCAATACTTAACTGTTTAGTCAGGGACACTTACCTCTTTTCCTTTAGATTGTCAAATAAAAACTTGACAACATCCAACACAATAGTTGCCCAGTGTGAATGAATCAAAATGATGCCTATTATTTTTTGTCAGATAAGCAAGAAATGGATACATTTTTTGGTGTGGCCCCATAATTTCAGCAATTGGCTTCTGTGTCATGAGATGGGGGGGGGGAAGGTTGAAAATCATTACGCTAAGGTATCTCTTTTCCCAGAAATCACGTTTTTCAGAAATCACATTTTTCAGAAACCCATATACAGACGTGGGGCGAAATCTGTTCCCCAGAATAGCCCAGGCTTGGCATAAGGATGCTCTGGGATGGTGCCCTGCGTGATCTCTGCCAGTGTCAGGAAAAGACAAATCTTCCTATTTCTCATCTTTCTCTAGACTTCATGGAGTAAACTATTTTGATCAAACTCACTATATACATTTGTTCATGCATGCATACCCACTATAAATGCTAATTCTCACAAGAAGGGCCATCTACATTCATTTGACGGGACGCATTTTCCACTCCTAGTGCAGATAACCCACCCAACTTCTGCTGGTCACAGTGGAGATAGAACTTTACATGGTTCTACAGATATCTTTCAGGACACGTCCAAGGCCTACTGATTCATAATGAGGTTTCCTAACTGTGCTTTGGAAATAGCAGGCCATCTCCGGAAATTATAGTTTATCTTCACATAGAAAAATTTCTTAAGCTTGATAAGTCTTCCCTCTGAGTATCAGTATTAACTACAAACCTGTTTTTATATTGTTTTCATCTCTCTTGTTTACAAAGATGGCATCTTCTAAGGCTCCTTTCAATTCACACAGACATGTCAGAGTTAGTGATAAGCTAATTGGTAAAACAGTGAACCAGATCTTGAAAAACCAGGGTTCTGATCTTTACTACTTTATTAGCTAGCTACCTTAGGAACATTGGGCGAATCACTTAGACTTTATGTGCTTTGGTCTCTGTTTCCAAAATTATGGAGATGAGGAAAGCAGCGTTTATGCTTTTTTTTTTTTTCAAATACTAGTTAAGTCAGTAATTCTTAGTCCTTAACCTAGTTATCTCCCAATACTTTGAACTGTCAGTGGTATCAAATAATTATTTTGCATAAATCTCATTATCTCTGACTTTAATTATTCATCTATCATTGTTATTTGGGAAGAATAACTATTTTTAAAGTCAAGGTAAGGGAGACAAATTCTGGAAAAGTTGGTAATCAGTGAGTAGCTTGCTCACCTTCATCATTTCTATGGTTTCCTCCATATTTTTCATCACTTACCTTTCAGTGTTGAGCTCTTGTTATGGGCACAGGTTTAAGCCGTAGGGATCCAACAGTAAGTGAAACAAAAAAAGTCCCTGCCTCAGAGACTTTCAAGTCTAAGTTGAAAGAATCATAATGGAATAGACTAAGAAGCTTGTTAATGACAACTTGGGGAAGATACGGATATCCTGTGCAGGTGGGAGGTGGGAGAGTTTGGTCCTTATTTAGTATTTGGGGGAGGAGAGTGTCAAGAAAAGGGGGAGAGTATTTTCTTTATTAAAACAAAGCAAAAGCCGAAACCGGTTTGGCTCAGTGGATAGAGCGTCGGCCTGCGGACTGAAAGGTCCCAGGTTCAATTCTGGTCAAGGGCATGTACCTTGGTTGCGGGCACATCTCCAGTGTGGGGCATGCAGGAGGCAGCTGATCGATGTCTCTCTCTCATCGATGTTTCTAACTCTCTATTTCTCTCCTTTTCTCTCTGTAAAAAGTCAACAAAATATATTTTTTAAAAAAGCAAAAACCTCTTCAGCCTCAATAACTTGTATTTTTGCCCCAGTTTTGGATAATGTGATCTTACCTCTTTAGTTAACTCAAAGTTGCTAATTTGTTTGTTTATATATTGTTTGCCTCTATCGTGAAATGCCCTCCAGTAAATTTTGGTTTCTGATCCAATTTCTTCCTTAAAAGCCTTCTGGATTGTTCAAAACTCCGTTCTGAGAGCGATAATGGCAAGGACCCTCCAATAGACTAGCATTCACCTGTTCTCCCATTCAAATAACCCTCCAGCCCTCCAATCTTTGCCTGAGCAGGATTCACATGTTATGATACTCACTTTGCTCTTCTGACGATGATATATGCTCTCGACCAAAGTTTAGGTAAGCTTTCAATTCCACTGAAAATTGAACTGTTTTCAGACTGGAAAATTAACAGTGGAAATTAAAAGAGCAATAAGGTAAATTAAAATAATTTAGATTCAAATTGATAAAGTTGAGAAGGAGATTCAATAATTAAAGAACCCATGAAATGGTGAGATAATGAAATAGAAATAGACACAGGTCCAGATTGTACTGCTGATATGACTACCAGTACCTCAAGCTTGATAAATCATGGTAAATTTTTGAACTTTAGTATCTTTAGCCATTAAATTAAACAGTTGGCTTAGAATATCTCTAGTGCTTAAAAATGTCTTGCTAGTATGGTTTAAGCAGTCTTATTTAGAGCAGATGAACCCTGAACAATTTCAGAGCTACAATTCTATCATTTATATCTCTCCTGTGATGACACAATTAGTATTTCTTTAAATTTATCTTTATTGTTGAAAGTATTACAGATGTTCCTCTTTTCCCCCCCCATTAATTCCCTTCACTTGCAGCTGAACACCCTCCCCCACCTCCAGCCCCCACCCCCCCAGCCAGGCCTTGTGCCTATACATTCCCCAGTTAATCTCTACACATCCTATATCCCTGCCTTCCCTCTGAGATCCATCAGTTTGTTTCATGCATGTATGTCTCTGGATCTGTTTTGTTTATCAGTTTATGTTGTTCATTAGAGTCCACATATGATTGAGGTCATGTGATACTTGTCTTTCTCTGACTGGTTTATTTTGTTTAGCATAATACTCTACAGGGCACTCCATGCTGTCTCCTTTTTTAAAAAATATATTTTTATTGATTTTGGAGAGGAAGGGAGAGGAATAGAGAGATAGAAATATCAGTGATGAGAGAGGATCATTGATTGGCTGCCTCCTGTTGAGCATCAAGCCAAGCATGTGCCCTTTGCTGGTATTGAACCTGGGACACTTTAGGCAGATGCTCTATCCACGGAGACAAACTGGCTAGGGCAAGATCCTTCTTTTTACTGCTGCATAATATTCCATGGTGTAAATGTACCACACCTTTTTGATCCACCCATCTACTGATGGGCACTTGGGTTGTTTTCACATCTTAGCTATAGTAAATATGCACTGCTATGAACATAGGGGTGCATACATTCTTTCTGGTTGGTGTGGCAGATTTCTTAAAATATATTCCTAGAAATGGGGTATTTTTTAAGGACAGGAAGTTCTTATAAAGTACATATAAGATTTCTCTCTCCCTTCACCCCCCAATTTTCTGAACAAAGAAAACATAGCCTAAAGTTTTGAAGCAGAGGCAACCTTGACTCTCTGTATGACAGGTCAAATATTACCTAAATGTATGACAGGTTGAGTTACTCAACTTCTTGAACTTAGGATCTTCAACTTCAATGTTTAATTTAGATCAACATGCTTAAATCCCCTTTCACTTCTGGCTTCTGAAAGCCATTCTTTCCTCATATATAATCCATCTTTTGTTTAGGCCTAATGTACAGTACACAAAGATATTGGCTTTTTAGTATTTCTGTCTCTTTGGACCTATCTGGCCTGTCTTATAAGAAATCATTTCCTTGTGGGCTAAAATAAAATTGACTTTTTAAAATGCCCAATTCGGTCTCCTTCCTTTGATTTTACAACATGAGCAGTCTGACATGGAAATTTAATGACACAGATAAAATCTTGGCACATTCACACAAAATCTGCTTTTATGTGTGTTCTGGTACCTGTGCAAACTGAAAGCATATGTGCTATTCAAAGAAACAAAGGGGAAAATGGCCATCTGAAAGGTAGTAAAGGTTTATTTTATGTCCTGGTCTCATTTATGCCAATAGCTGTGATTGCCTGAAAATCTTTGTGTGCTTGTATGTGTGTGTGTGTATGTGTGTGTGTGTACGTACAAGTATATATAAATATTTTGCAAGTAATAAAAAGGAGAGAAAAATGTTTTTGTTTTTGGCAAATTGTACTATTTCCCACATATGTATATTGACAAAATATATTAAAATCATAAATTTAGAAGAGAGGAAGAGAGCTTTGGGATTATTTTATCTAGTGATTCCTAATCAGGGTTTCTGAAGAGGTATTTTTAAAGGCCAATATAAATTATAAAGAGCTATGATACAAATATTCATAAGAACTATTTTTGCAGATAATTCAGACAAGAAGATGTTTGGGCTGGTCGATTTTGTTCCTGACCTTTTATAGAAAAGGAAATTAAGCCAAAATGTTTTCATTTGCTGAACCAAGATGCTGGTTTCAGGACTCTTAAGCCATTTGCTGACTCCTGTTCAAAATTTTTCCTTACCTTTTGACTAAAAACCATCCTGAGTGTGAACTAGTTCTTTGTGGCCATCTTAGCCAGAGCTGCATGCTCCTATCTATGTGCCTGAGAGGAAAAGCCTTCAGAAAAGTGGACTTTGTTGTTTGTTGGCCACATACCACCACATTTATAACTGTCTGAAGGTCACTACCATTTCCATTTTTGCTTTATTTCTGACGTCTTTGGATCTCCATGTTATGTCTCCCTATCTGATGTAATCACATTTAAAGTTATTATTACTGTTATTATTCTACAAGATGGCTCTTTTATTATTTTAAACTCTATTTTGTTCAAAATTAATATCCATCCCATGAAGTTTCAAAAAATAAAGCTTGTATAATTTATAAGTAACTTGCCGAAACCGGTTTGGCTCCGTGGATAGAGGGTCGGCCTCAGGACTGAAGGGTCCCAGGTTCCATTCCGGTCAAGGGCATGTACCTTGGTTGCAGACACATCTCCAGTAGGGGACGTGCAGGAAGCAGCTGATCGATCTCTCTCTCTCGCATCGATGTTTCTAACTCTCTATCTCTCTCCCTTCCTCTCTGTAAAAAATCAATAAAATATATTTAAAAAAAATTTTGTAAGTAACTTGGTCCAGGATTACTACCATTCAGGCATTCTGATTCTAAAGCTAAAGTATTCTCGGTCTAATATAGAAATAACGTAGATGTGCAAAAATCACTTTCTTAAAAATACAATCAAGATCAAGGTTGTCAAAATTATAAAATAGAAAAATATTAGTAGATCATTTGCATATATGTATATATTAAACTATTACATTTAGATGTGTTTTTTTTAAACATCCTGCTTCAACCAGATTTTTCACTTAACTTACCAACTATCACAAGGGGTGAGCTGTGCTCTTTGATATATGAATTAAATTGTTAGAAGCTTATCTATTTATCTTGGAATTGGATTAAAGAGTTATGATTAAAGTTTCATTTTATGTTATACATAGTACTAACTTGTTCATTCTGTTTCAGAATTATTTATTTCTCTGTTACGTAGATATATTATGATCATATCACAAAAATAAATATTCTAGCTAATCTTTAGAGCATTGTAGAAGTTTTTTCCCCCTAGCAATTCATAGACCAACTTCAGAGTACCTATGAACTCCATGAACTTGTTTATATGCACATATAAGTATCTGTATCTATAGGTATAGTTGTAGGTGTAGTTGTATGGTATGTGGAGGTGTACGTGTATGTGTAGGTACATATACATGTATATATATTTTTCTTGAGACTCCATAACTTTCACCAGACCCTTAAAAATAATCCAGGACCAAAATGCTTTAAAAAACTCAGCCTTATAAGAAATTTATCATCTTTCTTGTCCATAATGATTACATCTAAACCCAGCCATATCTTGCCTCACTTACTTCTAAGGATTTATAACTATCCTCCAAGCTCTTTTTGTACACCTAACATCCTTTAAGCTATAGTGTAGTGCCAGAAACCAATCATTATCTCACTAATTAGAAAGGTGTAGACAAGGAACCCCGAAGGCTGGTCAACCTTGAAGTTCTGAAAAATCAGAGCCAGCCACACACTATCTAATTGAGACAATTGTGGCTGAAGCAACTTCCCCACCAAATCATCATGTAAATCCTACTGATAAGATAATCTGCCTGTTATTAGAATTGCCTGCCCCAGGGCAATGGGTATACCCCAAACCCGAATAAAAGAGATGGCAAGGCAAAGCAAAGCTTGCTCCTCTCTTGGGTTCTGCCTGGCCCTCATTTCCCAAGTTAATGCTTTTCTAGCCTCTTTTCATTTGTGTATGGCCTTCTTCAGAACCCAAACCCTGAACCACACAGGACGTAAAAGGGGTTCTCACAGTGTAGATCCACTTTAGTGCTATTTGTAAAAATAAAAATATTTTTTGCAGCTGTACTCTTTTTCCCCTTTTCTGTCCTATTCATTCCAGTAGATTTCTCTAAACACTCAAGTACCATTTCTTTCTGTATTTCCTCCCCTCACCAAACTTGATTATCAGGGATTATTCTTTTCATAAGAATTAGAAGTACAGAATCAAACTTGTTAGAAGCTCTGCCTTGCCTGCATCTTTCTTCTGTAGTAATAATGTCTTCTTGGCCTTCCTGGTCATTTCTGCTCCACCTGGAACTACCAAACTACTTCAGCATTAACAGAAGATTACTAACAATTTACATGCATATAAGAAATACAATTTTTCCTAATGAGATAACTTTACCTTATTATTATTTTTTAACCTCATTTCTCACCATACAAGTTAGGGATATTAGTAGAGTTCACTTTCTCTGATTTTTAAGTGAAGAAGTCAAAACCCAGAGAAATGTAAAATATTTTCATAATAAAAACTTCAGTAACTGATACATAGGGTGGAGGACAGTAGGTTGACAGTTATTTGTGTGGAAAATAACATAATGATAAATAAATAATAGTACAAGAATAACTGTGCTTTGTGTACTCACTACTGTCAACCTACTTTTGTCACACCATGTATTTGAGAACATGTTCCACATCTCTTAATTATTAATCTAAGACTAAGAGCAGACCTCTTTACAGCTAGTACTGGAATAGATAGTGTGTTTGAAATAAGAGGTCCTAGATTCAAGTGATAGTTACTAGATTTGTGGCTTTATTCAAATAACTTACCTTCTCCCGATGTTACTTTCTTCATCTGTTGAAAGAAACAGGAGGGTGTGTGTCTAATCTTCTTTTCATTTAAATACTTATTGTTGAAGGTGAAGCATCCATCTTATTGAAAAACTGCTGTTTGAAATTTTAACCTTGCTATTGGCTTCAGTAAATGTTTGCTTGTTTAAATAATAAGGAAAATGAGACTATTCTCACTTCAGAGAGGCATTAAACCTTTCCTGGACAAAATAATCAGTGCTGGCACCAGGCCAAGTCTTTGGTTGAGGTCTCAAGGCCTCAGCACATAAGGGCTCTTTAAGAACTTGCAAAGGGGTGGGGAAACATTCCATATTTGGGAGACAAAGAAGGTAAAAACAAATAGAGAAAATTTCTGCATGTTGGGGCCCAGAATTTGAGAAACATTTTCCTCTAGACCCGCGCATAATAAATGTAACTCCAAACTCTCCGAACATGGTTTGGTTATTCTGATTTTCTGTAACAAAAGTATTACATATGTTCTCTTTTTCTCCTCATTGCCCTCCCCCACCTCCCACCCCAGGTCTTCACCACCCTATTGTCTGTGTCTGGGTTATGCATAAATGCATACAAGTTCTCTGATTTCTTTAGTCTCTCCCTACTCTAACACTTCTATTATTCTGTGGTTTACTGACTGCTATCCTGCCTGATGAGAAGTTGGTAACAAGAAGGTGAGGTGTGTAGCTTCATTGTGCTCTTTGGCACTGAGGGTAAGAACACCCTCAATGCCTTGAAAGAAAGAAGGGCATTTTCCCACAGAATATGCTTCTAGGCCTCATGCCAGCCTTTGGCTTATATGACCTTAAATATAGCAGCATTCGTTTTGTAAGGGGTACAGGGTACCTAATGGCTTGGAGCAGGGTTGTGATTCCTCTATCTTCACTAATTCCCTCTAAATTGCAGATACTGTTTCTCTTTGTGACTCATTCCACACTCGCTCAATTGTGCCATGGCCAACTGCTCCTGCTGGCAGGGACCTCTGAGGGCTTCACAGGCCACTACTTGTGCCAAATGGATTGTGGGATGGACGATTGCCGCCCAAATAAGCATTCTGCCTTGTGGTGGCACAAAACATAACTGTTATTATGATGTACGGAGCCTTTCACAACACCGTGCTAAATAACCCAGGTGAAAGGAAATTAACTCCAAGTTACTAATAAGAGCTACTTTGAAAGTAGATGAATTGAGAGGCTAAACAGGCTCACTTCTCATCAATCACTGAGATTTTTCTCATTTCTACCTCTTTCATGTCTTGCATAGCTCAGTTACTCATCATTTATCTAATAACTTGCTGCAAGAGCCTCTTCACTGGGCTGTTGCTCTTGGTCTGATCCATTCCAATCTGTTTTCTACATTGCTATATCTTTCTAAAATTCCCTATATTGTTCAAAATCAAATCTATTATGCTTGACATTATATAAAATATATTTCCTAACAGAGGCCGTTCAAACTCTTTAGCTTCCTCCTTTACCATCTCACTGCTCACCTTATGTATAACTGTCAGTCTATTGGTGGTTTTTTTCAACAAATGCAAATCCTTAATAACCATGAATACTTAAATGCAAAGTTTTAATGAAATAAATTATTTACCTTGCAGAGTCCTGTTAGATATTCCTAAAGGGTTCATTTTTGGTTGAACCTGAATGTATGCTATCGGTTCTGAGTATGGGCTGAATAGCACTCTTGCAGAAGATATATCTGTTCACCAGTCCATGAAACCTGTACATATCACCTTATATGAAAAAAGTGAATATTAATGTCTGGCTTAGTCAATTGGGCTGCGGTAATAGAATACCATCTACTGAGGGACTTCAATAACAGAAGTTTATTTTTCACGATTCTGGAAGCTGGGAAGTCTTAGAGCACAATCCTGGCTTATCCAGTGTGTTCTGAGGGTACTCTTCCTGGATTGTCAATGACTATTTTCTTGTTTCTCACATGGGAGAATGCAGAGAGAGAAGAAGCGAACTTTCGTGTCTCTCTTGTAAAGGGCAACAAGCCTTATTCATGAGGGCTTCATATGAATGACTCAATTACCACATTGGAATTGGGGATTAAGGTTTCAATATACAAATTTTGCTGGGAACACAACAGTTAGCCCATAACACTGCATGTAGTAAAATATGCAATTAAGAGTGATCTTGAGAGGAAGTGCTTCTCCTGAATGATCTGGGTTTGGTCTAACTGAAATCCCATGTGTCCTTAGAGCACAGAAGCATAGGGAGTTTTGAGACAGAAGAAGAGAAAGCAATGTGACCAGGAAGACAGAGATTGGAATGACGTAACAAGTCCAAGAATTCCTGGGCCACCAGAAGCTGAAAGAGGCAGTGACAAATTCTCTTCTCGAGTCTTTGGAGAGAACATGGCTTTTTCTATTCCTCAGATGCTGCTCAGGAGTCCCTATGAAGACATCTTTTCTATTTTTATATGAGGATTTGGTTAGAGGGTTGGGATTAAAGGTGATAACAAAATGGGAGGTAAAACAAGAATGAACAACCAATAAGCAAAAATAAATATGGTAGGTAGACTGGAAAAAAAAAAACAGAGTGGAGGGCGGGGGGGAGGAGAACAGAAACACTGGCTAGAAAAAGGCAAGTTTGGGAATGAGCCTTGAATAGCTTCCCAGTAAACTGGCTCTGTATATCATGGTTTGTGTTACCATTATTAATTCCAAAAAACACATAGATGATTTTGAAGGCTCCAAGTTTTTCTTTGGGTTAGATCACAGACAGGGCAGGCCATGAAAATATAGTCTGAACCACATGGAAATAAACTTCCTAAGATGAGGGAGTTTGCTGAACGCTGTCTTACCACGAAGGGGATGGATAATGATGGGAGGAAGTCAGGAGTGGCCTCGCCTGAGAACAGGAGAGAATTCAGTCAGAAGTGTGTGCAAATCTATGCCTATGTTCATGTGAACTTTAACCTTTGTTTTACCCACTGGCTTAGAAGTTTAGTGAGGCAATTTTTTCAGTAAATGTTGACTTTTTATTTGAGATCTTTTTATGTTTCTTTTTTAAATTGCATTTATTGGAATTATGTAGGTTAATTTAGGTTTTGTTGGTTATATAGGTTTCAAGTGTACGATTCTATGATACATCATCTGTGTAGTGTAGTGTGTGCCCATTACCCAAAGTCAAAACTTTCATCACCGTATATTTGACCCTCTTTACTCTTTACTCCCCTTTGTACCATAAATCACCATAAAGTTGTCTGTGTCTAAGAGTTTTGTTTGCTTGTTTTTGCTTGTTCATTTGTTACTTTCAGTTTTATATGAATGTTGATTTTTGAACAAGGAGGAAAAGAGAATCTAAAACACTCCACTCTGAAACTAGAATGATAAGGATACTAAATCTCTTGAGAAATTACTGGTGTTTTTATATCTTTCTCTGTAGCAAGTTCTGTCTGAAATAAATAGCTGAGATAAATTATTATGCATAGCACTTTTTGGTGAGTATAAATTGATATGATGTAACTGTACCAGGAAACAATTTGGCATATTTAGCAATTTGTCCAAAAATCGTAAGGAAATAATTTGAGAGGTAGTCAAGGATCATGTATAAATATGCCATCACAGTGATATTCATAATATTGAAATCTGAGAAATAAATTAAATATCCAAAATTAGATGAACGATTAAGTAATATATAGTGTATAAATATTATGTACTCTATAGTCCTTAAGAATCATGTTTATAAATACTATATTGAAGAAAAGTAAAATATTAAATTATACATAAAACTTTATGTTAAGTACAGATGATTTATATACACACATATACATATATATGCAAAATCCTTTGAGGGGCATTTTTTTTGTAAATTTATAAAATTAAAGGTATACATACCACATTTCAAGGATATAACTACTGTCTACAATGAGATATATCAGTAATGTCATATTCACCTGTCTCTTTGTAAAGTAATGAATAACATTTTTTCTGTATAAGAAGGTCAAAAATATTGAAGGTAAAGATATAGAATAACTAGAGAAATGGATTAAATAAACATCAAAATAACAAATTTCCTTTTTTTTTTTTAAAGAATGGCATATACAGATAGACTTCACTTGCCTCATTTATGTTTTAGCAACACTGCATATTTAATGCAGTTTTTAAATTCTTTGAACTCTAGGATAGTTCTTTGTAGTTCTGGATCTAGGAAGAGAAAAAAAATGTGAATAAAAACATTCTAGCTTATATTCTTTGAGGAATGCCTTAACCCTCACTCACTCACACACTAAGATAGGAAAATTTTACAACAAATAACAATGTTTTATTTTCTGCATATCCAATGATGACTTTTTCCACCTTTACTTTCTCCGGAGGATGACCTGGCTGGCACAGAAGTACCTGGCCTATAGAGGGTGTTGAGCCATTTTTGTGTCCTGCTCTAAGGATTATTTTCTACTCTTCTTCCCCAGAGAGTTCTTCTCTGCAAAGAGAATTCTGACTTTTCATATATATATAAAACTTTATTCAAATATAAAATATGTTATATTTTAGAGAGAGATAAAAGAAGAGACATTGAGAGGAACATTGATGCTTGCCTCCTATATACTCTCTCCCTGTTGTTCAGATTGGGTGAATTCTATTAATCTGTTTTCCAATTCACTCATTCTATCCTCTATCTTCTTCGTTTTATTTTTGAAACCATCCAGTGTGGTTTTCTGTTGTTTTAATTTAACTTATAGTATTTTTCAGTGCTATAAATTCTATTTGTTTTTTCCCCCAAATTTTATTTTTTTGCTGAGATTGTTTATTCATTTGTTTCAAGAGAGTTTATAATTTATTATTGAAACATTATTTATAATAGGTGCTTATTGCTTCTTGGCCCTTTGGCTAAGATCAAGTGTAATAGGTGCTTAAAACTTTGTTAGAAAATTTCAACATGTAATTCATCATGATATCAGCATCAGTTGATCGTCTTTTTTTATTCAGATCATGATTTTCTACATTTCTGGTATGACAAGTGATGTTCTATTATAGCCTAACCATTTTAGTTATTATAATAGGATCCTATTTAATTTCCTGTTTCAGGTAGTCACCATGCTTAGGTGGAGCGTGTGAGTTCTCTCTTACTTCTGCAGGCTTTCATTCCAATGGCAATTCTGTTTACAGAGCCTTTGCAATGTTATTTTGGTCTGCTTCATTTTTCTGGTAGTGCCAGGGCTCAGTCTCTGCTGGTGCCATCTGCATGGGCAAAAGCCATTTCCCTGCTCTACCTTATATGACTAGACAATTTGGGGGGCAGAATCACTGAGCCTGTGTCTCCCCTAGGTGCTGGAAAGAGAGAAGCAGGGCTTTGCTGATGCTGTCACTGTGAGCAGATTAGACTCATGGCTAAGGCCCCAGTTGTAGGGTGGGGTTTGTAGTGTTTTGAGGTTTTGCCATAAGAAACACTGAAATACTGAAATTTACAACAACATGTATGGCTCTTGAGAATATCCCAGATTCTTTTTAATCAATACATATCTGCTGAGAACTTTGGGTTTTTATCTGAAATTTTCTATATCACTCATACAACATACCATTGGTTTTTATACAATAGCTTATAAGAGGTTACACTAACTTTTAACCTATCTCTGCCTTAGTCTTATTGAAAACATCAGTGACTTAAAAAAAAACAACCTTCTCCTGAATTTACTTATTTGAGTCCTCTCTCTTTTTTTCTTCATGAGTTCCAATAAAGGTTTGTTAATTTTGTTTATCTTTTTTTAGAACCAGCTCTACGTTTCATTGATCTTTCCTATTGTGTTTTTAGTCTCTGTTTAATTTATTTTGCTCTGATATTTGTTATTTTCTTTGTATGCTAATTTTGCTTAGCTCCTTTTTTCTGGATAAGAGGAGATAAAAGGAAAGGATAATGGAGACTAAGAGGAGCCTATGATTGAAGCTGGGAACAGCCATAAACCTGGTGAGAAAGTACAGGGTGAGGTAAAAATAGGTTTACAGTTGTTCTTATGACAAATAAATCCATAACTGATAAATATAATAATGCAAGAATAAACTGTTTTGTATACTCACAACTGTAAACCTACATTTGCCCCACCTTGTATATACTTTTTGCACACTAGTAAGGCATTAGATTAATAGGAAATGTAACCTATACTTTGTGACCATCACTGTATTCTTTGTCATATACTTTAACTTTCTTTTCTATCCTTCCTCAGATTCTATAGGGATACAGCTCTCTAGCAAAATCCAAGTCCATTTATGTTATGCTAACTTAGAGAACTAGAAGAAGATACTTAAAGAAAGAAGATATAATAACATATCAAAATATTTATTCACTTTCCTTCCATCTACTGAGATCAACAGGGTCAAGCCAGTGGCTTAGAAAAACTTGGAGGGAAAAAGCACCAATTGCCACAATTCTATGTTTTTCCCAGATGTTATATACCCTCGTCTCATTTGTTTCCAAGGTGCACCTCTTAAGAGCCGCTGGCCTTCTTTCTCTATCAAAACAAGCTCCAGTTATTGAGCAAGCACATCCTGTTTTCTATCATCGAGGCTTGCTATCTTTTCCTTCTTCCTTCTTCTCTGCAAGCTTGATTGGCTTCTCAATGATAAGGAAACAACACACCACAACTCAACATAACCCAACAAAATCATCTCACCTCCGTCAGTTTCTACAGTTGTGGTCCTAACTTTCCAAGAAAGTGACCTTAATGTCTTGGGATGGGCTGCAGAAACCAAGATGCCATAATAAGCAAATGATTGATCTGTGGCACACCAACATATTTAGGAGCACTGTGAAGATGTTCAATCAAATGGTGACATGCAGTCGATATAGTTTCCTAGATTTAGTTGAAAGAATTCTGAAAAACACTATTTACCTTCTTGGTCTGTTTAGAGAAAGGCTCTGTAAAAGTCAATGTAGAATGTACGCTACTTGCAATGAAAATGACAGCATTACATATTTCCAGAGAGGGATCAGTTTTTTTTTTTTTTGGTACATTTTTTTTAATATATTTTATTGATTTTTCACAGAGAGGAAGGGAGAGGGATAGAAAGTTAGAAACATGGATGAGAGAGAGACATCAATCAGCCGCCTCCTGCATGCCCCCTACTGGTGATGTGCCTACATGCCCTTGACTGGAATCAAACCTGGGACCTTTCAGTCTGCAGGCTGACGCTCTATCCACTGAACCAAACCGGTTTCGGCTTTTTTTTTTTTTTTTAACATTTTTATTCAGCCCTGAATAAATGATAGTTATTACATTAGATAACTTCTGATAAAATAAAACAATAGAATTATGGTGTTTTACTCAGGTTTTTTTTCCCCCCAATCTATTCTCCAGAATTGCCATTTTAAAGCAAATAATTGTTACTTCACCTACCTGTTTAAATCCTTTAACAGTCTCTCATTTTTCTGAGAATAAAGGCCACACTCCCAACTGTCACCTAAATAGACTTGCATGGTTTTGTTCTAAACTTGCCCTCCTGTCTCATCGTTACAGACCCCTTTTCTCTTTTCCATCCCTGTCATGCTGGTCACCTTTACTTATCATGCTTCCACCTGCCACAGGACTGATGCTCATGCTCTACTTGCTGCCTGAAACACTTTAACATTGTCTCTTTCCTTTTGGCCTAAAAATATGATGCCCAATATATCCCAAACTAATCTTCATGATTTTCAGAGAACTCTTTACCTTCTTAACTGGGACAAATCTCCCTCTAATGGAAGAGATTTATACCCCAAACTCTCCATATTAGCATTGGTTATAGTTCCTACCAGTTTTAAAATTATGTCTAAATATTTTATTACTATAGTCTTAATTAGATTGTAAGTGACAAGAGACCAAACACCATAGCTATCTGTGTACATTCATATCACCAGAGTTCAGTTCATTACTTGACATGGAGTAATTGCTCAGAGAATATTTTCTGAATATACTTATGGAGGGTTTGGTTTATTGTACGATTGTCAGGAGTTAATAAAACAATGCCAAGCAGGGTGTGTAGCACACCACAGGAGCTCAAAATATTAGTGAATTAATACATAAATAAATAAATATTGAATTATCAGTGAGTCAATTAACTACTTGTCAATTAGTGAATCATTGGTCATTTTAGTTTAATGTTTTGGCCATATGGTTACTATAGAACCCCTCTTTTTTCCCCTTGATAGTTAAAAGGATACAAATAATTTATATTCTTGTAAACCTATTTTAAAAACCTATTAAGTTCAGAGGGCATTCTATTAAAATAAATTATATAGTCTGTGCCAAATATTAAGATAAACCATTCAAAGAAAATCCATCTTTTTGTTTCCTGGTCCCATCCCAATTTATCTGAAAACCGATGAGTGCTCAGAGGGGTGAAGGACTTCATGGACCCAAAGTCACAGAGTCTGTCTATGGTTCCAGCAAGATGTGAACAGAAAGCTCTTGAGTATACTATATATAATTCATATTTGTTTTGAGATTTTTAGCCGTCTCCAGGGTCATGGCATGCTGATAGTGCATTTATTTCTTCTTTACCTCTTCTACACATACATACACACTCTAATTGCTGTAAGGCCAGCACTTCTCACCAGCTATAAATTAGAAACCTTTGGCAAACTCTCCTTAATTGATGTTCTCGCCCCCTTGTCTAATGTGCTACCCTAGAGGGAGTGATTTACAATAGCGTTATTTTCAGCATCCTATTTGCCTAACCTAGAAAGGAAAGTAAATAGACCATCATAATTTTAAAGAGACACTATGGATCTATTCCAGGAACCATATTTTTATTTTATTTATTAGCTGGTTGTAATTACACCTCTAGAGAAAGCTGAATGGTGCCCAAATTGCAGCACAGAAAGGACAGTGAAGGACACTGAAGGAGGACCAGAGAAATGATGAGGGGACCTGACTGACCCCCTCAGACTTGGCATTTTATCTTTTTTCTAGTCCTTAATGTCTTCATCTCTATGAGGGAACCAGGTCATCATGATTTATATGGTTGCTTAAAGCACTAGTATTTATTTATTTATAATCCAATTTCACTTTTCTAAAAGATACAAAGGTTAGATACTATGGGATTTTTTAATGAATAAAATATAAACCACACTGACATTATCATTAAAACATTGTACTATAGCCCGGCTGGTATAGCTCAGTGGTTGAGCTCCAAACTATAAACCAAGAGGTCACAGTTTGATTCCTTTCTAGGTCTCTATCCCTAGTATGGGGTGTGGAGGCAGTTGATCTATGATTCACTCTCATAATTGATGTTTCTATCTCTTCTCCTCCCTCTCTGAGATGCATAAAAATATATTTTGAAAAAACACAAAAAACATTGTAGCAGAGTTTTAGTAGAATAAATCATAGGCTTATTGATGTGCTTTTTTCCCCTCATACAATTTAATGATGTGCATCAGTGCTTTGAAGGGAGACCGCTACACCTGGTGATGGAGTACTTGAGGCAGAACTGGACTGAAGCACATGGATGAATGAACCAGGATATAGTTTATCCATGTGAGGTTTGTGTTGCATTCTTGCTTCCTACCCTGCTGTGGGGTTCAGCATCCTTTATTCCTTTAGAAATCCTTTCATCCTATGGCCTTATTCCTTTGTTCTATCCTGTATGTTCAGAGTTTCCAGGAATGGTAGGCTATATAGACCTTAAAATGATATATGCTCTAGATCCTTTATTTCACCCATAGAAATTCACATTTTTTGTCCCTTTTACCACAGGCTCCTCTACCTTGCTTTCAAAAGTGGCAAGTAGATCTTTATGTTGTTTACATTTTATTGAGATGGTTAAATTTTCTACTTTTTTTTTTCACTTAAATGTAATAGTAGGTAGATGGTCTGAAAGAATGACCTATGCCATTTAATCCCAAATAGAAACTTGAATGGGAAAAAGTCAGGCCATGTAGAAATGCTCACATATAAGCTGACAGGAGAGGATTTAGGACAGGTGGATTTTAGAGTATCTCTTAATATTATATAAAGACCCAAACTACAACATTAATTTCTATAAAGATACTGAGAAGGCTTAGTCTTAGATGTTACATCTGTAACAAGGCTCATTATGTTTTGAAATATTTTGTATATATTCTGCTTTCTTTAATTTTTTTGACCTATGGATTTTTCTATCTTCTAAAATGTATTTAGTTTCATTTATATGTAGTTCCCATCCTTTGAAGCAACGTGTTTTGGTGCCTCAGCAAAAGAACAGATGCCATGTAAAACAAGAAAGTCATTTTTCATCTTTGATCACTGAATTCTGTCCTCTTGTTTCTTTTGGATGCCAGTATGTTGTTGCAGGACTACTTAGAGAAAGAAAAAGCTATAGCCTTGTAAAAGAGAGCCAATAATAAAGCAAGTGGATGACACAGCAGGGTCATCTTTTTAATCCCACTACCCCAGACCCTTCTGGTTAATGGTGGGAATTTGCTGACAAACAACCACAGGGAAATTGGAGAACACTGGGGCTCCTTACCAAGTTTCCAACAGTCATGAGCACACTTATTGTTTACAGCTCATCTCCACTCTGATTAGCCTGTGTTTGTACAGCACTTTTGCCATGGAATGCTAGAAATAGTCTGGACTCCTTGGGGTAGTCCCATGTGAGCTAGTGAGAAGTGGAGGCAGAAAGTCTTAACAGCTTTATTGAGGCAGGTCTCGGGAATCCCCATGGCCTGTGTATGTGACATACAAGGGATTCCCAGGGGAGACAGAGGTACTGGCAGAGGTGGACTGGCAGAGACTTAGGGTCAGAATAAAGAGGATTTGTTGGGAAGCACCTTGAGACTCTAAGGCAGCAGTTCTCAACCTGTGGGTCACGACCCCTTTGGGGTTGAATGACCCTTTCACAGGGGTCACCTAAGACCTTTGGAAAATGCAGATATTTACATCATGATGCATAACAGTAGCAAAATTTCATGGTTGGGGGTTACCACCACATGAGGAACTATATGCAAGGATCGCGGCCTTAGGAAGGTTGAGAACCACTGCTCTAAGGTAAAAGGGGAAGTTCATGTAACCCAGAAGAAAGTGCCTATTAATTATGGCCTCACTCTTCTCTATCCAACATACCTGAGAGTCAATCAATCTGGTAAATAGAATCAAGTGGTTGCCAGGGGCTGGGAAGAGGGAGAAATGGTGTTACTAATCAAGGAGCAAAAAGTTTCAAGCAAGATGAATAAACTCTAGATGTGATGTACAACATTGTATCTCTAGTCAGCATTAATGTATTATAAACTAAAAAGTTTACAAAGAGGGTAAATCTCATGTTAAGTATTCTTATGATACTAAAATAAAATGTTTAAAAATCAGGCCAGACCCTTGGTTAAAAAGATGGAAGAGGATGCAAAGGATACTATAGAAATTAAAAGATGAGAAATGGGAACTCTACTGTCATGAGGTCACATGAACCACGCGCCTTCCCCTTTTACCCAGATGCAATTTTAGAAAGAAGGATAAATAGGGCAAACATTGGCTGTTTAAACACCGACCTTAGTGTACCCAGCAGAGGTTGTGTTATTTAAAGATATTTCTTCTATTATTGCTTCAGATTAGCACTAAATTACTGGGCTGAACTAAAATTTGGTCCCCTCTGCCCCCATCTATCCATTAGTCAGAGACTCATGAGAAAGAACAGATGAGTTATAGAGAAATAAAGCAGCTATCTATTGCTTGCACAGCTGAGTGTGAAGTGAATAATGTTTGGCCTAACTGCCATGTTTCCTTCTCACTGGCATTTTCTACAGATATTTCCAACCTCAACTGTTGCCCACTAAATACAAAATATAATGTTTTAGACTGACATTTGTCTCTGATCTGATAAATTATTTTATCATGGGGAAACACAAAATAAGTTAATGAAAAATACCTAAAAATAGATAGATGAGCCTAATATATGGTGATGGAAGAAGATTTAATGTTGGGTGGCAGGCACACAGTGTCATATACAGATTTTGTATCATAAAAATCTATAACCGAAACCTCTATGATCCTATTAACCAATATTGTCCAGTAAATTTAATTTTAAAAAAAGATAGATGATACAGTTCTGGAGAATAGAAATTATATTTAGAATTGCCTACTGTCTCATCAAACACACACACACACACACACACACACACACACACACACACACACATCTCCCCTACGCATCAGTGTGTTTTCTAGAATAGTGCTATTTGATAAAGTGTGTTAGGTGACTACACATTTGTCTAGTATGGACCCTTATTCTTTTCAACAGTTTCTTGACACTCCCTTGGCAATGCACACTGTGGTTCTCTTCTCTGAAAGTTTGAGAATGACGTAGATATCCTAGGTTTGGTCAGAAGTATTTAGGAAAAGTGATCAAAACTGGCATTTTCGTATGATGCCAAAGAGAATGAATCAATAGTCCTTGGGCAAAAATACTAGGCTCTATTTTTCTGGCACATTTTCTCTGGCCCAGACTTCTATAAAGAAGACTGATTCAAAACAATGCTTGAAGTCTGCCTCTATTTCTGCTAGTGACAACTTTCAAATTCATGCTGTCCCTTGAGTGATAATTTACAGACCTCCTTCCTTCTATAGAATGACATGGTGGGACTTGGTAACTGCTCCCCAATCTACATCTCGCTAAGAATTTCTAAACTACATACATTATTCATGAAAGATTGAGAAGAATAAAGAAAGAGAAGGAAGGGGAAAGATAGAAATGAGATACAGATCTCTAGAGCTAAAGGCAGGGAAGCTGACATTAAAATTTACAAAGACTTAGCTGTGTTAAGAAACATACCAACCACCCCTATTATTATTCATAGATAGGGTAGTCATCAGGTTTTCAAAGATGTAGTTTCATCGTATGTAACTAGGTACCTCCAACTCTGTTTCCTGGATTACATTTTCTAGCTTACCCAGGAGTCTGATGAATGCAGTTTTCATAGGGTCTCCCCAGGTTTGGAAGGGTTCTGGGGTTCAGGGGATATAGCATGCAACATATATACTAACACATTTTAATGGAACAAAAAAAGTATTAAATATTGAAAACTGCCCAGCTGGTGTGGCTCAGTGGTTGAGTATTAACCTATGAACCAGGACGTCATGGTTCAATTTCCAGTCAAGGCACATGCCAGGGTTGTGGGCTTAATCCCTAGTGTGGGGTGTACAGGGGGCAGTCAATCAAAGATTCTCACTCATCTTTGATGTTTCTACCTCTCTCTCCCTCTCCCATACTCTCTGAAATAAATAAAAAATTATTTTTAAGATTGTAAGAAACCACAGAGGAGGAAACAAAGCTCATTTCTTTGATTGTAATACCCTTTCTATCTTGATGTTATCTCCACATCTGTAGTTTGATTTTTTTCTAATTATGAATTCCTTTTGAAAACATTATGTAGATTTAACTTTAGGGGCTCTATGAAATAGGGGAAACTGATTAGTTTGTGCCTAGTCCATCGAGGATGAGGGTTGAGAAAAATCCAAACAGACAGAATGGCAGCAGTTAGTAACAAGTGATGATTTCATGTTCAAGCCTTGGTTTCAGGGCCTATTTGTGGGTTTCAGAAAAGCCCTGGTCCCTATGCAGTAAAAGACACCACAAGTACACTATTCTGAAAGGCTGAGATTTTAGTACGCCAGTTGAAAAATTATAATCTCTAAATTCTTCTCAGTTGTATCCATGTTACTATGTAAAATGTGTCTTCCCACCTAAGATTTTAATATTCCACTGCTCTTTAACCACGGTAGTCTCATAGCTAGATGTTAGGCTACCTTGATTCATGTCTGCATTCTCAGTGATCAACAAGAACCAGGGGTACTGTGAGTAATAGAAAAGTAAGTGTCTACATGTTTCATGATAAGCTGTTCATCCTTTCTTATCTCCAATTTATAATAAAAACTGCTCCAACCCATGAAGATTGGCTTGATGGGTTCCTTCTCAAGCTTAGCTGATTCGGGTCTGGCCCAGACTTCTAAAAAGAAGTCGGTTCATGGCTTTCCTTGTAACATCTGTCAATTGTAACATCTGTCAATTCAATATTCAGAAGAGTTCTTTCTGATAGGGTGCTTTCTGAGCTAGATTTGAATAAGCCCATTCACACAATGGGGTAAAAGAGTTAATGGGCAATTGCATTTTACTTGATGATCCTTTGTAAAACAAACACGAAAATGGTCCTCTGATTGGTGGTGGTGCATGGTTTGAGTAGGACAAGATCCAAAATTTTGGCAAAATAAAGGAATTTAGGGTCTCTGGAGCTAACAAGCCTTTTGCTCTGCAGATGTCCCCACCATAGGTGAGGCAGCCCTAAGAGGGATGCAAGTAGAGTGTCCTTTTATGAGTAGATGAACCACCCAATTCATAGTAGCCATTTCTCCTTAATACAAAGAGGATACCCCTTGCCTTAGGCCAGTGACTTCACTGATAATTTTTCCCAAACCTATCAGGACAGAGCACTGTAAATAGGGGATATTTCACTTCCGTTCTGCAGGGATCCTCAATCAGTTTCCGTTATTAATTATTCCCCAGAAGGTCATCTATGGAGCCTTCCAGAGAAAGCACCACAACTTCAGCATTTAGGAAGCTCCGGGCTGCAGACGCCTGCTCGGCATCCTTCCCTGAGCTGCTTCATTATTTACTGACATTCCTGGAATGCAAACAACCAGAGGCATATCAGGCAGAGGCAGGTCCCCTGAGCCTTTTATCATTCTGTCTGCAGTTTTGAATATTCCCTCTATAACCAGACAGCATACCAAATGAAGCTCGACTCTTTGAAGGGAAATGAGTCAATTGGAATGTCAATTTTATTTAGTCATATATTATAAAAACTAAACAGCGTATCCAACTGATTGACAAAACTCATCCAACTGTTAAGGGCAAAACAAAATTATCTCAAGAGGTACAGTTATGCAGATCTTGTTTTTACCTACAGGCAGATATGAGAGAGAGAGAGAGAGAGGGAAAAGAAGAGGGAGAGGAAGAAAGAGAGAGAGAGAGAGTGGGGCGAGGAGGGAGAGGGAGAGAGAATTGAAGCAGAATGAAACATCTGGAATTGTCCAATTGATAAAATTCAGAAAGAGAGGAAAGAGAGGGAGTTAGAAATGAGGCTAGCATGCCAGGTTTTCTCTCTTCTTCTTCAATGAGCCCTTTAACTTCTTCCACAGGCTGTCTTTCCTCTTCAGTTTCTTTCCTGCCAGGGATGGCACGGACTCCTTCTTGCGAATTTCTCTCACTAAACCATGAAAGGCATCATCGATGCAGAATCTGAGGGCTGCAGAGGTCTCGAAAAAAGCACAGTTATATTCTCGGGCCAGACCCATGCCTTCTTCTGTAGAGACCTAGGGGGAAAATAAATGATATTAGAAAGAGAGGAAAAGAGAGATACTTAGATCAAAAAGCATGTTCTCGACCATGTCTGAGAGCCATTTACATTTTTAAAAAGGCAAAATGTGACTATGTTTTAAGGGAAGTTTTCTAAAATTTCTGAACCTGAAGGAAAAATGAAAATCAGAATCTCTGAAAAGGCAATAGGTTAGAATTTAAAAGTGGAAGTGGAAATTAACCCTTCAGACTTAAAAAAACACACAAAGTTACAGAGCAGAGTGGTAAAAAACAAAACAAAACATGGCTTTAGATGAAGTCTGCATGGTTTCCAATCCCAGATCTCCTGTTTACTAGCTTTGAAACTTGGGGAAATTTCTTAACCTTTTGGCCTCAGTTTTCTCATAGGTAACTCAACATGATACCTGAAAGGCTCTTTGTTACAGTTAAATAAGGCATCAATACACAGTGCTTTGAACATACTGAGCACACATTTAAAGCTCTGAAACTATTCGTTATTAATTATAATTTAGAACTTGCAGTTAATAATAAGTCAGTATGAAGTTGTCATAAAACTCGAAATACATTCTTCTGGTTGAAAACAAACAAACAAAAAAGCAACACACAACCATTAGGATAAATAAACCTTCCTCTAGCCAAGCTCTTCAGAGCTGCTTAGAAAGTGTGTATGTGTGTGTGTGTGTGTGTGTGTGTGTGTGTGTGTGTGTGTGTGTGTAACTTAGTGTGTTGTGGCTCATGCTATTGCAATAGGTCCTCTATAGATGATAAACTGATTGAAGTCAGAGACTATGCCTCATTTATCATCCCTTTAATGTCTACTGTAGTGCTGGTGTCTAAATCACCATTAGATGAGTGAAAAGGATGATTAGTAAACATACATGGATTTAATAAGTATTAAGATATAAACATAAATGATACACAAATATTTAAACAATGGATTATATGTCACTACAGCTGGGTGCTAACATGTCACTATAGCTGGGTTGCTAATAATCTGTTCAAAATTCAGCACTCCTGTTAGGTTCTACTAGAATATTCACATGGGCTCTAAGAAATCAGGATGAGGCTGCCTTTATTCACTATGTCAGAGCCTTTAGCTCATACTAGTCTATGGTTTTCTTAAAGTTAACTTGATGTTTATATATTTGTATGTTCCCTTTTTTCTGCCAAATGGAAGTATATGGTGAACTGGAAACTCCCATCAGTCTGAAAGAATGTGAGTGGGACCATGATGAGTCGAGTTTCAGTTCATCCATGCTGGATATGCAGCAAAAATAAGAAATAAACTTTGGTCTTTTAAGCTACTGATATTTTGGAGTTGCTTATAACCTGAGTTAAATCACCCTTTCTTAACTGATAAGAGCACATTGTATTTCCAACAAGTGTCTGAACAGGGAGGTGAAAAAGCTCTACGTGATTCCAAAGCCCGGTCCTTTCTAGTCTGTGATAGGTTAACCTCACAAGAGCAGATAAACAGATGAATACAAAGAATGTCTGAATTCTCTTCTTTCTCTGTCATGTTGCTGGCAAATACACCAATTCTTTTTTGAGCATATTTCTGTCTTATAGAAACTTAAGAAATACCGCAGAGAAGTATCCAACTGAAGTGATTAACATTTTCTCTTACTAGCTAGCAACTTAACCAAATCATAAGTTTATTAAGTAACTAGTCTTATCCCCAAGTAATCACAGATGATAATCTTACCAAATGTTTTCATAATTCATAACATGTGTCATCCTTTATTTTTCAGTCTCCTGTAACAGTTTTCTCCACCCAAGAGCCAATGACATAGGTTTTACGTTTTTCTATAGCAGCGCCACATTTATGGTGCCATTTTGTAAATTAATCAACTCTTATTACACTATATAAAGACAAAAGCAATCTCAAAATCTCCATGGCTTGCAAAAATATGTATGTCTTGCTTCTGCAGCCCATTAACAACTGGGGCATAGACTGTGCCAACTGAGCCCAGGCTGTTTGTTGGTTGGGCTCTGGTTTGCCTCGCCTGTCTTCTTAGTGTGGGACTCAGACTAGAAGAGCAATATTACCTGAGATATGATGTTCCCATGACAGAAAGCAGGTGGACAAAAGGGAGATATCATTTTACATACATCCCAATGATCATGGACAAATGGAGAAACCTAACGTCAATAAAGCAGTATGTACATTTAGCGCACAATGAAGGATGGCATGATGGAGGGCAGGGAACCATTTTAAAGAAATAACAGAATATAGCAAAATCAATTATATGTAAATGCAGTACACTTTCCAATTTAAAGAGACAAGATTATCAGACCAGATTTTTTAAATAAATCACTTGTAGTTGAAACACCTTACCTATAAGGACAAAGAAAGACTAAAATTTGAATGAAAATGAATACAAAGGTAAGCTAGTATATTGATATAATATTAAACAAAGCAGACAGTTTAAAAATTACTAGAGTTAAAAGACAATATTTTAAAATTACAAAAATATACATCTATCATGAAAATGTTATACTTAAAATTTTATATGTACTAAAAATTATAACCTTAGTTTGTAGGAAAAAAAGTTGATAGAACTATTAAAATAAAAAAAATTAATGAAAGATTCTAACAGATCTCCTCCAGCAGTTGAAAGAATAAGTAGACAAAATGTTAATAAGAATATAGAAAGTGTGATCAAAACACGATCAATCTAATTTACACATATACAATGCTATACTGAAAAGTTTACATTCTTTTCAAGTGATCCAGGAGCATTCATAGAAATTGACTTCATGCTAAACTATAGAGAAAGTCTTAAACATTGCAAAGAATCAAAATCATAGCATATTCCCCCAAAACATGGAATTAAGCTATAATTAGTTTTAATTTTAATAGGAAGATAACAAGGAAATTTCCAAATATTTTGGAATAATATACTTCTAAATAGTCAATAAGTATAAAAAATATTACCCAAATATTATAAAATATTTAAAACGGAATGATAAAGAAAATATAACATATTACAACTTGTGGGGTATCTAAGGCTTTCTTTAGAATGATCTTTATAGCAATATATGCATGTTTTAGGGAAACACTCAAATTTAATAATCAAAATAGCAATGTTAAAAAGTTACAAAAAATATATCTATCAACAAGTGAATCTAAAAATTAAGTGAATTAAAAATTTGATCAACAGAATAAACTGGTGAATGTAATAGAATCAGGAGCATAGAAAGGGAGTGGACCGATAATTCTCAGGGGGAAAGGTGTGAGGGGTGTACAGGGAGAGACTGGACATAAATCATATACCTATGGATGAGGTCAATGGGAGGGAGGTAAGGGCAGAGGGAAGGGTGGGAGTTGGGTGGAGGGGTGCTATGGAGGGGAAAAAAAGAGAAACAAATATAATAATCTGAATAATAAAGATTTAATTTAAATTAAAAAAAAATTTTTAAAGTTACAAAAAATGCCCACCAAATTAAACACAAGGAAACAGAAAAAAAGAAAAAAGAAAAAAAAAAGGAAATTTCAAAAAATAAATAAGTAGAAAACAATCATGCAGGAGAGAAAACAAAACCTAATCTGAGTTTTTATTTTGTAAAGTTGTTAAATTAGATGCACCCTTTCAAAACTTTCTCTAAAGATATAACAGTTCAGGCATATTTCCCAGATGAGGAATGAGTATTAGATAAGGGCTAGACAGACCAATACAATGAAGTAGAGAACCCAGAAACAAGACCAGATATATATGGAAGCTTAATATATTATTGGGCTGGCATTTGTAAATCACTGGGAGAAATGAAGGTGCATCCAATAGCAACCTGACATTGACTTATCATTTTGGATTATTTTTGACATATGGAGATTATTCCTACCAGAACAGGAAGGTAATTTTTCTTTGTGGAGAATAGGAGTAGAAATGAATTTGAGTTAAGTCTTTAAATCTACAATATTTTTTACACATTTGACAAACACATCCTATATAAGAAAAGCTTAATATGCTAAGTGTCCATTCATCCAGTCAACCTTTCAACCAATCAAAGCATAATATAATAATGATATGCTAAGGCCATTCAACCATTCACTATGATGGGCACTGACCACTAGGGACAACAGGTCAACCGGTCAACCAGTCACTATGACATACACTGACCCCTGGGGGGCAGATTCTCTACCAGTAGATTAACTTGCTGCTAGGGTCTAGCTAATCAGGACTGAGCAAGATGGACCAGACATGCCCTGGAACCCTACAGTAGTCCCTCCCCAGCTGGCCAAATTCCTGCTTCCCACCCCAACCCTGATCATGCACCAGTGGGGGGTCCCTTGGCCTGGGCTGTGCCCTCTAACAATCTGGGGCCTCTCAGGGGGGCAAATTGACTGTCAGGGAGTTCCATCCTATCTTAAAAAAAAAAAAAAAGGAGTAATATGCAAATTGACCATACCTCCACTACACCCACCAGCCACACCCACCAACCAATCAGGACCAAGTATGTAAATTAACCCAACCAAGATAGCTATGGCCACAGAAAGAGTAGGAGGGAGGCTTGAGTTGCCCCAGCAATGGAGGAAGTGAAGCTTTCCACACACCCTGGCTGGCCCAGGCTTCTGCTCCAGGCTACAAATGTTCAATTGTAGAAGATAAATAAATCGCATATACCAGGGCCTCCGCTTGGCTCACTGAGAGGTGTGGCCAGTCTGCAAACCACTACAGGCCCCTTGCCCAGGCCAACCCATTTCTCAAGGAAACCCCCACCCTGATCTGGGACACCCTTCAGGGCAAACCAGCTGGCCTCCACCCATGTACCAGGCCTCTGTCCTATTTAATAAAAGAGTAATATGCAGATTTATCATCACTCCAACACACAAGATGACTGCCCCATGTGAACACAAGATGGCCATCACAAGATGGCTGGCAAGGAAGGGCAATTGGGGGGGACCAGGCATTCAAGGGAGGACAGTTGTAGGCAATTAGGCCAGCAGGGGAGGGAACCAGTCCTGCAAGGGAGAGCAGTTGGTGTGATCAAGCCTGCAGGGAAGGGCAGTTAGGGGTAACCAGGCCGGGAGAGGAGGGAAGTTGGGGCTGACTGGGCCTGCAGGGAAGGGCAGTTGGGGGGAACCCAGGAGAGAGCAGTTGGGGGTAGACCAAGCCTGCAGGGGAGAGCATTTAGGGATGACCAGGCATGCAGGAGAGGGCAGTTAGGGGCAAACAGGCTGGCAGGGGAGCAGTTAGGCATTAATCAGGCTGGCAGGGGAATGATTAGGAGGTGATCAGGCTGGCAGACAGACTTGTTTAGGGGCAATCAGGAAGGCAGGCAGGTGAGCAGTTGGGAGCCAACAGTCCTGGATTGTGAGAGGGATGTCGGACTGCCCGAGGCATCCATATTGGAGAGGGTGCAGGCTGGGCTGAAGGACACCTCCCATGCGTGAATTTTGTGCACTTGGCCTCTAGTCTATATAATAAAAGCCTAAGTGATTGTTATAGCAGAACAACCGGAACAGCTGGTAGCTATGATGCGCACTGACCACCCAGGGACAGACGCTCAATGCAATAGCTGCCCCCTTGTGGTCAATGTGCTCCCACAAGCAGAGCACCATTCAGCCAAAAGCCGGGCTCACAGCTGGCAAGTGCAGCAGTGGTGTTGGGAGCAAGCAGGTCAGCAGAAAGGAGTGAGGGGTCCCAGACTGTGAGAGACATTTCTGATTACTGGCTATCCCCAGAGGGGTCTCAGACTGCTAGAGGGCACAGACTGGGTTAGGGACCCCCTCCAGTGTGTGAATTTTGTACACTGGGCCTCTAGTATATTCTTGAAATGTTTCCTAATTATAAAAGTGCAAACATTACAAATAAATCAAAATTCAGTTAAAAGTCCAATTTAAGAGTCAATATGACCTCAAAATTGGAAGACAAAGTCCATGCAAAGATTCTTATTGAAATCATACACAGTGAAAACCTTTAACAGATGACTCAACTGCCTATTTTATTAATAGCATGTTGAAGTATATTTAACTTGGTAGCAGCTAAGGAGTAAGTGAAGTAAGAATTACAAACCCTCTATTTCAAGGCATGAAATACATTCTTAGATTATCAGAATATTAATTTTACATTATTTAATTAATAACTAGATACTTTTCATGTTCACTATAGAGAAATCTAAATGGAAATTAAACTTATAATAAAATATTTAATCTTCTATATTTCTTAAAAAAATTATTGGATTAGTGACCTAAAGTTTTTATTTTTTAAGAAAAAAGTGAAAACATACTTTAAATGCAAATTTTCAAAATTCAATAAATTCCATCTCATACCAATATTGACAAACCATGAATTTTATATCCCTACCTTTGATGTTAGAATTCATATACTATAAACTGAATTGAAGAACTTGAGTCCAAGCATGTAAGAAAAAATAATTTTTACAGATGCTGGGCTTTATGCTTAGTAATTATGATCAGTTTGAAATTCGAAAATATTTCAACAGGAATAATTTTAACCTACTAATGGTGTTCTGATTGGTTCAGAACCAGAATAACATAACAAGAAGTAACAGCTTTTATATTAGGGTTTAAAACAAGGGTAATTAACATAACGTATTATAATTAATATATTATACCTTATTTATCCAAATTTTAAGTAAAAATTAAATATTTTTCAATTATAAATATTTACCCACATTATAAAGTAACTGCTAGGAAAGAAGCACAGTGTTATAAAGGAATTACTCTTTCTTTTTCTCAGATGAGTAATTTCAATCTTAGAATCCTTAAGCAAATTGGTCAAGGTCACACATGTATTTAAGTGAAACAACCATCAAGTTCTAGTCTCTTCCATCAAGTATTGTTTCAGGACTGTTTGCTATTTTTCATGGGATCTGTCCAGTACCCTTTGCTAGTCTTCTATATATGCCATTGATTATTCTGATGTGATATGTTTTAAGATCAGATGATTCTTAAATGGTAAACAAATGGCATAGAATAGCTAACATTGCATTTACATAAAAATAATTTATATACAGAAACACAGGGAGATAAATATTATAAAAAGATTATTTAGAGTTGGGGAGGAGCAAACATTGTAAATAGCGTATTTTCCAGCGTATAAAACAACTTTTTTAACTCAGGAAAATCTTCTCAAAAGTCAGAGGTCATCTTATATGCCGGGTGTCATCTTATAGCGCAGGTATATCTCAAACTCTATATTTTTACTGGAAAAGTTGGGGGTCGTCTTTTACGCCCAGTCATCTTATACGTCGGAAAATACAGGTACTATTATACCACCATGAACCTCAATTGAAAAAAAAAGGAGGTGGGGGGGCATCTGTGATTAAAGGTGCCACCTGGAGGCCCTAGGAAGCACTAGCAGAAAAAAGAGGAATAAAGAAAAATGTTTCATACAAGTAATAGCACATTTCAATGACCCAGGGGAGCCATCTTTTTAATATATATGACCTTCTTCCCCGAGAAGATCACTGTGGAATATGCCAAAGGAGGTATTAGAACACAGCCACGGCTGCATGGGGGGCTAATGAGACGACTGGGCAAGCAGAGCCTGCTCCACTCCCTGCTCAGCTACTACTGGGCAACACAATTAGGTTGGTCAGTTAGCGCTTTGTTCCCAATAATTTGCTGAATTCAGGAGATTGATTGCTCTTTACATCTTTTAATCTTTTACTTGAACTCTTGGTAAAAGTAAATTTAGATTAAGTTATTGTAACGGTATTCAGGGTAACGGCGGCTGTCTAGTAGGTGATATAATTCTTAAGAGCACAAAAGGAAACCGCTCAGCTATAATTGCAGCCTTGAATGAGGAGAGATTGGCAGGAAGATGGGTCTGGCTTTCCCAGGAGAAGCTTCATAAGCAAAATATCTGCACGGCTCAGCCTGCTGGGCACTGTTAAAACATTTAGTGTACAGAAGAAAGTCTCCCTGATTTGCTTTATATATTTTTTTGATGTGTCCCTGTCTCTATTCCACTGGATTCCTACCCCTGGAGTTATTAATTTTCATTACAGAGCCTACATATTCAAGGTAGTAGGAGTCAGAGTTTCCTGGCAAATTTGGGACCAAGCATTTTAATCTGTGAACTTAAAGGAAAAAGCTGCCCAAACTCATATTGTTCAGTTTTCCTTTTGCAGAGTTGTATCATCAGTTTGGATCACTTTTAGCAATAGGAGTAGCTTTGCCAATTGCCTTGACCAGTTCCAGTGGAAATGCATTTGATTTACTTAACCTAATTTATTTATTTGATTATTTAGCCTGTGAATTATTTATTATGTTCTTTTATAATTTAAAGGTATGTGCAGAGATGTCGTATCAAACTCCTTGCAGGGAAAATCAAAACAATCAAAGCACTGACAAGGAAATCCTGCCCTCAGCTGCAGTCACTGACCCGTAGGAAATTCATTGTTGACAGACCAAAGACTGGGTTACAGGGTGTTTCATCCCAAGGTGTTCCCTTTGTCCTGCTATTTTCTCCAATTCCCTTCTCTAGATAGATGAAAAACAAGTGTGACCTATAGTAAGCGGAGGTTCAGCTGGAAGAGAGATGTCAATCGCTTCTTAGCAAGTAACTCTGACTTTAGGAGAAATTGTCAAAGAGGAGGGCCAGCATCTCTCTACCCTTCTCCAGGGAGGAAGAAGGGGAAAGACCTCACACCTTGGCTTTGAGAATGCAGATTTCCACCCCCTCTTACTTCAATTTCCCTGCCCCTGAAATTGTCCTTGATAGCCTAGGAAGGGGGGTGGAGATCAGGAAAAGGTAGGATAGAAGTTAAGCCATTTGGTTGCCCATTTGGGGCTCCCTTTGTATCAGGGAGTACCTTTTACACCTTATGACCTACATCTCCTCTACACAATCTTTTCATTTTGCTGTTTTCCCTGTTTAGTAAGTTTTCCATTTTCCTTCTTCCATACTTTTTTCAGAGCTACTTATGTCTTCTTGGTGATCTACTTGGCCTATGCTTTGCTCTGAAACGCATAATCCATCTGCAAGGTAGTTCCATTCTGTTTATTTGTATCCCCATCATGACTATCTACAAACTTTACTAGTGACAGATATTTAATTTTAATGATGGTGATAATGAAATCCCATCAACAGTGGCTGGTGACCAAAAGAGTCCAATGTAATGAACTCATCAAACTGCAATTCCAACCGCCATGCTATTAATTCCAAATTTATTTGTGTCATAGTGTGGCTTCCATCAAGATACTTGACAAAGTCTTGCCACAGTGGATATGAGTATGGATTCTGGAATCAAATTACTAAGATCCAAATTCGGGTTATACCACTTCTTAGCCATGGGCTCTTGGAGAGTTGCTTGGTCTTTTTTCCTTACTTCAATTTCCTCGTTGTTATATTCCTATCTCTTACAATTGTTAATGGGATTCAATGAGCTATTATATGCAAAGCACTTAATGTAGTTCCTGGCATACTGTGCAAACCCAATAAATGTTACCTTTCTTATGTCTGAAGAGATGATCAGAGGAAATTTCCAACTCTTTTAGATCAAATGTTGGCCCTGCTTAATTTTTTTTCTATTTGCCACCATGACCTATAAACCTACCTGCTGCGACTTTGTCCATTTCCCTATGCCTAATTCACATCACTCATGCATTATATCCAGCCATATACTACTACTTTCACATACGCCCAGAGTAATCTTCTTGACTTCAAGTATTGGCACATGTTATTATCTGTCAAGGATTGTGCTCCCCTAGGTATATTTTATCAATGGTATTCTTGTTATCATTCGTTTTTCAGCTTAGGTATATCTTCACTGAGATATCTTGCCTAGATTTTCTCTAAAAATATTCTCTACATAGGCTGTAATTCTATCCCAATTCTTTACCTTATTTATTTTGGGGCATTTAATTACTCTCTGAAAACATCTTACTACATATTTTATTCATGTGCTTATTTTCTGTCTTCCTCCAGGGCAGTGTAAGATTTGTTAGAGCAGGAATTTTTTCTTATTTATCCCCAGCATAGTGGATGGCACTAGGTAGGAACTCAATGTTTATAGATTGACATGACTGGAATGCTGGCCATGAAGTACAGCTGGGGTTACAATCGATAGAGGAGCCAGTGGTTGGTTAGGGCAATAGAAAGCCATAAAGGAAATTTCAGGTCCCTGTGATCACTACCATGATGGTGTTCTGTGCGGGGCAGGAAGGCAGCATTTATAAGTAGTGTCCAGGCCCTTATGAGCGGTCCTTGGCTTCCAGAGGGAGGGAGCCTTTGTATGAGACTTCAGTGACAAGTAAGAATCACCTTGGTTGGTGGGAGGTGAGTGGTATTCGGGGCAGAACTGAGTCTCAGAGAGAAGGACTAACGAAGGCCTGAGGCAGAGGGATAATGGAGCTTTGTTGAAATCATCAGTATTTAACAGATTTAGAACAGAGCATGAGAGAAGAGGGAGAGAACAAAGAACAAAATTAGAAGAAATTAGTGAGCTTAAATGCCTAATTTACTTAGATTCATATGAAATTTGTTTGGAACCCATCAAGGGAGTAATTTTTTTTTTTTAAAGAGCATATATCTTGAGTGCCTACTCTGTGCAAGAAAATATAAAAAAAAAATTCTCTCCTGCTGTTCTGAAGAGATATTGATTGGATGGAGAGAAAAGCAAGACATAATAAATTAAATGGCAGAGCCAGGCCTTTGGAGGCACAGGATGGAAATGGCTCTGGAGTAAAGGGTTTAGACTGCTTTGTACAAGAGACATTTGAAGTCTCCAAGGCCTTGTGCTTTTCATCCAAGAAGCTCTGGTATGCTGGGGGGAAAGTTGCCATGGCAGCCAGTAGTTGCTATGAAGGGAAAAAAGACAAGATTAATGCTCAATATTTTGCTAACAGCAATATCTACCTTCTTCTTTGAATTTTTCTCATAAGGGCTTTACTTTTAAAATATCTTGTTAAGATTATAAATAAATAAACTTACGCAGGATATGAAACATATATATATATATATATATATATGCAGGAGTCTGTAAGCAAAAGTATACATATATGTATGTGCATATACATTTTCCTTATATAGTTATACTGATACATTAATGTCTATTTCATGTATATTAAAAGTAGGATTCTCCTGAACCTTCAGGGGACTAGTTATTATGAATAATGAAGTTTTGAAGTGACCCAAAATTTTATGTTTTAAGCATGAAAAAATATCTCAGTGGTTAATTTATTACATTAATAAATGTATATTGGGTAAAAATAGAAGGAACTTATGTATCATAATTTTAACACAAATAAAAATGATAATTAAGCAATACATTATATAACTGTATAATGTCTGGATCCCTGTGGGATATAAGACCATGAGGGCAAGGAATGTTGCATCCCCAATACCTCCTCGGTGTTCGCATGTGAGGCATGCTCAGTAAACATCTTTCCTTTCCCTTCTTTGAATGCATGGGTGAATTACATATAAAATGGTAACTAAGGAAGAACCAACCAATTACTACATCAAAAATTCTCCACTAATGAACTAGAGAGCTCAGAAATTAGAATATCACTATAATTGCTAAAGGTGTTAAGTCCTTTACATTCTAAAATATTTCTGATGTCAAAAAATGGCCTCTTAAATACACTCTAAATAAAACATGTATGCTACAGAAACTCTAAGCAGGAAAGAAACCTGGGTCATAATGTTCTCTTGAATGGAGTCACAGGGGCAGATGACTCTGATGAGGTCCAAAGGAAAGTGAAAGGTATGCAGGTTCCTCAAGCTCATGGTCACCCTGTGTATCTTTTCGGATTATATTTGGTGATGGTAGGCCATGAAAAGAAGGATGAACCTGGACAAAATAAGTTTGATATAAGTTCTAAAGCTGAGCTCTACAGAAGGCAAAAATGAACCAGTGCTCCTTCAGTTCTGGCCCCACACACAGGAAACTGGGTATTTTATGAAAAATAAGCTTGTACTTGTTGGCACTGCTATAAATTTAGTTTTCAAATCTAACAGAGCCATCAATGTCCTAAACAATCACTTAACTTATTATTAGGCAGTACTCTTTTCTATTCCTCATTTAGTTCTTCAAAATCTTTGCTTCTCTTCTAGGTCTTTGATCTTACCCTCATTTATAGCAGATGCTCTTTTCCTCTCCCTTCACCTCAATGAGGAAATAAAAGCATCCAAATAGAATGACTTTAACATCTGGGACTAGCACCTAGAAACTCACCTGTATTTTAAGATAGCTCATCTACTCTCTCTAGTCTCAGATGAAGAAATATTACTGAATATGTAAAGTCTAACCCCCTATCTGATTTCTGAGTCCTTAATATCCACATCAATCTTGCAATATTTGTTTTACATCTTATGTCCCATATTTTCAGCATTCCTCTCTAACAGTCCTCCTTTTCCCCACAAAAATATGCAAGTCACCTATTTTAGGACTTCCATTCTAGTTACCTTCTTATATCGGTTCTTTCGTTTAACATCAAATGTGGATTATTCAGGAAAGTATTTGTACTTAAATACAAAAAGAAGAATAATGGGGCTGAGGCAGGAAAGTGAGTAGGAAAAGGATGCACAATCTCAAAAATAATACATCCCAGATTTATATGCTGATTTCTCTTAATCACTTCTGATTTGCACATCCACATTCACAATCTGGATTCTGTCTCCTTCCTCCCCACTCTCCTAAAATGATTTTCAAAGGTATGAATATCACCCTTGCTGCCAAACCCAATAGATTCTTCCAGAAATCTTTCACCATCTGTAACATTTGATAAGTTGGCTGCTCCCTTTTTTAAAATCTTCTTTGACTTGGTGACCATCTTCTTTCTGATTTTTTCTATTCTCTGATTACTCTTTCAGAATATCCTGTCTGAATGTCCAGAAAATCCTACTATTCACTCACTTTTCTAATAATCATATGCATGTCCATGGACTCTATTCTGACATTGTTATTATTCTCATTTGACATATCCTCATTATACATATATTCTTATTCACATGCATAGTTTTAGTCACCATTATTGTCCTCATGAGTCACATATTGTTGTCTTCACATCTCAGCTCTCACTGTAAGTCCAGAATGACACATACAGCTCTCTGCTGGGGAGTTCCTCTGGAATGTCCCATAAGCACTTCAGAATTAATGTGATCAAATTAATTGTTTTCTCCTAAATGTTCTATCTTGGCTAATGACACCAATACTCCCAGTAATCCAGGTGAGAATCTTTGAAGTCCTTCTAGATCCTCCTAGCTCCCATATCACTAGATCAAGTCATTTTTTTTTCTATCCCTTTAATATTAGTATATGCTGACATCTCTCTCCATTTGAATGGCTATTGCCCTAATCCAGGGTCTTGTTTATTTATTCCCTAAATAATTTTCACCACTTCAGATTTGGCAGCCTCAAATCTATCCCTTAGCACTGTATAACCAGAGGGACATTTCCATGGCATAAAGGCAAATATGTAGCTCTCCAGGATAGGTTACTTCTGTGATCTATCATGATCAGTAACACAGTGTATATACTCAAAAAATAGTGATATTCTTCCGACAGCTATTAGTACTAGATGAAGTCAGGTTCATCTCTTACTGTGGATAAGTAACTCTCAATTTCTTTTTTTTATGATAATAGAATGATCATACCTCCTTCAGAAGGTTCTCATGATGATTTCTGTTGATTATATAGTAATACAATTAGTAAACTTCTAGCACACAGCATACTTAATAAAAATGCACTTAATAAAAATTACTAATGAAGCACTCTGGACATGTAAAAGAATAAAGAGCATCAGATGAGCTACCAGAATTAAAGTGTGTGGGATATCCTTAAAGCAAAAGAATTCAGGATCACGATGGCCTTTAGGGTCATCTTCAAGCCCCCAAATCATTATGCATGTCTCCTCCACAACATCTGCCAATGATTAGTTTCTACAGGCACACACTTACGGCACACCCCTCTGTAAAGTGACCCCTCTGTCAAAGGTTCTTATATTTTCACAGAAGGGAATTGAAATTTTAGAACTGAAATTGTCCCTAGTTAGCCTACACGCCAAATTCCTCTTTATGGAAATGAAATAAACTAAAGCACAGTTTGGGAATACCCAGATTCCCAAGAGGGTAGATGTCTTCTGTGTTTTAATAGCACTAAAACCCAGGACTCTCTACACCACTTTCTATTGCCTCTTTGTCTGTCACAGAGACTCTAGGGCTGATGAGGCATGAGATACATGAGTTTTGGAAGAGCGTGCACAAGGTGTAGAGAAGAAACCTCCTCAGACAATCAGGCTTGCATGGATACAGGATGACAGAGATTAGGGCCTGTGGCCTTGTCCCCCTATTTAGGGCAGCTACAGACTTTGGACACCTGGATCTGGAGCTCTCACTTAAGTTCACATTTATCTTTTTTACATTTAAATTCTTCACATTTCTTGTCTCAGAGAATATCTAACTGAAAACCCTCATCCCTTTGGATTTGAAACAGATAATGTGTAGATTCAAGTGGCTGCACAGATGACAGCTGTTAACAGTTACAGGAAACCCCTCTGTGGCCTTAGAAACTCCTTGCATTTGTTTCCTGTGCCCGTTGCCCGATCCCTCCCCAGGTGGACAGTGTGACCTGCCTCCGTGGCTGGGCACACAGCATGCCAGCGCGAGGAAAGTAATCTTGACAAGTCTGTTAAGAAGCAGTAGCCTGCGACTGCATCTCCGAGTGGGTGACACCTGTTTTCTCTTGGAGATGCTGGTCATGTCAGAGCACAGAGCAAACAGCACTATCTCAGCAGTGACTTGTCAGCTCGCTGACTTTATCTGCTCCACCCTCCCCAGAAGTAGCTGAGAACAAAGTCTCCTTAGTCAAAAAGTAGGTCTCACTAAGGAACAAGGGACAAAAGTGTCCTATGTAAGAGGATGGGTTCTGAAATCAAATGGTCTGAGTTCTAATCCCATTTGCACTACCTACTAGTTGAGGGACCTTAACTATAATACTTGGCCTTTCTGATACTTAATGGCCACATCTAAAATGAGGTTACTAAGAGGTTTAATTAGATAACAAACAGAGAGCCCTGTGCTTATTACATAGTCAAGGTAGTATAATTTGAACCTTGGATTTGTTTATTCTTTTAATATATGTGAATGGTGTATAGTGCTGATGAATGATCAGTTTGTTTCTTGTCTTTATAAAGGTCACCAGGAGTGGAGACTTTCTATTGTTGAAAATATGTTGATAATGTTGACTCCATTACCGTCTTTATCCTCAAAACAGTTGAAACCTCCTTTGGGCATATTTTATTGAAAGTATCATAAAAGCATTTTGCTAAACCACATCACCGACCTGCCAAAGCAACCACAGTTATTTTTAATCAATACAGGAATGCAGTGTGGAGTTGCCTTTTTCTAAAGTCTGCTGAAAGCCCTGGGTATTGCTTCACTTCCCTTGTTGTTGTATTCCCTTACCTTTCCTATTTTCTTCTATTATCCTATTTTATTTCTATTTTTTAAATTTTAAAAATTATATATATAATACTTTATTAATACATTTCATATTAAGATCTAGTGGCTGGTTTAAAACTATGATTTATTTTTAATTACAAACATTTTTAAAGTTACAATTGAAAAAATATGTATGTTTCAGATTAACAACATAGTGCTTAGACACATAATTTACAAAGTGATCCTTGATCCCCCGTTAAATCTAGTTCCCATCTGTCACCATACATAGTTATTACAATACTACTGACTATATTCCCTATGCTGAACTGTATATCCTGTGACTATTTTATAACTGGACATTTAAAAATAATTTTAAGCTGAAGGCAGTTTGGCTCAATGGATAGAGCGTCGGCCTGCAAACTGAAAGGTCCCAGGTTCCATTGTGGTCAAGGGCATGTATTTTGGTTGCAGGCACATCCCCAGTAGGGGGCATGCAGGAGGTAGCTAATCGATGTCTCTCTCATCTCTCTCTCATCGATGTTTCTAACTCTCTATCACTTTCCCTTCCTCTCTGTAAAAAATCAATAAAATATATTTAAAAAAAATAATAATAATTTTAAAATACATTTGTTATTGATTTTTTTAGAAAGAAAGGGAGAGGTATAGACAGATGGAAACATTGGTGAAAGATAAACATCATTGATTGGCTGCCTCCTGCATGCCTCCCACAAGAGATCAAGCCCACAACCTGGGCCTATGCCCTGACTGGGAATTGAACCAGTGACCTATTGGTTCCTAGATCAAAGCTCAGCTGCTTAACTACACTGACTAGGCATAACTCGCCATTTTTACATCTAATACCTTCACTTTTTCCCCTGTATGCCCAACTCCATTCCTATCTGACAACCATCAATTTATTCTCCATATCTATGTGTATGTTTTTGTTTTTTTATTTGTTTACTTTGCTTTTTAGAGTCCACATGTAAGTGAAATCATGTGGTGTTTGTCTTTCTCTGATGGATTTGGTTCACTTAGCATTATATCCTCTAGGTCCATTCATGCCATTACAAATGGCAAGATTTTATCTTTTTTAAGGCTAAGTAGTATTTTATTATGTGTAAGTATGCCATATCTTTATCCATTTATCTATCAATGGACACTTAGGTTGCTTCTATATAAAAATACAATTTCTGAATATTGATTTTGTGTTCCATATTAATGCATGACAGTTTTACTCTTTTCTTTCCATTTGGGATTTTTTTTAATTTCTTTTATTTGTGTGATTATTGTGGCTAGCACTTCCAATATTATGTTAAACCCAAGTGGTGAACATGTACATCCTTCTTCTGTTCCTGATCTTAAACAAAAAGCTTTTAGCTTTTTATGATTGATTATATTATCTGTGGGTTTGTCATATATGACCTTTATTATATTGAGAGTAGAGACTACCATATTCATTTTGTATTCTCCAAATTTATCCATAGCAATGATTTGATAAATATTTGTTGAATGAAGTAGATTAACAAATAAAGTCACAGCATCATTTATGGTGCCCTCTCAGCTGCAGACTTAAACAAGAGATTACTATGGGAACATTTTCTACTAACCTTTCCTATTACCCTAAGTTGTGCTATCTCTTAGAAAGCTATGAAGTATTAGGGTAAATAATTAAAACTGAAGCTCACTTATCATACTAAAATGTGACGCAATCTTATTTAGTTTATAGTGTTTAATTGAAATTTGAGATTCCATTTTTCTGGCTATCTTTAAAAGTCATTATTGCTTTCCTATTTAGGAGCACTCGATCTCTCCTTCAATGTTTTCCTCTCACTGGGGGCTGGGATATATACTGATTTTGCCCTTAGTTTCTGGATCTCTTGTTTGGAATGCATAATGACTGCACTTGCAAAATAGTAAAGTGAATATTTTGCATGTGTCAGAAGACAACATTCTTTCAAGAATCAGGCATTCCATAGCCCAAAATGTATACTTGTGCCTAAGCTATAACTATGTGTAAAAGGAATCACTTCAGAAGAGTAAGGCAAATAATCTAATGCATGCACATTTTAAATACAATGAAGGGTAACTTGAAAAATGTCTTTACCTTTTCTGAGACCAGTTGACATTCAGCCTGTCCTCATGAAAAAGGAAATATTTACTGTCTCCATAGGTATTTTACAACATTAAAATTCTGGTTTGGGCTTTTGTAAATCTCCCCTGGAAATTACAAGTGAGATTAAAAGAACTCCCAGCAGCCTGGGGAATAATTGATAGATAACCTGCCATATTTAAGGCGTTCGCTCACTGTTAAGGTCAGCTCTCACACACTGAGAAGACTAAAATGAAACATGAGGACTAGGGACAGCAGGGAAGCTGAAAGAACAAAGTGTGTCCACATCATGATCTGCCATCCTGGCCTAAGGAGGAAGACTATATTTTTTATGTATCGACATATATGCATTTAAATGTTTAGGCATATATATTTATATATAGCTCATTCATATATATATATATATATATATATATATATATATATATATGAATGATAGTATATTGTGTGCGTGTATACATATATCCATATGCAGGTAAAACAATGCAGTGGTTATTCCATGTCCTTGACTTATCCTCACAGGAGATTTCTGCTCCTCATCCTCACTGTTCTAGTTGACTTTTGTACAATTATCTTCCTGAATGAATTTGTCAGAATGATACTGGGATCACCCCAAGATCAATTTTGGTGGGGAACTACATTAACAAAATCATCTAAATCAGAATGGCAGGCCCAAGTGCTGGTCTGAATGCAGCCTAGCAATAAATTGCCCTCTGGGTGTCTGAGCCTGCCAACCACCAGTCATTAGAGGTTCAAGGTTTCCATGGATACCTCATCCTGGGTACAGGTACAATGATAACTCTTCAGAAACTCTTTACACAAACATGATGGCTTGGAGTTCAGTGGAGGTTAGCCTAATTAGTTACCAGAGAGAAGCAGGTTTCTATGAACAGCTTCCAACCTCCGCTTTAATTAAAGAACAAAAAGGGATGAGTAAGTGAAATTGTGGAAAGCAGTAGAATAAAAGTTTAACTCGGGTTTGATTTTATTGCTCCTCTAATACTATTGACTGATTCCCTGTTGCCTAAAACAGAGAGTAGATATGACCTAGACAAAGTTAATGAGACCCCTTTTTAGGAATTTTGCTAGCACTATTTGGAAGTAGGCATTTTTCTTGATAAAAATAGCTAAGTCTGTGAAGTACAAGGGCCTATCAAAGTAAAAATCAATAGGAAGATAAGACAAACAAAGAAACAGGAAGATTATGATGATATAGTTAATGGATCTGAATCTAGTTAGGCCTTAAACCAAATGAATTAGGTTTTCCAGTTATATGAGCTAATAAATTAGTTGTTTTTGTTTATTGTTGTTTAAACTAATATATATAAACTAATATATATATATATATATATAGAGAGAGAGAGAGAGGGAGTTCTGTAAAAACTGAATGGGTTCTGACAAATATGGTTGTCACATTTTTATTTTAGCAAATATTATGCAGTGATGTAAGCATTACAGAGACTCCTTTCTGGTCTCCTGGGATTACCAATGACTATAAGAATTACTGTGAAAGGACCCACAGTTGGAGGCAAATAATGTAAATTTTAAATGGCCGGGTTCAGGGAGAGCCTGATTTCTGGTGTTAGATATTTAAATTTTGCATCAAATTTCATGGACTAGCTAGGTAATGTTTGCCTTCATAAATACTTAAAAATAGGCTTAAGAATTCTTGGCACAACAGAGATTAGTGAGCAGTACCCTGTTTTTTTCTTTTTTCTTTCCCATCTCATGTGACTTAGAGGGTCGCTCTGATTTCATCTATAAGAATGGCATTCCATTTCCTAGTGGAAATTGGTTATTTTCTGAGCTATAGGATATGTTGCTGTGCTCAGATCCACTCGACTATGTATGAAGGATGAACCTTAGGGAAAGAGTAGGGTGACAGAGCAATGAGAGAACTCGAAGGCAGCTGAGATCTGATACAGATACAATACAGTCATGGCTGAAATTCCTAGGTTTTCTTGTGGCCTACACCAGGTTTAGAAAGACATTGCAGTTTCTGGTTGGCCACGAAGAGACCCAGGAAACGAGGGACTGGTGTTTGAGAGATATGCAGAGATCACTAAAGGAAAGAAGAGTAACTGGTATCTCCAGTGGTAGAATTCTTTTAGAGCAGTGGTTCTCAACCTTCCTAATGCCACGTCCCTTTAATGCAGTTCCTCATGTTGTGCTAGCAACGAAAATAATTTTATGGTTGGGGGTCACCACAACACGAAGAAATACATTAAAGGGACGTGGCATTAGGAAGGTTGAGAACCACTGTTTCAGAGCATGTGGGCATTGGAAGACAGGTTTATACAGCACAACTAGTGTAGGACATTGTCATTGCAAAGGCCAGCCTGTAGGGCTGTATCCACAGCCAGTAGAGAAGTCACAGTGACCTAGATGCCCATCTTTCTATCCAGATATAAGCAGCAGATACAAACCCCTTCTTCATCTCTCCCTCCCTTACTACACACACATATTCATTAACTTCTGTAGTGAAAGAGAGTTAGTGGAATAGGGTGGGATTAGGGGAGAAAAAGGTAGCATTTCTTCCTTTAGCGTGAATCTCATTCTAGATCTGTGAAAACTTAGCCCCAGCTCTAGACGATGAGATTCTGAATCTGTCACTGAAAGACAACACCCAGACTTGGTTAAATATTTACTCAAAATTAAACAGCATCAAGCAGGAATTAATTTAAAAGTCAAGACCTAGGTTGATATTTTTTTTTGGAAGAAACAGGGATATGTATTGTTAATTGGCAATATTGAATTTCCTCCGATCACATGCCTGTTCACAATAGGTGGAGACTTAGAAGAGCAAAATAGACTTTAGTTGTCTATCAAACAGGACTGCTTCAATACAGTATCCCATCCAAGTACAGACCCTAAAAAAAGAAAGGGGGGAAAATGAAAACTTTCAATCTATCATTATGTTCAATTCATTTTTACAAGTTCATTTTCAAAGAAAAACGTAAAATGAGGAAGGAGAATTAATATAGTAATATCAAAACAAAAGATGACAGTTTATATAGGCTAAATGTGGAAAGCCACCTACATGGTCATTTTTATTTTTTTTTCTATCTCTTGGCACAATGGTACAAATTTTGTCATGGACTGGCATTTGGACACAGAATACAGGTTTGCATGGCATCCATCCTTTTGTAAAGGTAAATACAGGATGTCCCAAAAATGTATACACACTTTGAATATAATTAAAAGGCATTGTTTATTAAAAGGCATTTTATTTTCATTTAACAGCTCTCAGATGTTAAAGTGTGTTTATATTTTTTGGGGAATACCCTATAAATAATCCCCCACAATGCCCCTGGTCTCTTGGCTAAAGCTACATAAATATTTTTAGATTTTAAATAACATTCATTTTTTTTAAATGTCTATCTTTGCTAGTCTTCCTTTCATTATTTCTGTACCTCTCTTCATTGAGCTGGAATTATCTTTTCTTTCTGTCAGTGTGAACAACCAATAATCACATATGAAGAAAGACATGAAATGTCAGTTTTATTGCAATGCCATTCTTGACCCCAAGCAAGATGAAAGGAGTTAAAAAGCTTTCTCTTCTATACTTTGTGTATTCTTCTATGAGGGTCTTTATCACATTTCTTCCTATGTTTGTCTTCATGTTGATTAATTTAACTTGGAGTTAAGATCCTTGAATGAATGGAAAACAATTATTGTAGTAGTCATAGATATGAATTCTTATACTTAAGAGTTCAAATGAAATCTTACAAACATGAACTCAAATTCTTTTTCAAATCCTAGCTCATTCACTTCCTTAATAGGTATGTGACACTAGACAAAATAATAGTTGTGTGGCACTGGACAAAATATTTAAATTCTCTGAGCCTCAGTTTATTTATAATTCACTCATTTTACCCAGAATTCAGTATAGGGTTACCATATAGTGTATATGCATTTATATATGTATGTATGTTTATAATGGTTGATTATAAAAATTATAAGGAATAGATTTAAACAGAAACAGATATTAAGACTACCTTTACCTTGAATAAGAGGGAAAAGTCACTAAACAATTTGCAAAATGTTCTTGTTTCTTTTCCACGTAGAATTATTGTATATCTGTTGGAATATAGCTTAATTAATGGATTTTGCTGGTTATTGACTGGTAGCAATGCAATTCCAGGTATATTCCCTCCCTCGAATTTGAACTGGGCTGTAGTGAAATGAATTGCATTGACCTTTCAAGTGAGGCAGGAATTAGAAATATTGACAATTTTCCCTTTGTAACCTTTTTTATGATTGTCAGTCCATGTGTGACTTGTTGGCATGGCAATTTATCCTAGGGCCAAAGAAATACAAAACAGCTAAAGCAAGGTCACTGGGTGGTGATGGTAGAAGTAGCTCCATGGGGGTTAGTCAAATAATGAGAGACTGGGTGGAACTTGGATATTGCTTACTTGCAAGACTTAGGATTCCAGAAACTAAGTCACTCACCCTAAGCCACACAGTAAACTAAGGCTAGAGCCAACCAGAGCCCCCGAGTTTCTGATGATCATGTTCAATGCTTAACGACAATAGCATGACATAGTATTTCTTCTTGCTTCAGAATTGCTCCCTGTAAGTCAGTTTCTTTGGACGGGAGAATATTTGGCACTGTCATAAACTTCCTCACTGTCCTCATTTGGCAGTCTTTTGACTTACTGCTATCTTTTCCCCCAAAACAAGCCTCTTCCTCTGTACTATTCCCTTCCTTCCCATCCACAAGCCTTTTGCCTAACCATATGAAGAACTCACTCAGCAGAGCCCCTTTAACTCTCCACCTTTCATTCTTTAATACAAAAATCTTACAGACATCTAGGCCTTCTTTAAGTATTTGAGTCATGCCAGATAAAATTGTTCAAACATTCCGGGCAACTTTTGATCAATCTCAGCTGGATCCTCAATCCTTTACAACCACTCTTCTTTCTATGTGGCCATCACCCCTCACATTTCCTGTAATTGCTTTTCATCTTTACACACTCCTTCTGTCTCAGAGCCAGCTCCTTCCACCATCTGACACAGATGATCTGCCCCTCTACTTCACAAAGAAAGGATAGACTATTGGGCCAAAGTTCTTTCTGTTATCTATCATCAAACTTCTCTGATGTTGGACTCCATCATTTCCTTTTCACAAGAAAGAAACATATCTATCCCTTCTTTTAAAACCACTTGATTTATGAATTTATTCCTTTTCTTCTTTCATTCCCTCTTAATACTTCTTTACTAGTATCTTTCCTTTACCAAATAAGTGTGGCATTTTATCTTCTATGTTTGCTTTTTTTTTTGGGGGGGGGCGATCTTTTATAGCCTATCACACACAGTTTCTCTTTTTTTCCAATTTGATTTGTTCAAGGAATACTCCATAGTTACTTAGCATCCACAATTCAAGTTACTACTATTAAAATTAGTCAACAGCCTCATCTTTCTGCTGAAACTGCTCTGACAGAACTAATTACTCTCAATAAATAGTTAGGCACCTCATGTACATGGTTTAGAGATATTATATTAAGACTAGAGGCCCGCTTGACCAGTTTGGCTCCCAGGTTCGATTCCTATCGATTCCGGTCGGGGGCATGTACCTTGCTTGCAGGCACATCTCTACTGTGGGGCGTGCAGGAGGTGGCTGATCGATGTCTCTCTCTCATCAATGTTTCTGACTTTCTATCTCTCTCCCTTCCTTTCTGTAAAAAATCAATAAAATATATTTAAAAAAGAGACTAGAGGCCCAGTGCATGAAATTTATGCACAGGGATGAGTATGCCTCAGCCCAGTCTGCACCTTCTCCAAACTGGGACCCCAGGAGGATCGGGCCTAAACCGGCAGGTGGATATCCCTCTCACAGTCCAGGACTGCTGGCTCCCAACTGCTTGCCTGCCTGCCTTCCTGATTGCTTCTAACTACTTCTGCCTGCTAGCCTGATCACCCCCTAACCACTCCCCTGCCAGCCTGATTGATGCCTAACTGCTCCCCTGCCAGCCTGTTTGCCCTAGCTGCCCTCCCCTCTGTGTCAGGTCACCCCTAACTTCTCTCCTCTGAAGGCCTGGTTCCTCCCCCCCCCCCCAATTACTCTCCCCTGCAGACTTGGGTCCTCTACAACTGCCCTTCCCTGTAGGCCTGGTCAACCCCCAAATCCTTCCTCTGCTGGCCTGGTGACCCCTAACTGCCCTCCCCTGCAGGCCTGATTGCCCCAATTGTCCTCCCTTGCAGGCCTGGTCCCTCCTAACTGCCCTCCTCTGCTAGCCATCTTGTGGCAGCCATCTGTGTCCACATGGGGGCAGCATCTTTGACCACATGGGGCAGCAATCTTGTATGTTGGAGTGATGGTCAATTTGCATATTACTCTTTTATTAGATAGGATAGAGACCTGGTGCATGGGTTGAGGACAGTTGGTTTGCCCTGGAGGCTGTGCTGTGTCAGGGTGAGGGTTCCCTTGGGGCATGGAGTAGCCTGGGTGAGGGGCCTGTGGTGGTTTGAAGGCTGGCCATATCCCCCAGCCTTCAAACCAAAGTGGAGGTCCTGGTATTTGGGATTTATTTATCTTCTATAATTGAAACTTTATAGCCTTGAGTGGCCAGGCCAGGGTATGTGAAAAGCTTGGCTTCCTCCATTACTGGGGAAACCCAAGCCTCCTGCTTGTTCCATGGCCACAGCCATCTTGATTGGGTTAATTTGTATACTTGGTCCTGATTGGCTGGTGGGTGTGGCTTGTGGGTGTAGCAGAGGTATGGTCAATTTGCATATTACTCTTTTATTAGATAGTATGTTGATACTTGCCAATAAGGGGTTAACATCCAGAATATATGGAGATATCCTATAATTCAGTAACAAAAAATAGCCTGATTAAAAATGGCAAAGAACTTGAATAAGCATGCCAAATAAGCACATGAAAGACACTCAACCTATTAATCATTAGAGAAGTGTAAATTGAAACCACAATGAGATGCCAGCTCACACCCATCACAATGTCTGCTATCACAAAGAAGAAAGAAAATAAGTATTAGCAAAATGTGTGGAAATTTAGAAGACTTGTGCACTATTGGTAGTAATGTAAAGTGGTAGAGCCATTATAGAAGACAGTGCAGCAGTTCCTCAAAATAAAATAGTAAATAAAAAAATTACCAAATGATATTCAACAATCATTTTGTGTGTGTGTGTATATATATATATATATATATATATATATATATATATATATATAAAATTAATGCAGGGTCTTGAGATATATTTGAATATCCATGTTCATAGAAGTATTATTCAGAATATAGCAACCAACGTGTTCATTGATAGATGTCTGGAAAGCAAAATGTAATATATAAATATGGTGCAATATTATCTAGCCTTAAAAATTAAGGAAATTCCAACATGAAGCAACATGGATGTTTATTGTGCTCAGTGAAATGAACCAGTCACAAAATGACATATATTGTATGATTCAACTTATCTGATTCAAATTTACAGAGGCAGAAAGTAGAATGATCATTTCTAGAGGTTGTGTAAAGGGAAAATTGGGAAGTTGTTGTTTAATGGGTGTAGAGTTTTAGGTTTGCAAGATAAAAAACAAAACAAAACACGAACTTGGAAACTGAATAACAATGAGAATGTATTTAACATTACTGAGCTCTATAGGCTGAAACATGGTTAAGGCTGGCTGGCATGACTCAGTGGTTGAACATGGACCTGTGAACCAGGAAGTTGTGGTTTGATTCCTGATCAGGCAGGGCACATGCCAGAGCAGCCCTCATCAATAAATCTCTCTTATTATTGATGTTTCTCTCTCTCTCTCTCTCTCTCTCTCTCTCTCTCTTCCTATCTGAAACCAATAAAATATATATTTAAAAAATGGTTGAGATAGTAAATTCTATGCTATATATATATTTTCCCTAATTCTTAAAAAGGTAAAAAAACAAAAGCGTGTACTCTATTTTTACTGGGGGAGAAAAGGCTTATTTTGTTGTTTATCATAAAAAGTTTAAAAATAATTTATAGTATTACTATTTCTGAATTGTAGTCTTAATGTTAATTTTTTTTGCAGTCTTAACTTTTAATTTTTGCAGGATTATATTGCATTCTTAACTTTATTTCTTTTTCTAAATTACTGTCTTAACTTTTAATTTTTTATAGTATTTTTACCACTATTCTACTGTTAAAATATTTTCTTCATGGGATTTTGTGAAAAAGTAATTTTCTGTCTATCTCTCTTGCTGATTCTTGCTCTTCTACATTCATGCCCAGAGATTTGGATTCAGCCTTTTACTACTAGTAATACTATCTATAGACTTAAGTGACCAAGGCCTCTGCCCAGTTGGTCTCTGAATTTAAGAGGGCACTTCTCTGAACTTCCTCTGGGAATATCCATCCACACAAAGTGAAGAGGTAAGCATTATATACTAATTTAGATTCCCTACCTTTGTGGAACTTGATATCTGGGACCTCAGAATTACCTGCCCAAATGGTCTTAAATTATTTTCCTGGGCCTCATCTCTATATCCAACCTCCCCATGACCATTTCCCCTTTCTTGTTTGCATCCAGTAAGGGAAGGTGGTCAAGTGACAGCTCAATGTTGGATGTGTGTATCGAGATTGGATATGTGAGTAGAAGGAATATATGAAGATAAATGGCAAAGTCCAAGGTGAAAAGAAAGGAGGGAGCTTGGCCTTGAAACCTGCAGGGGCATTCATTTCTCCTCTGATTTGGCATAATTTATCCTCTCATAAGAACCACATCTGTAAGCATTACTAAAAAGGCTTGATTTTTTTGAAAGGTATCTAAATCCATTGCTCATGTTTTTATTAGATTGTTTATCTTCTTTTTGTTAAGATGTATGAGTTCACTATAGATTTTGGAGATTAGGCCCTTATAGGATATAACATCAGCGAATATGTTCTCCCATGCAGTAGGCTTCCTTGTTGTTTTATTTATGGTTTCTGTTGTTGTGCAGAAGTTTTTTACTTTGATGTAGTTTCATTTGTTTATTTTCTCCTTAGTTTCCATTGCCCTAGTACTTGTATCAGTAAAGATATTGCTATGACATATGTCTGATATTTTGCTGCCTATGGATTCTTCTAAGATTTTTATGGTTTCCCATTTTATGTTTAAGTCCTTTATCCATTTTTAGTTTATTTTTGTGTATGATGTAAGTTGGTGATCTAGATTCTTTTTTTTTTTTGCATGTCTCTGTCCAATTTTCCCAACAACATTTATTTTTTTAATTAAATCTTTATTATTCAGATTATTACATTTGTTTCTCTTTTTTCCCCTTCATAGCACCCCTCCACCCAGCTTCCACCCTTCCCTCCCTCCCATTGATCTCATCCATAGGTGTATGATTTTTGTCCAGTCTCTCTCTGTATACCCCTCACCCCTTTCCCCCTGAGAATTATCAGTCCACTCCCTTTCTGTGCCCAACACCATTTATTAAAGAGACTGTCTTGACTCCATTGTATGTTCTTGCCTCCTTTGTCAAATATTAATTGAGTATAATGGCTTGGGTTGATTTATGGGTACTCTGTTCAGTTCCATTGGTCTATATGTCTGTTCTTATGCCAGAAGTAGGCAGTTTTGAGAATGGTGATTTTGTAATATAGCTTAATATCTGGTATTGTGATCCTTCCAACTTTGTACTTCTTTCTCAAGACTGCTGAGGCTATTTGAGGTCTTTTTTAAATTACATATGAATTTTTGGAGAATTTTATCAAGGTCTGTGAAATATGCCTTTGGTATATTAATGGGGATAGCATTGAATCTATAAATTTCTTTGGATAATATGGACATTTTAGTTATGTTGATTTTACCAATCTATGAACATGGTATATTCTTCCCTTTGTTTATGTCTTCCTCTAAAAGTGGACACACAAAAGGCCAAGAGACATATGAAAACATGTTCTAAGTCACTAATAATCTGAGAGATGCAAATCAAAATGACAATGAGATATCATCTCACACCTGTCAAAATGGCTATCATCAACAAATGACAGGTGCTGGAGAGGATATGGAGAAAAAGGAACCCTTATGCACTGCTGGTGGAAATGTAGACTGGTGCAGCCACTGTGGAAAAACAGTATGGAGTTTCCTTAAAAAATTAAAAATGGAACTACCATTTGACCCAGTCATCCCACTTCTGGGACATATCTCAAGAAACCAGAAACACCAATCAGAAATGACATATGCATCCATATGTTCTATCTGCACAATTAACAATAACTAAGATTTGGAAACAACCTATGTGCCATCAGCATATGAGTGGATTAAAAAACAGTGGTACATCTACATAATAGAATACTATACTGCCATAAAAAGAGAGAACTCTTGCCATTCTTAACAGTATGGATGGACCTGGAGAACATTATGTTAAGTGAAATAAGCCAATCAGAGAAAGATAAATATCACATGATCTCACTCATTTGTAGAATATAATGAACAGCATAAAACTGTTGAACAAAAATAGATACATGGACAGAGAAGCATTGAACAGACTGTCAAATTTCAGTAGGAAAGCGGGGGTGACAGTGGGGTAAGAGATCAGCCAAAGGACTTGTATGCATGCATATAAGTATACCCAATGGATACAGACCCTAAGAGGGTGAGGGTATGTGCTGGGAGGGTAGGGGTGGCCAGGGAGAGGTCCATGGGGAAAAAGGAGGCATATGTAATACTATATGTAATACTTTAAACAATAAAAATAAATAAATAATAAGAGGCTTGGTTTTTAATTCACTGTAAATGTCTACTCATCCAAGGAAAAGCAAAATTGTTTTTAGCACCTTTCATACAAGACAAAGACTAAATATTAGAATTTTATTAATAAATATGTATATGCATATAAATAAATGTCTTTAAAACTCCAAATATTTATGAACTGATCATATAGTTTGAGGCAGAACCAACATCTCTGACTCACTGAGAAAAACAGAGAGAAAGAAAATCAATTCAAACCAAAAATAATGGAAGGAAATCTTTATATATGCTTGAAATAAATGACAGAAGCAGAGCGGTAGCAATGGGAAACAGTTTCAGGTGAGAATATCAGGAATATAAATGGATAGATGAGAAAACAATTTATTTTTCTAGATCGTAGGCATGGCATGTTAAAGTATTAACAACTGTGGACTTCAATAGTTAGTCTTTACAGAGATGGAAATATGTCCTCCTTTAAGCAAATTTGTTTTAAGTACTTGGTGCCAGTATATGATATATGCTGGCTAAACAAAATCATATGTAGTCTTTCCCCTCAATGAATCTGTCTATATGCATTATACAGAACACATAATAATTAGTCATTCAATATACTAAAAATAAAAATAAATACCATGACATGAATCTTTAATGAATATAAAAATTTTGAATATATTCTGTCAAGTAAGGCAGATAGCCTGAAGAAATAACTGAACAAGGAGATGACAGAGAGTTGGCATTAACCAGATTTACCAGGTCTACCTGTGTAACACAAAAACTGCATTAGTCCCCCATTTTATTTTTTAAAATAAAATAATAATATTTAAAAGACTCATAAGAAAATCTCTGCCTCTTTCATTTGACTTAATTTTTCTATAGGTTTGAAAGGCTAAACAAAAGAGCTTGTAGAAAATGCTGGCCCTGCATGAATGAGAAAGTAATGGAATTGACAATTTTACTAATGCTGTAAAAAGCAATTAATCAGTGTCACTAGGAGCCAGTAGGTTAGCACTTGCTTTCAACAACATTAAAAAGATATTTCCAAGCCCATAGAACTTAAGAAAAAGAAAGCATTCAGACTATTTACACAATGTGGTTTTCTAGTTTATATTTCAAGACCAATTTTATCTTAGTGTCTACACATTTAAATAGTAGACTAACTGTTTATTTCTAGTTTGTTTTTCTCCTTCTAACTGCATGGGTGACTTACTAGAGTCATTTTCTCAGGCAGTGTGTAATAATTTGGCTCTAGTGGAAAAGAGATCCCCCCTTTTCCTTGGAGAACACTCATTTTCCCAAATTGACAGTATCCAGTTTCTATGAAAGGCTTGGCCTGAGCAAGAAAGAGAGAGAGAGAGAAAGAGAGTGAGAGAAAAGAAACACCACATTTATCTTCTCCCTGAAGAGTATGTATGTGTTATGGAGACATGTGCTCAACCAATTAACAAACACTTTCTCTACATCATATCAAGTATTCAGATAACTAGATTTTTTTAAACCAAACCTAATGAATTATTTGACACCATGGAGATATAGCCTTATTCCATTTGTTTACTCATTTTAATGTCAATATTAGCATAATCAAAGGGAAACTAGATTTCTAGCTAGGTGTCTTATCTTTGTTTTCCCACAAGCAAAAAAGGTTTTCAACCAAAGGCACAGAGTAAATTCTGAAATAGCATGATCTTTCATATGTAGTGACAGAAGCCCAAGTACTGCCATGACCATATATATTTTTCCCCACTAAGTTCATATGCAAAAATATGATAGCAGAGACTAAGATTTTATTATGTTTTTGAGCCCATAGCATGGAGAAGAGACCTAATACATGCACAGACGCATGTGCACATGCATGCACGTGCGCACACACACACACTTTCATACTTTCTGTTTTCCGTGGGACTATCAGTAGAGAAACAAATAAGTGTATCACTTAAGACAATAAATTGATATATTGAGATTAAAACATGAGAGATGCTTTAAAAGCTCAAAGGTGGTTCAGCTATTAATAATAATAATAATAATAATAATAATAATAATAATGGACATCTGATCAATGGCCTGGCTATGGGTCTACTGTAAAGCAGAGTAGAAAAAAGCCATGAGTAGAAAGGAAGGACACTAATAGGGAGAATGAATTTTGAAGAAGTGTATTTCCAGGTCTTAAAGAAATATAAATATACTAAAGGCCCCTAAGCCTGGCCAATGATGGGGTCGATCAGGGCCCTTACGTGAAGGAGGGGCGGGGACCTCGGGAGGTTGGCTGTGGGAGTGCACTGACCACAAAGGGGAAACTCCTGTGTTGAGCGTCTGCCCCCTAGTGGTCAATGCACATCATAATGATCATTCATTGGGTCATTGGGTTGTTCGGTTGCTTAGGCTTTTATATATAAATAGCTAGAATAGAGAAAATCAAAAGGAAAAAAGAACTGAGAACAAGGATAGACAACAATTTTTAGTATATTATTTCCTTCTTTCCCTTATTCAGCAATTACTTACTAATTTTTGATATATTCTAACCCTATAGTTGGCTCCGGACACATGAAATACAAAATAAACCCAGTCTTTGTCTTTATAAAACTCACCAGCTTACTGAGGAAACATTAACATCACCATAATAATCATTAATCTTCACTAAGTACTTATGCAAACTCATTCTCTGTGTTCATAAAAATTATACGAGAAGAGTAGGAAATGCCAGGTTTATCTGATACCTTATTTCATTTTCGGATTTAACAAACTTACTAGGCAGAACTATTATCCTTACCCACTGAATCTCAGAGAATATTAGTAATTTGCCAAAAGTTCCAAAGCAGAGTCAAGATTAAAATCTAAGAATTCTGACTCTAAATCCCACAGGTACATTACCAAAAAAATAGCACAAATAACTTCTAAGCAGAAGTGTAAGTGTGATGAGAAGTCATGGAGAGGGGATTAAGAAGGGAAGTGACATTATCAGAGTTAACATTTTCAGAAGGATCAGCATGTATGAGAATAGAGCTTAGGGAGTCTAAGTAGAAGAACAAAGAAATAAAAAGGAATTGTTTAAAGTATTTTGAAAAAAATATGATAGTAAGTTGGATCAGGGTAGAAGTGGTAGTGGAAAATCTTCAGATTAAAGACACTTTGAAGTTATTGCCCACAGATTTCATGTGGGATAACAAAAAAAGAGAAAAGGTAACTCTTAGTTGTGTGGCCTGGTTAATTGGATGAATAGTATACTATTTAATGAGATGGAGAAAAAACATGAATGGAAAAGTTTTGTGGGCAGAAATTTTTAGGTTTGAGATGATTTATTAAGAAGAGATGGAAGGAGACTTGGGGCTGTGATACAGATGATATATTTAAAAATTGTACACCTGAAAGCTACATAATTTTACTAACCAATGTCACTCCAGTCAATACGATAAAAATTTAAAGAGAGAAGAAAGGTCAGTCTGTCAGTTGGAAAAACTTATATGGATTTCAAAGAAAATGAAAATAAGATTAAAGATATACATTTAGGACACAGTTCCATGTAAATGGTATTTAAGCCAGGGTCATGGGTGTTTGAGTATAAATTAATCCTATGACTTTCAGCATTTGCTGATCTGGGAAAGGACAAAAACAACATAAAATACTTAGAAGCAGTAGCCAATAAAATAGGAAGACAACATGGAGAATGTGGACTCCTGGAAGCCAAGTGAGGAAGGAATGTTTCAAGTTTCAAGGAAAAAGCAATCATTGGCAAATGTTGCAGATAGGTTCAAAAGATAGACTGTGAACTAAGCATTTCATTTGATAATGGTGGAAAGCATTGGCAATATTTATTTTGTCATTTAGTTCGAAGTCACCCATCATTTCTGATTTGTTGGAAATTTCAGAAATATAGTCTTGTTCCACGGTCTACCTGTAGAATGTAATATTAACAAAAATTGAATTTTCATAGTTTATCCATTAAAGAGGCTGGCTACTTTCTCCTAAAAACCAATCCTTGTCATCAGTAGAGTATGGTTTTTGTGTAAAAACCAGAATATTAAGTTTATTACATACATAAAGTCTAGACTATGTAAATAACTTTAAATTCTGGTCTATTATTTGGGCATTGAATTGTAGCTATTTTAGGAAGTATAAACTCTAACTGCCAAATAAAATAATCAGATATTCAAAATTCATTTCACAAAATGATTGCCAATACATAAAGACCAGTGGCATCTTGCCAGCGTGCTCAGTGGTTGAGTGTTGACCCATGAACCAAGAAGTCATGGTGATCCAGGTCAGGGCATATGCCCAGGGTGCAGGTTCAATCCCCAGTGTGGGGCATGCAGGAGGCAGCTGACCAATAATTCTCTCTCGCTGAACCGGTTTGGCTCAGTGGATAGAGCATCAGCTTGTGGACTGAAAGGTCCTAGCTTTGATTCCGATCAAGGGCATGTACCTTGGTTGCGGGCACATCCCCCAGTAGGGGGCGTGCAGGAGGCAGCTGATCGATGTTTCTAACTCTCTACCCCTCTCCCTTCCTCTCTGTAAAACAAAACAAAACAAAATCAATAAAATATATTTTAAAAAATAATAATTCTCTCTCATCATTGATGTTTCTCTCTCTCCCCCATCTCCATTCCTCTCAGAAATTAATAAAAAATATTTTTTTCTTAAAAAGAACATGATTCTAACTACAACTTTACCTAGTAATTTTTCTTATTGATCCTCACTTGCAAATTGGTTTAAAAGAAAACTTTCTTTTGGTCTGTCCTATAGTTGCCATATGGATCTTTGCTACTCAAAGCCCACAAGCTGTCCATTCCTTGTGGCTATGCTTTTGGAGCAAAGGCATTGAAAGAGACTGATGTGCACATACGTGCACTCTAAAATCAGTTCATTATCCACTCAGTTAATTAGGTCTGGACCGCTCCCTTCAGCAGTCAGAACAGGGGTTATATGCTCATTTTCTCTGTCAGAGTGTCACCAAAAGAAAGAAGAAAAAAACTTTACAGAAAATATGGCAGCTCCAGATGGTGACTTTCTATCAATCAAGAGAAGAAATAATTTTAGTTAACCCTTGGAAATCTTAACTGTCAGTCATTTCTCCTTTTCTTTTGATCTGTTAACTCTATAAGAGATCCAAACATGTGATTGCTATTAACTACTCTTAGATGAAGATCAACTGGACTTGTTTTAAAGGCCTCCTCTAAAAATCACTGACATCTTAAAACTGCTTAGCATAGATGTTGATGAGCATTTAATTTAAAATGTATCAGTGAATGAAGAGATCAGTGGTGCTTTTATCCCCATCTTACAAATGAGGAAACTAAGATTTACCAAGATTATGTATCTTTCCCAAAGGCACCGTGCTGGCAGATGACAGAGCCGTGATTCCCGGAGGGCGATCTATCTCCAATATCCATAGTGTACTTCCAGGTACAAATCTGACAACGAAATGTGGTACAGGTTTGTTTTGTTTTATATTGTAAATAGGGCACAAGATTTCCAGTTGCCTGAAAATAAAATGGCTTTGAGATTCTAGAACATGCACATAGAGAGAAAATGAGAGAGCATATAAACCTCCATGTAATCAGCAAGGTCAGGCTAGCAGGAGAATCAATCCTGACCATGAATAAAGTGAAAGAAGACACAGCACTAAGGGCCCTGGATGTAGTTTGAAGAGTCACTTTATGAAAACGCATATCCTGAATCCCAGGAAGGATTTACAAAACAACTGGTGCCTCTAATCTTTTTGTCCTTACTGTTTTTAGCAATTATCCGTATTTACCTTACCAGTGTGCAAATAGGAATTGATAGTGGATATAGTTGCTCATGGGTCTTACATAATAGTTCATGCTACTATAAATATTTTCCTTAAAACATGATGCCAAAAACAGCAGACAAGGCTCCAGTGTTATCTGACCTGACTTTCTTATGTACAGTATTTTTCTCTTTATTCAACCTGAAATTACACCCACTTTTTATCACTATATCATGCCACTGTCTGATCATACTGAGCATGCATCTAGATCTAACAAACTGCTCTCTCATTCTGCATGAACTAGTTTTTAAATAAGTTCTCAAGCATCCCTGCATTTTTCAACGTTTTTTTTAAACCCATGTGTAAGACTGAACATTTATCCTAATTATAATCCTAATTAAAATTCATGCTTTCAGTTTTGACTCTTTTTTTTCAAGTGTATCCAATTCTGACTGATATCCCACATATTCTGCATTTCACTTGGCAAAATTATGTTTCTTGCATTACTTACAGGCCTGCTTTATAAGTCATTTTATGGGTCAAATATAAATAAGTAAATAAACAAAAGATAGGTAAATAAACAAATGAATGATGTTACTGGCATGGCTCTAGGTAAAGATCTGTGGCTGCTGGCATTTGCTGTCCAAAGTAACATTGAACAGAACCAGTATCACATGCTGTGAGTTCATTGTTAAACAAACTGCAAATGTATGTAAAACACTAGCATCAAGTTAATATTTTCTTATATATTGGAAAACAGTCCATCATAAGAAACATGTCCACATAGCTGTTTAGATCAAACATCTTCCCTGTACGACTCAGAAATTGAGTTTGAGAAGGAGGTAAAGAGGCAGTCATCAGTAATTGATGCTAATGAAACCTATGAAAAAAATGAAATTGCCAATGGAATACATGCAAATTCATAGAATAGACTAGAGAATAAGATTGTGAATTCATAAAAAATAGGAACCTTGCAGAGGGGAAGGGGCCAGTATATAAAACTAAAAGAAATCTATAAGAGAGATTGAAAGAGAAGAATATAGTGTCCTGAAAACAAAAGAAGGAAAGATTACCTTCAGATGGTTCAGCTCTGAAGTTGACTTCTATGTGCAGTATAAACAGGTTAAAGTTTGAGTTTCATGGTCTATACTAATAAAAGGGTGCTAATTAGACTGGGAGAACTTCTGGATGTCCTTCCGGACAAAGCCATGGTTGCAGGGACAAAGCAGAGGCAGTTAGGGGCGATCAGGCCAGGAGAGGAGGGCAGTTGAGGGTGATCAGGCTGGTGGGTGTGGTGTGGGGGTAATGGGGGTCAAGCAGGCCAGCAGAGGAGGCCAGTTGGGGGTGAGCAGGCCGGCAGTGAGGGGCAGTTGGGGACACTCAGGTCAGTGGGGTGGGGAGCAGTTGGGGACAATTAGGTCGGACAAGCAAGCTGGAAGAGGAGGCAGTTGGGTGGCAGGAGGGGCAGTTGGGGTGAGCAGGCTGGCATGCAGAGTGGTTAGGGGTGATCAGGAAGGCAGGCAGGCAGATAGGTTAGTAGTTTGGAGCCAGTGGTCCCGGATTGCAAGAGGGATGTCTGACTGCTGGTTTAGGCCCAATCCAACAGGAATCGGGCCTAAACCGGCAGTCAGACATCTCCTGAGGGGTCCCAGATTGGAGAGGGTGCAGGCCAGGCTGAGGGACACCCCTCCCATGCATGAATTTCATGCACTGGGCCACTAGTTTAAACATAAAACCCTATATAAGTTAGGAATGAAGATCCTGCATACAGAATTTAGAAGTTGAAACTGATATTATGTAAAATGGGTAGTTCTTAGAAAAGAGTGGTAGTGGCTCAATTGATTGGGTGTAGTCTTGTGCACTGAAAGGTGATTGGTTTGATTCCTGGTCAGGGCACATGCTTGGGTAGTGAGCTCCATCTCTAGTGAGAGGCGGGGGGGCATGCAAGAGATAGCTGATGGGTATTTCTCTCTTTCTCATCCATGTTTCTCTTTCTTCCTCCCCCTTACTCTTCCTCTAGGTATCAGTGGAAATATTTAAAAGAAAGAAAAAAAAAAGCACATTGTGGGAACTTGGAGAATAGTAATAAAATTATGTACTAATAATGCTATTACATACTAATATTATTACTAATGTCATTATACAATATATTAGATATAATACATTATATGTTATTTTGTCACTACTTCATTGCATGTAACTGATTATATTTACTATACTCACTTATCCATATATATGAATGTAGTATATTTCAAAACACTTATTTTGGTATTCAAATAGATATGAAAGATGCTTATTTATGAGAAATGCAAGAGTGAGAAATTCTGCTTTGGATAAAGGATTTGACGAGGTTACTTCTAAGGTCCATTTCAAGGAAGTCTATAATCTTATTATTTTATAAGACCTACTTATATTACCATCCCTGGAAAAGAGAAGAGACTTTGAATCCCCTCTCATAGTTCCAGGGGGGATGTAAGGTAGGGAGATAGAATCTCATTTGGCTCACTGTATTCTTGTTTCTTCAACCCCTGAGGGCCTGACAGAGTTGGCCTATATGTTTATTTTCAGAATACTTAATTCTCTCCTGATAGCTGTTGAAGTTAATGTGTTGACTGTGTGTCAGTAGCGGAGGATAACAAGCAATTACAATAAATACTAAAACTAAAATAAACAGTTTATGCAGTGAGACTGGCTGCATGTCTATGGGATGATCATAATTAAAGAGACATGAAAGTCCTCCAGAATGACTCGCCAGCAGCAGAGATTCTGAGAGGAGGATTCTTATGGCTCCATCTGCACCTGAGTTATCACCAGCCTCTCTCAGGAGCTAGAGATTTTCAATTAAGCCTTTGTGAATAAAGACAAAACCATTTATAAAGCAATTGTCTGAAAATCAGTGGCAACCCAATTTTAAACATGCAGTGTAGCCATCAATTGGCTAGGTGCCCATAGTGGGATGGAGGGATTAGGAAGAAAGTATGTAAGACCAGAACATAAGGCACAATTTAAAGTCCCATGACAAGTTTGCTTTCCAGAGGCAGTCTGATTGAATATCTCTATCTTTCCAGTTTAACTTCTATGGGTTATGAGCTCTATTGTATTTAATTTTTAATCCATTTTCTTTAGCTCAATAAACTTTAGGGAGAGAAAACCAATAGTGTAATAAATTATTGGAAATTGAATTAAAGTAAATTTGTTTTCATCTATACACATAACCTCAATGCTTAACAAATAAGAAAGGGATGGTTGTTTCTCAGAAGTGGTTTCACTTTTAATTTTATGTGACTATGGGGTAAAATTTTCTATAACATTAAGTCCACAAATCTTAGACTTTTTTCTTCCAGAATGAATATAATGAATCTTAACAGAACCTTTCTGAGACAGCTGTTTAGGGCCTTCTGAACCCCGAACAGTTGTTTGCACATGGCTTTTATCCAGTGACGAGTATTAAACAACCTTGTCCAATACATAGGCTGAAAAGCCAGGTGAAAATTCTATTGGGATAATGATGCAAAGGATCAGCTAATTAAAACCATATATTCCATATATTATATAACTAGAGGCCTGGTGCATGAAATTTATGCATGGGGGTGTCCCTCAGGCCAGTTCCACCCTCTCTAATATGGGATGTCCAACTGCTGGTTTAGGCCCAATCCCTGCTCCCTAACTGCTCTTCCTTGCCTGCCTGATCACCTCTAACTGTCCTCCCATGCTGGCCTGATCACCCCTAACTGCCCTCCCTTCCCAGCCTGATTGCCCTTACCTGCTCTCCCCTGCCAGCCCAAATGCCCCTAACTGCCTCTGCCTCAGCCCCCACCACCATGGCTTTTTCTAGAAGGATTTCTGGAAGATGTCTGGTCTGATTTGCATATTACCCTTCTAATAATATAGATAGCCTGCATATCTTTATCGAAATTAACATTTAGGATCAAGACTAACAGAATATGTAGATATGAAAGGGAATATACAAGATGGTACGAAACCTATATTTGGCAAATAAAAGAAAAGAGATTCAAATATCTAAGTTATGCAAACTCAAAACTTTTAGTCAAAATGTTAGAGGCAAAACTTTAATCCAGATCTTAACTTCTAATCTATTATATATACTACTAGAAGCCCAGTGCATGAAAATTCGTGCACTGGAGTGGGGGGGTTTCCCTCAGCCCAGCTTTCCCCTCTCACAGTTCGGGAGCCCTCAGGGGATGTCCTACTGATAGCTTAGGCCCGCTCCCCACTGAGAGCAGGCCTAAGCCACAGTCTTGCCTCCCTCTGCAGGACGCAACCAGGCTGATCATGGGAAGGCACTGCCCCATCACCCACTGCTGCTGCCATTGCTGGCTGCCTTGGCTGCCAGCCCTCAGCCACCATTTCTTAGTGCTGGCCCCGCCTCCTGCCCACTGGTGGGTGGGGGTGGTCTGGGATGAGACCAGCTGTGGGAGGGGTTGTGAGAGGTTGAGGCACAGCAGGTTGCACCCTGTCTACCCTTTGTGGAGGTGTGGCACCAGGACTGGCCCCTGCTGCTGCCTCTGTGGCTGCCTCTGTGGAAGGGGCAGCACTGGGAGCCAGAATATACAGCCCCCTCTTCTGCTGCCTCTGCGAAAGAGGCAATGGCTATGGTAGCACCGCAGCCTCCTCTCCAGTGTTGCTGTGGCTTTGTCTGGATGGACATCTGGAAGATATCTGGTCTAATTAGCATATTACCCTTTTATTAGTATAGATTACTCAGCTACCTTAGTGTGCCCTGAACAGGAATGCTCCAACCAAGTGAGTCGCCCAGCCAGGGCTTGAGTTCCTTTTTAGATTATATTCTTGGTTCCCTATCCTTCGGATTTCTTCTACACAGTAAGAAAGAAAAGGGGCAGGGAAAGAGGGTAGTATTTACCGAGGGCAGTAACATTGTGTAGATGCTTTCTGTGAACACATGTTTACATCATGTAGATCTCTCAATCATCCTATGAAACTCTAAATGGGCAAATGTAAATGTGGAAATCTAAAATCAGCCAGCAGTGGGTGCAGAAAAATAATGGAAATTCAACTTACTTTTTTATTGCTTTTACCAAAAGTCTATTTAGTCTACTACTCTGACATTCTGAGATAATTCCTGTCTTCACTTAAGGAATTAGGAAGCACAGCTGAATGCTTTACAAAATAGGAATTTAATCTTTTCAATTCTGATAACTGAGCTCTCTGGATGAACCCAGTATACACATGTCAGGAAAAGTTGTTGAAAAGCACTTAAGAGACTCAAAGAATACTGGTTCTGTTGACTAGATAGGTAGAAAAGAAGAAAAGCAAATTGTGAGGAACTATGATGAGTTCAGTTTGGTAGAGATAGGAGGATGGTGTATGAGATGGGTTGGAGAAAAGTCCTATGAGGAAAAAAAATATTAAATACGTGGTCATAATATTCCAAGTTTTTTAAAAACCACACTAAAAAAAAGGCATTTTTTAGAACTCAGTTTAAATCCTGTTACACAATATCTGTATGAACTCAGTCTCTCTCTCTTTTTTTTTCTTTTTGAAAAAAAAAAAGGATGTCTACCTCATCAGAATGGCTAATTAAAGATGAGTCAATGAGAATACTACTGAGAACCCTTGAGTCCAGAGCTCAGCTGGCTAGGATCAGAAGCAGATGTGGGTGCTCTTGCATGTTCCTTTCCATAGTTTCAAGGAAGGGAAAAACATTTAAAATATTAATGTCAATTATTCTACAGCCTTTGACTTATTCCAGATTTTTCTGCTGAAAAGAAACACCACAAGTAAATGGTGTGTGGCTCTCAGCACTGTCAACTGACTTGACAGTTATTTTCATCATTTTTTATTATGTATTATTTCTCATAATGTGGAAAGAAAAATTGCCCCCTTCCCAGTTAGCATGGCAAGCCTCAAAGTTTTTCATTGTTTATTTGATGAATGACATGATATGAATCAGCTTTTACTGCACAGTGTGAACTGTTTCCTATAATAAAAGTGCACCATCCAACAACAGCATCACCTTTATTGGATTGGAGGCTTTTTATTTTAGGTATTTGCACTGAGACATCCTTGTAAACCATTTTTTAGATCAGAAATATAAAAGTTGTCTTTAAGGCCCCTAAAAGAAAAGACAAAGCAAATCCATTTCAGCTTACATTTCTACCTCTCATCATCAAGAAAATTGTGAGGAAAATTTTGGAAGAAGTAATACAGAAGCAAACATTATAATTAATGCAAAACTGACTACTTAATTGGTTAAATCCATTACTTTGACACAATAGGTTATTCGATGTGATCTTCCAACCTAATAAAAGAGTAATATGCAAATCAACTGTACATCCATTATACCCACAAGCCACACCCACCAGCCAATCAGGAGTGAGTATGCAAATTAATCCAACCAAGATGGCTGGGGCCGTGGAGAGACCAGGAGGCTTGGGTTTTCCAAGCCAAGCTTTCTGCCTTCCCTGGCCTACCTTGGCCTCTGCTTAAGGGTACAAAGTTTTAGTTATAGAAGATAAATAAATCTCAGATACCATGGCCTCCACTTGGGTCGCAGGGGTGCGTGGCCAGCCTGCATACCACCATAGTTCCCTCGCCTAGGCCACCCCATGCCCCAAGGGAACCCCCACCCTGATCCAGGACACACTTCAGGCCCCATCCTTGCACCAGTCTTCTATCCTATTTAATCCTATCTAGTTTTAAATAATGGAGTAGATTTTTAGATAGACAAAAAGGACACGTGAGATTTATGGAGAATGGTTAAAAACGCCTATGTCCTGTGCAGTCTGAGTCTAGAGGACTGAGAACTAGGGAAGTCTATGGTATAAGTCCTAGTTCAAGTCTAATGTTTGAGGGCAGAAGAAGATGGATGTACCAGATCAAGCAAAAACAATAAATATCTCTTTCTCTGCATTTTTGTTTTATTCAAGTTCCCACGAGAATAGACAGTGCCTACTAGCTCCCAGTCTACGAATTCAAATGTTAATGTTTCCCAGAAATGCTCACAGTCGCACCCAGAAATAATGTTCACCAGACATTCTTTTGTCCAGTCTGGTTGACACATAAAATAAAATATGGCATAAATAGATATGATTTCAATTAAGTCACGTAGATTTACAAAAATGTAAAACAATGACACTATTCTCACTATATATTTTTGTTTTGGAAATCATAGTTATTTTGTTTTATGAACAGTTAACATAAAACAAATGGTTTATTATCAAATTTATGTTGACATATAGTGGGGTTTCTATTATACATATATTAATAAATATTTTCAAGTCTGATTTCATAATATGGAAATATTAATATATAAATATATAACAGTTAACATACTACTATAATGCAGTTTATTATCAAATTTATGTTGATATATAGTGGGGTTTATAAAATGTATTAAATACTATTATACATATATTAATAAATATTTTCAAGTCTGATTTTATAATATGGAAATATTAATATATAACCTATATATAAAGATATATAAGGTTCTCAATAATTTTTTAAAAAATATATTTTATTGATTTTTTACAGAGAGGAGGAGAGAGGGATAGAAAGTCAGAAACATCGATGAGAGAGAGACATCTATCAGCCGCCTCCTGCACGCCCGCTACTGGGGATGTGCCCGCAACCAGGATACATGCCCCCGACAAGAATTGAACCTGGGACCTTTCAGTCCGCAGGTCGACGCTCTCTCTACTGAGCCAAACTGGTATCAGCTCTCAATACTTTTTAAGAGTAGGATTCTGACCCCTTTTTTTACACCATTCACTAAAATTCTCTCGAACTAGAATAAAGGATTAAATGTAATCCTGAAACTATAAAACTAGAAGAAAATATGGGGGGAAAGTTTCTTTGACATTCATTGTGGCAATAACTTCCTAGATACAAAACAGACAACAAAAGCTGAATGACCGAAAGTCAAAAGGCAGAAGTGTGTCATTTCAGGCTCTACCCTGTCAGGCCTTTGCCTAAGATTGTATTCTGAATGGTTTAAGTTGGCATCCCTCTCCTTGTCCTTGCTAGTCCTGCAGGATGTGCATTAACAAGTGTGCAAAAAACAGAAAAGCAAAGAGCAAGAGACAAGTCAAGAGAATAAAAATTCCTCTCTTCCCCCCCCCTCCCATCAGAACTAGCTTATCTGGTACATTTTCATAGACAACTAACCCAGCTCCATTCTGCCATCTCTGGTGCTGGAAAATCACAAGGAGTAAAGTGACAGATGTTTGGGGCACAAAACTGACCTTCAGAATAGCTGGGCTGCAGCTCAGGGAGAGAACCAAGAGGCTGCTAAGGGCAGGGGGCCAGGCAGGGAAAACAAAAGGAGCGGTTCATTGCTCCCAGGCTCGTTCTCCTTTGATTTCAGTGTAGACAAGGCACAAGCCCTGTCTGTCCTTCCCAGAATTAGAAAGAAAATCATTCTGCAAGGGTTGATGCTGCTGATCCAAGGATGTAGCGATTTAAGCAGATAAATAGAAAAGAGAAAGACAGATGTATGCTATTTTAGCATGTAGAAACGGGAATATCAGGAAAGTACAATGTATAGAGTTAATGTGTATTATTTCCAAAATGCCAGAGAATATATAAAATCAGAGACATTTCAGACATTTTAAACGAGTTTTCCTAATTGGTCTTATCAACAGTAAATTCCAATGGCCTCATCATCTTCACCTCTTCTTCATTCAAGTAGGATTTACTTCTTTGGGTAAATGAAACTGTAAAGACTGGATTTTCCCAGCCTCACATTAGCCAAAGACAGGAACTAAGAGCCACTTTATTTAATGCTAAAATAAATTATGAAGATGAGTAGCTTGTTACCTTTTGAATGTACCACTATCTATATCTTTTATTCACATAAATCTATGGTTTACCTCTCCGATGGCTGGCTGTTTATTAATTATACATTGTATGTACATATAAATTATATGGCAGAAGTGTAATTTGTGATGCTGGAGGTAATTAAGGTATCTTTTATTTTATGCCTATTCATTGAAACAATGCCTCAAGTTATTCAGACTGTCTCCTTTATTTGATACTAGAACTCAGACCCCAAAGGCATATTCAAACAGGTAGTAGTAATTTTCATCATTAGGATTAATGATGACAATGGGTAAATTGCTACTCTGTATAAGTTGAAATAGTATAAAAAGAGTTATGAATTCAATAATGTTGTAAGGCTATACAATTAACGTATTTAAAGGTGGAACAAGTTTAAGAAATATAAAAATAAGTATGCGGCCAGAACCAGTTTGGCTCAGTGGATAGAGTGTCAGCCTGAGGACTGGAAGGTCCCAGGTTCGAAGGCATGTACCTTGATTGCAGGCACATCCGCAGTAGGGGGCGTGCAAGAGGCAGCCAATAGATGTCTCTTTCTCATCGATGTTTCTAACTCTCTACTCCTCTCCCTTCCTCTCTGTAAAAAAATCAATAAAAATATATTAATAAATAAATAAATAAATAAATAAATAAATAAATAAATAAATAAAAATAAGCATGCGTTTTCAAAAACCAAGTAATAAATTAGATTTATATCTTAAATATGGCTGACTGCTCAAGACCCAAAACAATCCTTCAGTTCCCAAATTTTCATGGACAAAATTACCTTTTAGATCTATATGGGCCTTGAAGAAAGCATGTTTCTCTGCTCAAATCAGAGGTTAAGATCAGGTGCCACCAAAGAGATCAGTGCGCAAGAGAAGAAATAGACCCTAACCAGACAACCTTCATTTGATCTCCTGTGGAGGGCTCTTTAAAGGAAATTCTGTCAAACTGAATTTCAGAATTGCTGGGCAGGGGCAACTACCTTTTCCCCCTTGTGTTTCATTCACCTGAAGAGTAAGGTCTATCCAGTTCCTGTCCTGTCATTGTGTGTGGGACAGAAGGCATATAACTTGTCTTTTTAGTGCACAGACCACTGGAATAGGAGGTGTCATGTAAAACATGATGAACATCACCGCACTTCTATCTTAAAACCACCTGTGTAATCAATTTTTTCTTACCGCTCCATGGTAACTGTAGACACCAGGTGTTGAAGATGACAGTTTCACAAGAAGAAAGGCACCTAGCTCCCTGACTCGACTTGGAACAAAGGCACCAGGAGAGTCGCTCAATCTATATCCCATGATGACACAAACTAGAATAAAACTTCAGTTTGTTTAGCCACTGAGATATTTTTATTCTTCGTTATCAGAGCTAGTGAGCATACTCTCAGGAATGTCCTTTCTCTAGTAAAACATAAACTTCTAGACTTTAGAATAAAAACAATCAAAGAACTTTGTACTGTGTGCTTTAAGAACAGACACAAGTAAAACAATGAATTAAGAGAATAATGAGCCGAAACCGGTTTGGCTCAGTGGAGAGAGCATCAGCCTGCGGACTGAGGGTTCCCAGGTTCAATTCCGGTCTAGGGCATGTATCCTGGTTGCGGGCACGTCCCCAGTCGGGGACGTGCAGGAGGCAAGTGATCGATCTCTCTCTCTCATCGATGTTTCTAACTCTCTATCCTCCTTCCATCCTCTCTGCAAAAAAACCAATAAAAATATTTTTAAAAAAGAGAGAATAATGAATAAATAATGATGAAATGGTTCAATTGCCCTCTGAGGATCAGGCGTTCAAACCCCATTTGAAAAATAAGATCAGTTGCTTTTTGCACGCACTGGAAATGTAGAGCAGGGAGCTTAAAATAATATTTCTATCTTCCTTTGTATCTGACTTTCGTGCCTGGTTGGAAAAACCTTTGCTGTCAGTTTCAACAGCCCATTAAAAATAACTGGTATCTGACCTAGTTTGATCTCCAACTAATAGTGTGTGTTCCTGAATACTGTATGTCAGGGTGAGTGTGTTTGCAGTCAAGTGTAAACAATGAGGACTCTTTGTTTCTGGGTAGCTTTCCTGTTAGCCTTCCTCTAAGTGGAGCATGGAATGTGGTGTGCCCTCTTTTAGCCAGAGTGGTAGTGTAGGATACAAGGGTTGCCTTGGCAACTCCATCTAATTTAAGCAATAAGACAAAACAGAGCATGTTTTATGGGACAATTAATGCATGTTTTGGAACATTGCAACCTGATGTTATTTTCTGCCCAAGGTGTTTATTAATAGTCCTAGAAGGCATTTTGCAACCAACACCGACAATTCCGATAAAAAATGGAAACATTCGTTTTAAAAATGCAATTTCAGCAGGAACTCTGTTTTAATTACTTTTAAAAGATGTTTCCCAGTTTAAAAAATTGAATCGAATTATCAATTCATATCGGACTGGACCCTGACTAGGACAGAGTACAGGTACATTTTGAGGTGTGATGCTACTTTTAAGAAAAGTCTGTTGCCCAACTGGTGTGACTCATTGGTTGAGTATTGACTTATGAACCAGGAAATCGTGATTCAGTTCCTAGTCAGAGCACATGCCCAGGTTGTGGTCTCAATCCCTGGTGAGGACCATGTAGGAGTCAACCATCATTAATGTTTCTATCTCTCTCTTATTCTCCAATAAAAAAAAATATATTAAAAAAACAAACAAAAAGAAAACAGTCTGTTGATGTCAGAATTTTTATTATGTTCATATCTAAAAGGGAAACATCAACCAAAGAGCTATAAGGTATTCTGAATAGCAAGGGAATCAAGCTGTGTATCAGTGAAGAACCATAGTAATCATTAAGACTAGAATCACATATAGTGGGGTATATATTTTAAAAGGTGACAATAAAGTTTGAAAGTCGGGATGTCCCAAGGAACCTTTTTTCAAATATATCAACATCCCCAAGATAACAACATACATATCAACCATGAACTGGACAAGAAAGAAAGTTCATAGCAACATGAATTAAGGTTTTTATTCTCAGAAAAGTAAAGATAAATGTTTTCCATTTATACCCAAGCTTTCATCCCTGGTCCTCAAAGTAGATGTCGCCTGTCACAGCTCACTATGATCCCAATCAAACTCTATTTGCTTGAAGTTCTTTACCATCACCAACTGACCAAAATTTATAATCTCTAACTCTGTTTTCATTTCCAGGTAGGAATGAACCCACACTCTGTGATTCTTTGATTCCTAGATGTGTCCTCATCAGGAAAAAGATGTCTGATGTAGAATGTGCAGGTTTCTATGCAATTTAAGGAAAGTGTGGTTTCTTACTAGAGAAGTTTGGAAATTATTGAGGCAGAAATTATCAATACAATTTTTTTCTTAAAAACAAAAGTAAGAACAAAATAAAGCACTTATTTTTCTTTGGGTATCAAGATATGTGACTACAGATCAAGGTTCTATCTAGTTCAGTGGCTCCTAATGGCTTGTGTGAGCTATATCTACTAATATGTTAAAATATATTGTATTTATGGAGTAGGTCAAGACATACTCAGCTTACAAAGTTGAGAAAGGGAGGAATATTTGAATAGCTTTTCTGGGTAATTGTAGATGTTTTTCTTTGCTATAATATCAAAATATGACCAAAAGGTGGTTCCAATATAGAATCTGAAACCATATGAGTAAATGGCTTGCTTTAACCTTCTTACACTTAAATCTATTTATCCATCTCACATTTTGAATGGATTTCTTTAATCATGCCTGATTTTGTAACAAAATGTTGTGATCATTGCAAAAATATTGGTTCGCTGAGCGATGCTGATTTTTCAAATGTTAACACATTGATTATACAATATCAAAAGAATCACATTTACTTATATTGCTTCTAAGCTTCTCGATAAATCTTTATATTGAGAAAAGCTACAACTACTATTGTTCTTCTATATACCACAGTAATGTCTAATATCATTTCATCAACTTTTAAAGTGGCATGTATTCAAGGGTAGAGATTCAATACAATTCATAAATTATAACAGATTCATTAAGGCCATTTTTAAGAGAAACTTGTTCTCCTCTCCTCTCCGCTCCTCTGCTTTCCTCTTCCCTCCTCTCCTGCCCTTTCCTTTCCTCTTCCTTTGCACTTATTAGTACTGCATGGCCATGAAGAATACAATGACTAGTGATGCAATTTAGTGCCACTGTTTTATGTTGTGCTAAAAGGCCAACAGCTTCATAGTAAAAGAGGCTAATAGCAACTACATATTTCTTTGAAAATAGTTTTGACCTTATAGGGTCTCAAGGGTCTGTGGAATGAATTTTGACTATGACCACCATAGATTCACATTTTGCAGAGAGATGAACCTAAATTGACTTGACTTTTGTAAATGACTACTGAATTTGCAAATGCAATAATTATAAAATTTTTAATACTCTTCTAACAGAGGAGGCCATATTTAATGCAAGACAGTTAATTGTAAGAAGGGATTTTTAGGCTCAGCATGTGGAAAAATTTATTTTTTCTTGAAGAATAATAAGTTTTCATTACATTAATATTGAAGATTTCTGTGATGTGTTTACAGGGGGTGTTGTAAGGGTTTAAAATATATCTTGTATTAGTTGAGTTGTTCATTTTTTTTATAATTCTGTGTCAATTTCATGATCCCTATGATATGGTCCTTTAATAAGTGCCTCAGAATCTTCCAATGTATACATTTGCTACCTTAAATTTTTTAAAAAGGGCATTGTGTTCTGGGTGGGTTATTTCTTTCCTCAGTATTTTCTAGACAAGTTCTCAGCTTTTCTGTTTTCTTTGAAAATGGGTCATGCACGTTATATGTTTTAAGCAGCCTGTTTGTGTTCTGAGAACACTGCTGATATTTTAAACCCTGGTATCTGAAAACTGTCACAGACACTGAGTCAGAATAACAAAATAAAAACATCACCAGTTCTTGAGCTTCTGTTACTGTGAAAAGAAGCAGGAAGGTTAGAGACAAGATGATATTAACAGGAAGTGAGTATATCTCTCATTGGAAACAAAATAAATTCCACGTGAGTTTGCTTGGGAGCTTCAGCAGGCACTGATGTTGGTAACAATCGATGCTAAAGATGTCGAGGTAGGATTTTTGATGATGTTGGCGTATAGAGAAATGAAAAAAGACTCGGGTTCTTTGGACAAATGTGGCTTATGGGTTATAGGCAGAGCCCGGCACACTCTAATGAGCTGTCAGTTAGCCAGCTAGTCAGCATTCTCAGAATGCCAGAATAAATACAAGCGAAGAATTGATAAATATCTGGAAGGCTTAGCATGGCATCTCTCAAGGTTGCTTTGCTCAATGGGGCAAAAGCAAAATCATTTAGCATCTATTTTCTCACCTCAGAGTTGTATGAGTTAACGGAAAAGATGAAGTTATTCCTGGGAAAATATAAAGCATTAACTCATAGTTTTTCAACACAGATGTGGGCTATTTAGTATGATTTTGGAGATCTGCATTCTGCTTAAACTTATTAAGAGAACCTGGAAAGTGATGTACTTCATAGAAAAGAGAAGTTATACATCATGCAAAAAACACACACGCACACATAAAGAACAGATAAAGACATAATTTTGTGTAAAGGTTCCATCGCCCTCTTTTCACTAAAGGGAAGAACTATTATTTTCTCATTACATAAAAAGGATAGTTCTATGCCTTAGTTCAGTGTAGGTGCCATCATAAAAATGTCTATGTTTCAGTAAACAAGTTCATATCATTTGAATCATAAAGTTGGCTAAATAGGAAAAAAAGAAAGGATTCATTATCTTTTTTACTTGGTAGGAGAAAAAGGGATCTACAGACTAGTCGTTTGATTAAACTGAAAATTAGATAATCTGTGTTTAGTAGCCTTTCCTCTTAAAACTACATTTGCTCTATTTTGTAAACGCCTGAAAGAATGATAAGACATGTAATTTGCTCATGAAAATAATCCCTATATGTAAAAATTCACTGAAGACTGGATACAGTAAATAATCATGAACTACTCTAACAATAATCAAAGTATAATCTTAATAGTCTATGTAGACTAGTTCTCTACCCATATCAGTTTCTAAATTTAAAATGATATGGACATACCAGAAATGCTAGCCTCTATTGGTTTACAGTATCTGGCTTCTCCAAACTTTATTTTAAAATGTTTGATATATTATTACAGCAAGTTGATATACCATTACAACAAGTTTTATATACCTTACAATAAGAAGCCTTTAACTAGAATGTGTTAACATTGGAAAAAAACGTTTTAGAGTTGACCTTGTTTTTAAATATTTTAAAATACTGTTGATAGGATAGACAAAACAAAGAATAAAGATCATATATACATATTGTATTATATGGCTAGTGACAGATAATAAAAAATTAAATTCAATAAAAATTCTGGTTATTTTGTGTTTTGAAAATAATCTAATCTGTCATAACATTTTAGTACTGAAAATAAATTAATAGAAAATCTGCATCAAATTATTTATGAAGAAAAGTAGGAAATAAGGTTAGAAAACATGTCCAAAGTTTTATAACTAGAGATAGGTGTAAATTACTGGTACTTATATTCTGATCTTCTAAATCCCTGTGCTATTTTTTTTCTCCACAACACTAAGCTGCCCAATCATATGTTATGTGTACTTCCATAAAGCAAGGCTTCAATTTGATCCCTGAAACTAGATAATTTGAAATTAATTTCAAAAACTGTATTGAGCAACTTATTGTGCTATAAAGGGACAGTTTTAAAAGCCATCCTGTTGAGTGCATCCACTGCAATAAATGTTCAAATTTTCCCAAATCACCTGTATGAGCCCATTTTGTACAACTGACAACTACCAACCCTGGAAAAGATTTTGCATGAATCTGTGTGTAGTGAAATAACTTCCTAAAGGAGAGACCTAAAATTAAAGAATGTAGGGTAACATTTAAAGAGAGATGTTTTGAAGTCATCCTAATAAATAAGATTAATTGTTGTGAGATTTTACAAATGCTTCTGTCAAAATTACTTACCCATAGAAAAGAAATCATTGCTTGCCTTTATAGCATACACCTCTAGTGCACTTGCAATGTAATCTAAGAAAGACATGCTCATTAGTGGCTCATTACTTAGCTGGATAATTGCTGTTCATATCAGTAACACAAATCACAGAAAAAACTTATTAAAGTAACCTATTAATTTTTTTTCCCTGACGAGCTTCATTATAGAGTATCTTCTCCTAATTAATACAATCAGTACCATAAAAATCCAAGATGAAAGAGAACTATTAGGTCATCTGCATTCAACTACCTGAAAAGAGAAAGGCTAGTCTCTGCAATGGCCAGTCCATTAATCTCAAACAAGGAATCTCATCAACTGTTCTATAAATAACTGCTTCCCTTTCAAAAAGCCCTATCTATGCCATTAAATCACTTTCCTCCTGAGACATTTCCTTGGAATTCTTTAAAAAGAAAATAGGAGTTAAAGTTCAGAGCAAATCCTCCATATGAAATTTTTAATGCCTTCTCGCTAACCCCAGTGTGAAGCCCCCAAATTGTGAGATAGAAAATCTAAGCTATTTCCTTTGCATTGCCTTTGAACACTGTGACCCCTCGCTATCTTTCCAGTTTGGGCTTTTTAGTATTGCCGGTGCTCTTCATTTGGATCCTAAGTTTCAGATAAGCCTTTCTAATCATTCACTCTCCAAGAAGTTTTACAAGTTTCTTTGGTTTTGCTTCAGTGCATGACATTCTCAGTTTAGGATGCCAGACTCATTCCTGCAACTTCACAAATGTGCAGGGAATTTCAGACTTTGCTAGGAAGTTAGAGTAGAGGACCTCAAAACTCACTTCTAGTTCTCAGGTATTATTATTTTATTTCTTATTCATCCCTAACATAACAGCTCTCATTCAATTCCAGATCAGATAACTCTAGAAAGAGCCACATAATACAGAGATGAAAAAATTTATATGCTAGCTTTAATTATAGGGTGGTTCAAGCACTATCTGTGGCTTCCCCCAGAATATTCAACAATAAGACTAAAGCACCAATAACGGAAAACATTTTTGAAAGTTCATAAATGGTTTCTATTTGAAGGCATATCTGTAGGCGATGTGTGTGCAAGGATGTGTGTAAAGTGGGAATTATTAAGCAGGGCAACAACCATGAAACAAAGAGCTGGACTAAGGTTTAAAGATCCTACAAAAATATCTAATACCATAAAGGACAATGTGTTCCTAATGCAGGAATGTCTCCCAGGTTGTAAAGATCTTGCAGATGTTCAAAAAATTAGGTACAATCAGCCCAGCCAGTGTGGCTCAGTGGTTGAGCATGGACACATGCACCACGAGGTCACTGGTTTGATTCCTGGTCATGGCACATGCCAGGGTTGCTGGCTTGATCCCCAGCAGGGTGTGTGCAGGAGGCAACCAATCCATGTTGATGTTTCTCTCATTGATGTTTCTATCTCTTTCTCCCTTTCTCTCTCTCTGAAATCAATAAGAACATATTTTTAAAAAGTTATGTAAAATCAAATGGTTGAACTTTGTGTATAATCAGTAATAATGGGTCTTGAAAGAGGATTTTTTGCTAGAAAGATAAATTTAAAAATAGCTAAAATTATAAATATCTAATAGATAATAAATACTATTAGAAAATCCACACATAGTCATGCCTTAGTGAAACAATCTAACTAGAATCAAATTATTCATTTGAAATACAGAGAAGGTACTAGAATTTTGGATACCAATACTAGTGATCACTAAATAAAAGACATGATCCAGAGAACATATACCCAGTGATCCGAAAAAAAGTCAATAAGTGTTACAAAAATTAATTACCAAAGACTGCAATGACTCAGATTTAATTCCAAGCAAGCATAAGGTTAATATGAGGTACTATGTAGAAATATTAAGCATTCTACACAAACAAGTAAGACCTGGGTCTATAAGTACTTGATGATACTTAAGCAGAAGAAAAAAAAAAAGAGGAGAGAAACCAAGATGGTAGCATAAATGAACACCTAAAACTGCTGCCTCGGACAACAATTTCAAAACTTCAGCTAACAGACAGAACATTTATCATCCAGAACCATAGGAAAACTGGCTGAGTGGAAATTTTACAACTAGAAGGAAAGAGGGGCTCACGGAGACTCAGAGGAGCTGCAAAAGGCTGAGGTACAGAGATATGCATGTAGAGAGGACAGGCAGCAGAGTGCCTGGCTGGCTTCCTCTAGCCGCTAGAGTCTAGCGGGAGAGAGACAGAAACTCCCGACCACACTGTACCCCAGTTACAACTGCACTGAACCCCAATTCCAGGCAAGACTCATAGGGGGGAGTCTGGACTGTTGTGAAAAGGGAGGAGTGCACGGAAACATAGGGGATCCACAAAAGGCAGAGGTCTGGAGGCACACAAGCATGAGTGCGCACACAGAGAACTGACTGCTGATTGTGACGCTGGCTTTCTCTAGTGGGAGGAAGACAGAACCTCCCAACTGTGCTGAAATCAACTTCAGTTTCAGGCAAGACCCTGGAGACCCAGACTCATACAGGTTCCCAGAGTGCACAGAAACTCAGGCAGGCCAGAAAGGCAGAGGCCTGAAGGCTCAAGAGCGCATGTGCTCAGAGAGGGCTGAATTACTGAGGGACACTGAGACCCAGGGGCTGCATAGAACAGAAAGCAAAGGCTGTCTGCTCAGTCCTGAAACTCCACCCTGAACATAGAGGCTTTTGCAATTTTAAAAATTCTGTATCATGAGGCTGACTCCAGCACAGAAGTTCTCCCAGTGTAGACACAGCTGATCCTCACAACCAATTGGCTCGGAGGTCAATTTCCCCCAGCAATACCAACAACAATCAAGACTTAAACTACAACAAGGCTGTACACACAGTCCACAAAGGGGTGCACCAAGAGAGTCCACCTCAGGTAACTGGAGAGGCGGAGCTATTGGGCCATATAGGACACCTAGCACACAAAGCTACTCTACCAACTCAGGAAAGCAGCGAAAATCTGGAGACAAAGGAATGGATCACAAATGAAAGAAATGGAGGAAAACAAATGACTAAATACAGAGTGCAAAACCATTATTATAAGGTTTTCAAGAATTTTCTAGAAAATATGGATAACTTTAGTGAGACTCAAGAGGAGATGAAAAAGGACAAACTAGAGATGAAAAAGGACCAACTAGAAATTAAACATACACTGACTAAAATAAAAAATATTATAGAGAGACTTAACAGCAGACTAGAGGAATGCAAGAATCAAGTCAAAGATTTGAAATACAAAGTAGCAGAAAACAGTCTGAAAAGCAAAAAGAAAAAAGAATCCAAAAATGTGAAGATAGTGTAAAGAGCCTCTGGGACAACTTCAAGCGTCCCAACATCAGAATTATGGGGGTGCCAGAAGAAGAAAGAGAGCAAGATACTGAAAACCTATTTGAAGAAATAATGACTGAAAACTTTTCCCACCTGGTGAATGAAATAGACTTACAACTCCAGGAAGCACATAAAACCCCAAAAAAAGGAATCCAAAGAGGACCACACCAAGACACATTATAATTAAAATACCAAGAGCAAAAGACAAAGAGAGAATATTAAAAGCAGCAAGAGAAAAAGTTAATTACCTACAAGGGAGCACCCATATAATTGTCAGCTGATTTCTCAACAGAAACTATGCAGGCAAGATGAGAGGGGAAAGAAATATTCGAAATGATGAATAGCAAGAACCTACAACCAAGATTATTCTACCCAGGAAAGCTATCATTCAGAACTGAAGGTCAGATATAGGGCTTCACAGATAAGAAAAAAACTAAAGTTCATCAACACAAAACCAATATTATATGAAATGCTGAAAGTTATTCTTTAAGAAGAAGAAGAAGAAAAAGGTAAAGATAAAAATTATGAACAACAAATATATAACTATGAACAAGTGAATCTAAAAATCAAGTGAATAAGAAATCTGATGAACAGAATAAATTGATGAATATAATAGAATCAGGGGCATAGAAAGGGAGTGGACTGACATTTCTCAGGGAGAAAAAGGTGAGGGGGGTGCAGGGAGAGACTGGACAAAAATCATACACCTATGGATGAAAACAATGCAGGGGGGAGGTAAGGGCAGAGGGAGAGGTGGGAGTTGGGTGGAGGGGACCTATGGGGGAAAAAAGAGGAACAATTGTAATAATCTGAACAAGAAAGACTTATCAAATAATAAAAACAAAACTTAGTGGGGGGGAAAAAAAGACAAAAATTTAGTGACCTGGAAGTATGCAGAGTAGTGTGCTAAGCCTGATAGGACTAACTTGGTATGTCTATTGGTAAGTCTCTTGGTATAGTTGCTGTTGATGCTGCTCACTGATTTCTGGTTCTCTATTTTCCAGTGCATAGTAAGCCTATGTATCATTACCACATTTGAAGTTAGTTGTGGCCATGTAATTTGCTTTGGCCAATAAGATTCAAGTAGAAGTTTTAAAAACTAGCATACAAGTCTTCATAGTCCCATTTTTCTGTTGGAAGAATCATGAATATCCAGATAAGGGGCTTCTCTTAACTCAAGTCCCTTAGTAAAGACCACATTTCCTAGTAAGTATAACTCTGCCAACCCAAGACTGACAAGAAATAAAGTTTTGCGGTTTTAAGTCACTGAAACTAAGGGAATATCTCCTGCATAAAGCATTTCATCCTGAATGATATATTTGGCCTGGGGGAATCTGTTAGAATGCATCCATTTCTTAATTATAACATGGCAAAGTATTTGCTAATCTCTATGCTTAACAACTTTATCTTCTCGAAGAAAAGGTGTTTATCTACCCTATATTGGAACCCATAGGGTCTAGCACAATACCTGGCATTTAGTGAGATCACCAATGCATTTTTGTTGAAGGAGGGGGAAGAGGAAAATAAATGAAGAAAGGGTTGATGTGAGTCTCCTGGGCTCTTCTTGCTGATTGTGCATTGCAGATAGGCTGATCCATTCCAGAGAGTAAGAGTAAGCAGAGAGATTTTATGAAAGGTTCTTTTTATATACTGTACTCAGCATTTTGCTTTGGAGGTTCCTATTTTAACTGGTTGCCTCATCTGCATCACCAACAAACCCCCAGAGGATGCTATGCTGTGGTCTGATCACCATGCAGCAAGTAGCAAGAACCTAGATTTTAGTAAAATATTTCTTGTTTCTCAGACTAAATTCTGTCTCTGAAGTAAAAAAGAGAAAGAGCTAAATTGAATTTCTTATCCAAACCTGGTCAAGCTGAAATCAGCAGCCCAGACACAAGACTGAACACTGATAGATCCTCCTTTCCCCAACTGCATTCCGGAGACATTGAACCACCAATCAGCATGAGCAGAGTGCTCTGGGCCCCACCCTTCCCCATTCCTCCCCTCAAAAGGCATGTTCACCTCTGTACGTGTTGCTGTTCTCCCCTTGCAGGACAGCCCGTCTGGATCCTCCTTCTCGTCTAATCCTGGTTTTTCTTCCCTCTTTCATAATGAATTTGGCTAGTTAGTGCAAGTTAAAACTTCCTCTTTTAACTTGTCTGGGTCTCCAACTCTGTTTCCTGCACCTCGAACCTCATAAACACAACTCCTCAGAGAATGAATGGTATTCCTGGAGTCTCAAAGGTCAAGGGAGAGGAGCTGGAGGGCTAGAAAATGTGTTTGAATCACATTAGTTTTTTTTTGTTTGTTTGTTTTGTTTTGTTTTGTTTTTTAACAGTTCTGAACTTACTTGTTAGGTAAGAACATTGACAGTTCAGTGGAAGCTAAATTGATCATTTGATCACTGTGTTTTCCAAGTTGACTCTCTTTGTACTTTTCACATTTTTTTAAATGGTTTCTCAGAAAGACAGTGGATTAGATTTACCAAGTTTTGTTGGCATAATGGAAAAGAAAATCCATTTTGTGACCAGTTTGATCTATAATAATTAGTTTCACAATTATTATCCAAAAATGTCTTTGAATAATTAATTGGATAATGTGCATGTAGGTTTGAAATTACTTCCATTAAAAGGTTAACATGTGTTACATGTCATAATTAAGATATGTACAAAGGAGTTTAAAATAACAGATTAGCATAGCTTTTGAAGGCAATTGCAACATAATGGAATTAAAACTGGATTGAAATTCAAAGTCTGTCTGCATTGAATTTTTTGATGAGTGGCACTTATCTTTAAAAAGGGATTGAGAGATGGAGCTTAGTCCAGGGGAAATATAGAAAATTCTAAAAGCATTGAAATCTGGGCCTGAAATTTTGGTTGGCCAAGTAATAATAGTGGGATCTGAGACAAGTCAGGCTGCCTGAACCTCAATTTCCTTATATATAAATTAGTGAGGATGCTACTTTTCAGGACATCTGTGAGAATAATATATATTTATAAAGTATCTAGTGAAATGTATGCAAAATGCAAATATTTAAGAAGCAATTTCTTATAATGAACTAGAGGCCCAATGCACAAAATTCATGCAAGAGTAGGACTTCCTTCCCCAGCTGCCGGCACCCAGGATCTCGGCTTCCTTCACAGCTCCAGCTTGGTCCAGAAAGTCATCCAGAAGGACATCTGGTCTAGTTAGCATATTATGTATTCATTATCCTATCTAATAAAAAAGTAATATGAAAATTGAGCATAACTCTGCTACACCCACCAGCCATGCCCACCAGCCACACCCACCAACCAATCAAGCAAGTATGCAAATTAACCCAACCAAGATGGCTACAGCCACAGAGAGAACAGGAGGGAGGCTTGGGTTGCCCCTGGCGATGGAGGAAGCCAAGTGGCCAGGCCTCCACTTAAGGCAACCAAGTTTCAATGGCTGTGTGAGCAGAAGGCTTGGCTCCTCTACAAGCTATGAAGTTTCAATTGTAGAAGATAAATAAATCCCAGATACCAGGGCCTCTGTTTGGGTTGCCAAGGGGCATGGCCAGCCTACAAACCACCACAGGCCCCTCACTCAGGTCATCCCACGCCCCAGGGGAACACCCAACCTGATCCAGGACACCAGCTGGCCCCCTCCCATGCACCAGGCCTCTATCCTATCTAATAAAAAATTAATATTCACATTGATCATCACTCCAACATACAAGGTGACTGTCCCCATGTGGTCAAAAGATCCTGCCCTCATGTGGACACAAGATAGCCACCACAAGATGGCCAGCAGGGGAGGGCAGTTGGGAGGAACCAGGCCTGCAAGGGAGGGAAGTTGGGGTGATCAAGCCTGCAGGGTAGGGCAGTTGTGGGTGATCAGGCTGGCAGAGAAGGAAGTTGGGGGCGGGGGTGATAGGGCCTGCAGAGAAGGGCAGTTGGAGGGACCCAGGCCTGCAGGAGAGAGCAGTTAGGGGTGACCAAGCCTACAGGGAAGGGCTGTTAGTGGTGACCAAGCCCACAGGGGAGGGCAGTTAGGGGTGAGCAGGCTGGCAGGCAGAAGCAGTTAGGAGCAATCAGGAAGGCAGGCAGGTGAGCAGTTGGGAGCTAGCAGTCCTGGATTGTGAGAGGGATGTCTGACTGCCCGTTTAGGCCCAATCCTACCTAAATGAGCAGTCGGACATCCCTCAAGGCATCCCAGATTGGAGAGGGAGCAGGCTGGGCTGAAGGACATCCACCCTGCCCCCCATGCATGAATTTCATGCACCAGGCCTCTAGTTATAGATAATCACTATCATGATTCATATAGAAACTTTATACTATTTTTACACTAAATGTTCAATTAAATAATATATAATATGAATAATTTATTTAAATTAAAACTTACATTTCTGCTAGAGTACACATTATTAAAGTAATATATTAGTCATGTTGCTATTTCATGAGATGAGTTTTTATTGAAAATAGTAATCACTATTAATAATGAAACATCTGCTTAGTATGCTTAATGTTAAGGTAAAATTAGATAATCCATATGAAACTTCTTTTATAAGTACAAAATATGATAATGTCAACCTTGTACAAAGGATCTTGGGTTCTGCTTTTATTGAAGTTGGGGAGATAGGGCTACAGCGTAACAGTAGAAATTTAAAGGGTGGCAGGAGGACAATCTAGTTGTCCAAACAGTCAGTTCCCAAAATCACCCAAGATCTTTCAAACAAAGAAGCCGAGGTGTGGGGAGGCAGTGTGGCTTTTTATCTAGCCCTGTTCCTGGCAACATGTTTACTGGAGATAGCCCTGTTGAAGTGGATGCCTGGGCAATCACATGAATTACAAAACAGAAATAAAACTGTCAGGGTTTATCATACAGAGACACTATGCTCCATGTTAGAGATTTAAAGATAAATATCACTGGGACCCTGACCTTGAATAGAAACAGAATATCTAATGTATGAGGCAGACACCAGATTTAACAGCAAGGTGAATTCTGAGGGTTCTGATGAAAAAAATAAAAATGTGTGAGGAAGCAAGAAGGCCTTCATTCATTGTTTGTTTCTGTCTTTTCATTCAAGAAAAAGAGATGGCAGAAACTCATTCTGGAATGAGCGATGCAGGGGTCAGATACTTGTTAGAATTCAATGACACTTTATTCTTGAAGGACAAGTAGAAGTTGTTGTTGTTGTTGTTTATTTGTTTTTTTACGTGGGCACCTGTGAAATGTTCCATGAAACAGGAACAGCACAAGCAAAGTAGCAAGAGAATGGGCAGGCCCAGTATGCTTCAGGAACTCAAAACTCTGCAGTACTAGCCAACTGTAAAGTGCAAGTTCAGAAAAAGGGGGAGATTCCGTAGATGTGATTAGTGGGAGCAAAATCATCTTCTCTATATTCTAAGACACTGGAGTGCTCTTGAAAGATTTTTGCAAGAGAAAATATAACTGGTATGTGAGAAGATGTGGATTAAAAAGTAATTAAAAAAACAAAATACATAGGAGTAAAAGTAGCAAAAGCAATTATAAATTTTTATGTTGTAATTGAGAGAATTAAAAGATCAGAATATAAATGCATGGCAAAGTTGAAATGAAACTATTAAATATAAAATGAGAGGGGTTTAAAAGTAAATGTTAGAAATTAAAAAGTAATAACATGAAGGTAGTACAAAAGTAAAGATGCTTGAGGAAAGCCATATTTAAATGAAAAAAAAACCTCACAAAAATAGAATATGAAAGAGAGATGAGTGAAGGAGGAAAAATTAAAATTTCTAGGTGCAACCAAGGAATGAGCATCTGTAGTTCTCAGAGCTACTCCACATTTCTCCCTGAGAGCTATTCCATCACAACTCCCACCACATGATCCTCAGAGGCAGACAGCGCTAACTTCCCAGCCAGACCCACTCAGCAAGCAGTTCCTTAAGAGGCAAGCTGACAAAGCCACTATTTGAAAAGGTGAAAACAGGAATTTGTATCACAGAACAAACTGTTAGGACGGTTTCTGAGTTACAAAAGCAACCACCTATCTAGGCTAAAAAACCATCCTACTTTGTGGCTACCTGAGGTTGTTTTCTATTCACAATAGTTACTGGCAATGGCAGTCTATACTGCTCATTGTAATGGTTTCACATCACCCACCTCAATAGGTGAGTGAACTCCAACAAAGACCTCACCCAGCTGTGGAGGAATTTTTCAGCAAGGAAGACCTTTTATGAAGGGCTAAGGGGAAATTGTATACTGCCTATTAGTCATCAAACTTCCTGGAATACTGCAGGGAGATTAAAAATGTGGATCCATCAAGTGTATAGACACACATTCCACTGGAAGTAAAGACAGACAGGAATTTGGTAATCATCTGGAGCTGGAAACAAACTTCTAAATGAGATTGGGGTCCCACCCATCACTCTGTCCTTCTAGCCAGAGTGCCTGGGGAGGATAAAACAGTAGGTGCCACGGTGGGAATGTGAGACAAGACAGTGAATGAGGCCTGCTTCAGTCATAGACAGCCTATGACAAATGCTCTTTGATGATAATCTGTGGGGTGTTTCCCCTTCGAGGAACATTAAATGAGTGGAGGCCCATCAAAGTCTTCCCTTAAAACCAAAATCATTCGGTCACCAATTGTACTTTCTTGCAGAAAGTAATTGATAGAAATGGATTCTTCCTCCCATAGTAGTTTCCCATTTACTCTTCTCAATAAGGGCACAGAACAAAGACGTAGGAGCTGGAAATGCTTCTCCTTGCTGCATAATGACATTCGAGTGTGCTGACCTCCTGACCATGATGTATACGTCTAATGATTTCAAAATTACTTTTGCCTGCTGAGTTGTACATTTTAGCCTGGGACTAACTAATTATCATTTTAAACTGAACAGATTATGTAAATGAATGTGAATGATAGCTTTTTCTTTTCTTTGTGTATAACGTGAGAAGCCGGAGTTGTTTCTCAAATAAAATAAATTAAACATCCGTGTTCAGGATCATCTCAGTGTTAAAACACTTGTTTTCTCAGAAAGCTGATTTTTATGCCTAAAAAGAAACAAATTCTTCAGAGGAAGATGGATTTGAAGGATAGGAAATTCCCACTCTCCACAAAACTAGCTCCTGTTTTGGCTTTAGCTTTTCTCCCAGATTTGTCCTTTGGGTTAAGAATTGTCCGTGCTGATTGTTTAAAAATTGAAATCTATTAGTATTGGGGGCATGTTTACCTTGATAAGGGATAGTTTATCAAATCCTTTCCTCTGACAAGACAGGGGTACGCTCAGTGAGAAAGTGCAGGCCCTGAAAACAGCACCAAAGAATAGAAAAAGTGTGTGACCGAGTGAAGGAACAGGGGAGGACTGGAGGCAGGAAGAAGAAAATTAAGTTTCTATTGGAATGTTAGTCTTATATTTGACCCTACTCCTGCAGTTATAGAATACAGATACATAAAACACAAACTGAACTTGGAAAGGGATGTCCAAGAAGGGGTGACTATTATTTCTCCCCCATTCCTGAGTATCAAGTGTGAATTATGGTTGGGGAAATCACCTGAATGATTAACCCTACTCGTCTCTTTGCTGCCTCTCCACTTCCCTGCAATAGCAATTAATCTCCTGGCTTTTAGACATTGACCTGGATGATCAGACTTCAGACCCACCTGATTTTCTTCTGATCCTACAAACACTCAGGAGAGCCCAAGCTACAGTATGTCATATCTCTTATTTTTATAGTTGACTATCTTCCCCTAGGTCAGATGCAGACTCAGAGGAGAAAACTGCTATCACTTGTTCTCTCTCTCTCTCTCTCTCTCTTTCTCTCTCTCATCTCTCTCTCTCTCAAAAACACAGACTTCTACAATGGTTTGAATAGCTTTCAAAATCTCTTTCCAATGAAAACTGGATTATCTACATATAAATTAATTTCTACTAAGTAATAGAGGAAAGGAATTTTAATTACTAATATAAGATTTTAAGAATTGAGATAAATTTAAATGTACATAATGTACATTCATTCAATGAAGAGCCATACTATTTTCTCAAAAAAATCACACTCTAGTAGATATGTTCAATATCTTGTCCACTTAAGATGTACTACACTTTAAGCTAAAAGCAGTGGATGCCACAGTGAATTCACTGAATCTTTCAGAATGCTTTTGACATGCTTGACATAAATTAGTCCCATAACAGACATGATTGCTAAACTATCTAAGCACGAAACAAAATTCATTTAATTTTTCTGAATGAGCTTATGAAGCAGGAGTCCTTAAACTGTCCTCACTCTACATTTTGACATAGGAGACACCATTCTATTTGAGGTCCATAAGCAATTATAAACCATGGAGCTTCCAGTTAAGAGCCCTCATTTTTAACTCTTTATAACAAGGGGAAAAATTTAAGACAAAGTGTTTTTGGAAATCTGTGTTCTACTTTGGCCATATTAAACACACTTATAAAGACATTTCTCCAAAGCTTACATTAGCCCACTTTATTGATTAGACATTTTCTCATTTCTACCAAAGATTCAACAGATATGACAATAGGGCAGGTACAAACATGTAGAAAACACATATAATGTTAGAATTATACCTTAGAATGATAAACATTTAAAAGGAACTTTTCAGTGTGAACAAATTAATGCCTGCAAATGTTGGAGTCTACTTTCAATAACTTGAAGACCAGATACCTTCAGGATGACTGGAACTTATCTCTTATGTACTTGCTCTCCTCATTTCAGATTGTGGACAGAAAAGAAATTAGGACAGTAGTAATTCATAAAGGCATATGGTACATAAACTATAACCAGATCACAAATAGGTATAGCTTCAACTCATACTTGATCATCTTTTATTTCTCCCAAGAAAGTATCTGTACTTCCTTCAGGTCACAGATGGTGTAATGTTTACCTGGAAGCAATGACTTACAAACCACAATTTTAGACTTAAGACTCATCAGTACCTGAACTAGGCTAAAGAAAACTACAGGCATATCTTAAGATATGGTGATTTTGATTCAAGATCACCATAATAAAGCAAGTGTCACTATAAAGGGAGTCATAATCTTATTGATGGAGGGTCTTGCCTTCATTTTGTACAAAAAAAACAAAACAAAACAACAACAAAAAACACTTCTTTGAAGAGGAATAAAGCAACACTGAATAGAAGGAAATATGCCTGTACACAGAATAAATGGGTGGGATGGCACAACTCAGGTTTTCTGCTCTACATTGGGAGCCTATGCCTGTGGGGTAATCCCAGGAATGAAAATGCAGCTTGAGAAACCTGGGCACTGAACACCAGAAAGTAAGACGGAAGGAAATAGGAAATCATTAGGCAAAGTAGCCAAGCTACTTTCTTTAGATTTTCACCTCAAGATAACACCAAGGAGAGACCTCTTCTGAGAAGAACTCATCTTTTTCCCATGATGGGTTAACAAATACAACAAATAGGAAAATTAAGCCCACAGAAAGCATCCTATATAATACAGAGGTAATATGCAAATTAACCCTCACACCCCCACAAAATGGCTGCCTATGACCAGGCTGGCAAGGGGATTAATGCGGGATGACCAAATGACTGCACAAACAGGCTGTGTGGGGCAACCAGGCTGGCAGGGGGTTAGTGAGGAATGACCAAACGACTAAACAGCAGGTTGTGTGGGGTGACCAGGTCAGCAGGGGGCCCATGAGGGGTGATCAGGCCAGTAGGGGGAGCAGTTTCAGTGATGAGGCCAGCGGGGCAGGGGAGGGGGCAGTTGGGACAACCATACTGGCAGCAGGGGCAGTTAAGGGTGACCATGCCAGTCGGGGGGTGCAGTTGGAGGTGACTACGCCAACAGAGGGGAAGTTTGGAGCAACCAGGCCAGAAGGGAGGGAGCATTTAGGGGCAACCAGGACAGCAGAGGAGGGCAGTTGGGGGTGACTAGGCTGCAAGGGGGGCAGTAATGGGTGACCAGGCTGGCAACCAGGCCAGCAGGAGGCAGTGGGGCAGTTAGGAGCAAGCAGGCAGGCAGACAGGTGAGTGATTAGGAGCCAGCAGTTCAGGATTGTGAGAGGGATAGCAGTTTAGGCCCGATCCTCGAGATGGGTCCCAGATTGGAGAGGGTGCAGGCTGGGCTGAGGGAACACCCCTCTCCCAGTGCACGGATTTCATGCACCAGGCCTCTAATATGAACAATAATAGAGATTTAAAAAATACCACCATGCTTTTTTTAGCTTCTATTGAGGAATGGCAATGTAGTGGTAATATTCACTTGACTTCAACATTACTAAATTATTCTGAGATGATATATCATTTTCTGTCCTTTAAATGGAAGAGAGTTATGATTTAGTTCCTCACAAGTTTTAACATGTTTTGTGATTTGCATAAGGATTTAATCAAGTTTTTCCCCCAATATCAAGACTCTCAAGAATGCTTCTCTCCATTGGGAAGGATTCTGGCTTTGTGCATTAGACAGAAATTAAGGGAAGAAAATCAGATTGACCTACAAAATTTTCTAATTGCAGTATTCTCAAAACTAACTGTGGGGAAGGACTATTTTGTTTCTTTTTTGTACATATGCTACTGTGGCTGTTTATTATGTAATTCAAGATATATGCAATGCTTACCATATAAATTCAATCATATTCAAACTGATCTAAACCCTCTTTAATGAAATAATTCAACTAATTATGCCTTTGAATAACAAGACAATGTTAAATTGCTATAAATATTTTTAAGTTCTTTCAAGTTTTGTATTGTACCAATAATGCACAGTTCATGGATTGGCACCTATTCAAGGGACAACTTTGAAGAGAAATGCTATTTAGAGCTATTTGGTTATCTGCATAAGAATTTTGTCAAACCCTTCTCCAATTAGAATATTCTCCAAATAAAAGCAAGATGAATAAAGGAAATACTATAGTGTGGGGCAAATTATGGTCTTTCTGTAGTTCTATTTGAATTATTAAATGAACTTGAATAGGTTTTATAGTTTGTTTTTGTTGTTTTTATTAAATTGCATATTTTAAAAACAATTCTTTTAATTGAAATTAAAGAAGGCATTTTAGAAGCATCATAGTCTAAGTTTGTGTCGACATGATGCCAGGGAAGTAAAGTAACAGTGAAACATTAAGTAGGAAAATAAATGAAGTATGTTAGCAAGTATAGTTCAGGAAGAAAAATGAGTGACCATTTGGGAGAAATGTGGACGAAGAGAGTGTAGATGTCATGGTAATATGAAAACTCAACCAATTCATGGAGATTAATTTCTTCTCTGAAATGCTAAAATTCCTAGGTAGCATCACACAATCTGATTCTTGATTATATATTCCACTCTACTGCTAATTAATTTGTATATGTAATTTTTTTATTTTTTTCAAGCAGATTAAAAGCTTACTAAAAAGCTGACTTCATGCAATTATATCTTTTTCTTATGACTCCATAAAACTTCTGTTAGTTTCTGATCTACAGGAAAGGGTAAGATGCCAGGCAATAACCTTTTCACTTTTTCAGCCCCTTTGGAAATATTCTCCTAAAATTTTATTTTTTAATTTTTTTCTGCTCTTTTTTTTATTTTTTTGTTAATTTTTTATACATATCTCCCCATTGCCCCCCCTCCCTCCCAGGCATACCCCAACCCCCCAGTGTCTATGTTCATTGGTTATGCTTATATGCATGCATACAAGTCCTTTCATTGATCTCTTATCTACCTCACCTAACTTTAATCTTCCTGCTGTAATTTCACAGTCTGTTTGAAGCTTTACTGTCTTTGTATCTATCCTTTTGTTCATCAATTTGTGGATAATATATTTTTTTAAATATACATTTTATTGATTTTTTACAGAGAGGAAAGGAGAAGGGATAGAGAGCCAGAAACATCGATGAGAGACATCAATAAGCCGCCTCATGCATGCCCCCTACTGGGGATGTGCCCACAATCAAGATACATGCCCTTGACTGGAATTGGACCTGGGATCCTTCAATCCCCAGGCCAACGCTCTATCCACTGAGCCAAACCGGTTTCAGCATCTCTTAAAATTTTATTGTGCAATAGCATTTTTGGTAAGAAAACACAGTGGACCAAAACTCTATTTTTTTTAAATTTTATTTTGTTATTTTTATTTTTTGTGAATCCCACCAGTGAATATTTTTCCATTTTGTTTTAGAGATAGTTGAAGGGAGAAGGAAAAGAAAGAGGGAAGGAGAGAGTGAGAAAGGGAAGGAAGGAGGGAGGAGAGAGAGAGAGAGAGAGAGAGAGAGAGAGAGAGAGAGAGAGAATGAGAGAGAAAGAGAGAGAGAATGCTCTGACTAGGGCCAGGAATTGATCCTGAGATCCTTTGGTGCACAGGCCCAGGTTCCAACCACTAAGTAACACTGAATACATTCCAGGACTCTGTTGATTTTTAAAAAAATGCCTTTTAGTAGTCCTTCTTTTCCTTATCTTCCTCTCCTCCTTCTTAGATGTTGATGCCCACACTTCATTGTATTTGTTTTATAACATTACCTCTTATCTTTCATAGCAATTAAGGGGTGTTATACTCAAGTTTAAGTTTATGAATGAGAAAGCTGAAGTTCAGGGAGGTCAAACAACACATCCCTGTTCACACACCTACTGTCAATGTTATTGTGAAATATTAAAACAACTCTGGATCCAAAATCTCTTCTCTTCCTATTGCTCTATCTTTCTGATAAGGCATGATACCTTTTCCAACCCCCAATATCTTCTTTTTTAATTTTTTTAATTGATTAGGGTGTTAAATATGTGCCCCTATTTCCCCATTAGCCCCTCATCACTGCCTCCCCCAATATCTTATTGATTGAAGGCCTCAGAATTTGAAAACCAAAACACGAGGGTTTGCTTAGATACCCTAAAGCCCATGGTTTCTGATTAAGCACTAGATAGTTTGCTTCAGCTGTTGTTTACAACCAAAAAGAACAAGTAACTGAAACAGGAACATATGTTACAGAAACTGCCATGCACAACTTCTCCTCACTTGGGAAGAAGGAGCTTGGCAGAGCTGGTGCCCACCTCACCTTACAGAGCAACTTCCTGCAACAACTCACTCCAGCCAGACGGGTCCTGGCACCATGCTTCGCCACACCCAGCCCAGGGTGACAAGGGAGATGCTAAGGTGGCAGAAACCAGCCCTACTTGATAACATGCTAAAATATTTCCTTATCTCAAACCACTTGACTGTGCACTTGAAAATGAGAAGAGAAAAATACTACTGAACCAAATGTTAAAAATCAAGAAAAGGCCAAGTTCCATGTCTGATTTCAGCTGACCCTCATTAGAAGGTCATTCCTCCCAGATCAATACCCCTAATGCATAACTATAGACATCTGCCAATCAATGAAAAGTGATAAAGGGAGCAGAATCAATAAACAGAAAGGCTGGAGAAAGTGAAGAAAGAAAATACAGTAGAAATCTTGGACTTCGCTGAAATGAGAGGTGTAGGGATTTCTTGAGAGCCACATATTTTCACCCTAATCTAAACTATTTCCTCCATCTGAAAAAGTTTCTGTCTTGGCATCAGTTGACTCTATACAAGGATGGTTAGTACCATGGTGTGACTTGAGGACTTGATTGACCTAAAAAGTTCCCTCAAGAAAATTCCATAGTCTGGAATTACATCAAAAGAGACTGACTTTGTGACATTCAAGTGTTGTGTTCCCTTTGGTCTTTTTATAAAATGCAAATTTCCTAGAAGACTAACACACATCATTACCAATGTAATATTAACGATATAGCATCAACCATTTAGTAAGTACTTCTTATTAATATTGCCAGAACACAGTGCAATGTTTAGGGCTGAGAGACTGAATATAGAAATGGATAATGGCTAGATCCCTATGTAGAATTTTGACCCACAACTTTAAGCAACCATCAATGAAAGCCACCCATTATCTATAATTGCCAGCCCAGGAAGCCAGCCTGCTGTGAGTCACACTGGTAGAAAGTCAAATACTATCTAGGGACCATCTGGGAAGCCAAATAATAGTGGGGTTTTTTTGTTTTGTTTTGTTTTAAAATATATTTTATTGATTTTTTTACAGAGAGAAAGGGAGAGGGACAGAGAGTTAGAAACATTGATGAGAGAAAAACATCAATCAGCTGCCTCTTGCACAACCTCTACTGGGAATGTGCCCGCAACCAAGGTACATGACCTTGGCTGGAAGTGAATCTGGGACCCTTCAGTCCGCAGGCCAATGCTCTATCCATTGAGCCAAACCAATAGGCCAAATAATAGTTTTTTTTAACAATTAACTCCAAATGGCCAGGATTTTATTAATAACTGGTCAAACATTCCTGGTTGTGTCCCTGCTTGCACTATAGAATCAACCAGAGAAAACTAAATATGCACTCTTAACCAATCAGATAGGGTGCCGTTTTCTAGTTAGCACATCAACAGTTTTATCTTGCCAACAGCTTCCATCAGGCATTCCTGACATCTTCCCTTTTCTTTACCATTAAATGTCCTCACTTCTCTGCAGGCCTTTGCCAAAGTGAAAGGGACAGTGGCTGATACCCTTGCTGTAAATAAGTAGCCTTTCCTTATTCTCGTAGGTTGGTCTTCATTTATTTCCACAGGACATACACTAAACAATCATTGTTTCTATGAAACTCAAATCTAACCAGCACCCTGTATTTGTATTTGCTAATTCTGGCAACCCTACCTACTATATACCAAAAACTGCTATGCGAGCTTCACAGATAATGGTTTTGACTTCACAATATGCTGAAGTAGATATTGTCATTCTCTAATGGGATAACTGTAGGTTAGAGACATTTAACAATATGCGTGAGTGCCAGAATGTGGAGATGAAATCTACACCTGTCAGATGACAAAGCCTATGTCCTTACCACTGGACTACACTGTACCTTTAAACTGGCATTTCTGCAATGAAATTTACACAAGATTTCTACTTTGAAAGACCTAAATGCTAATCTATGAGCAAGAGAGGGAAAATAAATTGGCACATAAGAATCCTAAGTAGAGGGATTTGTTAGATTAGGGAGATGAAGGAAATGAGAATAAGTGAGTGATGTCAATATCCTGTTTCAATAAATTCTCTGATGAAAATCCCATTTTAAATTGTTCAAATAATCATGATGGCGATAGCAGAGAAACTTACAGATACTTCCTCTCTCTTCTGCTCCTTGATCACCTTAGACTTGTTAAAACAAAATCAGTCTTCAGTTGCCATTATGGCAGCTTTTCATTCATAAAGCCTAAACTGAATAAAACATCTGTTTCCTCCAGGAAAACGAGCAGTTTTAAAGTACAGAATGACAAAATGTTATTGTTTTCTAATTTCCCTTCTATAAAAAGTGATATGATAAATTTAGATAAAATATGGTTTCTAGAAAAATGTGCCTTGCTCCTGATGACTTGCTTCTTTCATCTAAGAATAAAATATATACATAACTTCCCTATTTTCATAGCAGCACAATTTACAATAGCTAAGATTTCAAAACAGCCTCAGTGCCCATCAGCAGATGAGTGGATTAAAAAACTGTTGTACATCTACACAGTGGAATACTACGCTGAGCTAAAAAAGAAGGAATTCTTACCATTTGCAACAGCATAGATGGAACTGGAGAGCATTATGCTAAGCAAAAATAGCCAGTCCGAGAAAGATAAATATCACGTGATCTCACTCATTTATGGACTATAATGAACAACATAAACTGATGAACAAAAACAGATCTAGAGACAGAGAAGCATCGATCAGACTGTCAATCCTAAGAGGGAAGGTAGGGGAGGATGGGGTCAGGGGGAGAGATCAACCAAAGGACTTGTATGCATGCATATGGGCCTAACCAATGGACCCAAACACCAGAGGGTTGAGCACATGAGTGGGGGGTATTAGAGGGGCAATGGGGGAATAAGAATACATATGTAATATCTTAATCAATAAAGAAAAAATATAACCCATAATTTTTCATCTTTATATCTTGGCAACCCAAAATTTGAGTCGAATTTAACTCTAATCTAAATTCTAATCTAAACACTGTGTTTCAGATCGCATACTCTAAACTTCTTTTAAGATCTTGCATTCCCTTGATATTTCTGTATCTACCTTTCAGTAACTGAATTACACCAATAGAATAATTTAGACTGGGTTGTATTTATTCTCCCTTCCCATTTGTGGAATTCCATTTATCTTTTAATATAAAATGTGGATATGTGTCCATAACATACAAAAGAGCAATCTCTTCTTCCTATTAATTCAGTCTAAGATCTCTCAGGCTTTGAAGCACTGATTTGCACCATTTGGTCACAAGGAGTCCCTCTTCTTTCCCAACCTTCCAGAGCTTTGTCATAAAGCTCCTGTAAAGACCCAGGTCTTATATAGCCTGCATCCTGCATTCATATAACAGATTCTTTTAAGTATAAATTAAGACTTCACATTTATGTCTACTAAATGTTATTTCTGTGGTGTTTCCCAATTATTCCAGGCAACATCCAACCAATTGAAGAGGTGAAAAACATTTATTTTCTGGGGACTAATATGGAAACAATATGTGTGTTAATGAAATTTTCTCAAAGGGAAAGTATTCCTTCAAACTCTATGCCAGATTCACCTTTTGTTGTGTTGTGCATCTGATTATCATTTGTTAATTTACTTGTATTAATTGATCCATTAATATATATCACTCACAGTTTAACTTAATTTCCATCTCGTGGAAAGGGCACAGGGATGTTATTAAACTGTCTAGGAAATAAAATCACCTTGGGTCTGTTATTATCAATGTCTGTCATCTTCCAACAAATGTGTGTAAATTATCTAACCACAGAGAGTTGAAATAGAAGATGCAAATGTAAATTACTGATATAAAATATTTGATTTTGCCTTAAACCATAATCTTATTGAATATAACTATATAAGAAAGTTAATTTATGCATGTGAAAATTATAATAGGTGAGGCGACTAGAAGTCTTGTATTTGTGTTTCTGAAGTGTTTATCAAACACAGTTAAACTTGGAATAATTTAGTTCATCTTCCAGCTTAGATAAATTTACAGAAAAAATGTATTACGGCTTTATAAAGAAAGACCGCAATCCTGACAGCTCCCACTATGGCAAAACATACTTCCCATCAAATCACAGCTTAGTCAATATATAAATCAATGCAAAGGTAGTTTGTGTATGGTAAATGTCCAGTATTATTTTTAAGATTAAGATGGATACAAAAAGAGATAAACATGTGAAACTATTTTTAATAACATAAAGCAATAGCAGATGTATGTCAAATAAGGGACAAGTCTAAACATACATGTTATAATACTGGGTAGGATCTATATTCCTTCTAGCCTCACATAAAGTCTCCAAATGACATATATTAGAAGGGCATGATTTGTCTCCAAATGTTAAGCTTTCATTTAATAGGTTAGGGGTAAGGAGTCTTAATATTGATGACATTCTTTCATTGCAGTGGTTATCTGTGAAGTTCTGTTTTGAATATTCATCATGCTTTCTCCTTCTTAGGTAACAAGACCAAGTCCCCCATATGGTAATTACCTTACTATCCATTTATATGTTTTGGAAAAGGCTGACTAAACCTCCCAATCCAAAAGTGAGCACTTGCCTCAGGTCTAAATCAATTAGAATTATATCTTTTCTCAACACAGTCATGATGGGCATAGGACCCCATTATTCAGATGAAGGAGAATCAGAAAAAGACTTTTGTTACAACTAGTAGGGAAGAGAAGATTTCTTTCTTGTTTGGTCCTTGAGATATACTGTTGGCAATCATTGTGCAATCATGAGGAATGACTAGCTGAGAAGGAAGTCATCCAAAATAAAATATGGCCAAGAAATGAAGAAGACCAGATCCTGATGACCTCAGTGATTACAATGTTAATTCTGAAAGAGAATTTGTAGATAATATCTTCTAATTTCATTCTAAAGACTAGAATATTGAGGCCCAAGGAAGTTGAGTGATTTCATCAGGTTCCTATCAGTTTATAAACTAGTGATATTTCTGTCACTATGACTGTTGGAATCAATGAAATTAAACATATTTATCTAGTACCTACTGTGCCCTAAATAACATCTAAGCACTAATGATCTACTGAGGAGTAATGTTAAGTGTCGGCCATCAAATAGCTATGGACTAGTGGTCAAGGTAAAGAGACAATTCACATAGAGTGTGATAAGTGCTACAGTAAGGGAAGCACAGGGCTATGGGAACTCCAAAGAGTTGAATTGTGGGAGAGAATGAGAGAGTGACAACCTGTTAAACTAAAAGTATTATAGATGAAGACGCTTGTTAATGAGTATATGGCTAACACACATGAACTTTAAAATCTGCCATCTCAACCTTTCAAAAATCCCTAATGACTTCAAGCTCTCTACTGTGAACTTCCCCTATGTCTCTACTAATAAGATACCTAAGAGAAGTAATAATATATTAATTTCAGGATCATATAAACTATAAAATATAATTTTATGAAATTCTTTGATACTCTGGCCAAGATCCTTCCAGAGCATGACAATATGTCTAGAAACTTAGTACATAAAACAGAGTCACAGGGAAATACACACACACACACACACACACACACACACACACACATACACAGAACTCCAGATTCAAAGCACAACTTGTTCATTTATCATTTTATTGGCCTTAGTGACATAGGAATAAAGCAAGCAAGCTCAGAGGTTTCCCAGTTTAGAAATGTATTATGACCTACTTGTATGGAACTTTGGCAGGTATACAACTGAGACTTGGATATCAGAAAAGTGTTGAGGTTTGTAGCAATGACTTCTGAGAGAGCAATGAAACAGAGATTGCTCACACATTATTTGTAGAAAAAACAAAAATGAGGTGAAGATGAAATCCCAAGAGGCGGTAAAAATTTAAGGCCAAAAAGAAAACAGACTTTGTAAGTCGTACAAAGAGGTCAAATAAGATATTAATTGGGAGACAGCAACTGTAAATAATGATTGAAGCAACTATTTTGGTGCTTGAAATTGTCAAATTAAAAATATAAAATCATCAATTATATGAATTTTTTTAAGATAGGCCTATAAACATTAGATCTCTATTTCCAGGCCTTCTATTCTCTTGTAATTATGAAAACAGATCACACAAAATCAAAAGGAATAACTCTTGATTTAGTGCCTGATTTTGCCAGTGCATCTAAACATATTGTAGTTAGTTTACCTAAATTCAAATTCTAATACCCCCAGTGACTAGCTGTAAAAAAATAGATATATCTATTATGTGGAATCTAAGGAACAAAATAAACTTGTGAACAAATAGATCCAGAGATATAAAAAAAATGGAACAGACTGATGAATCTCAGATGGAAGGCAGGGGTGAGTAGGTGGGAAAAGATTAACCAAAGAATTTATATGCAAATTTGCATAGCTCATGGACACTGACCTAGTGTGATGAAGATCTGAGACAGGCTCAAAGGGGTATAACTTTCAACAATAAATATAAACTTTCATAAAAGAAAAAACTAGATCTATGTGCTAAGCCATTTGGGCTATTGAATGAGTTGCTATAGGACTGTCACAATTGCGACTGCTTTGCTGAATGTGAAAAATGACTATTTTCATAAACCTTGATCATGCACAAGTTAAGACCCAAATGAATCACTGGCATAAACTCAGGTTATTTCTAAGCTTAACAACTAAATCCACCGTTTGGAATAAATTGGTAAAGTCCCTGTCCTCTGAATTCTAATTACTTCATCATGAGTGTTTATTGCCTAACATTTGCAAGTGAAAAGCATAAAGCCCAAAGCAAGGAAACAGAGAATCATTTACTTGAATAGGTTACCAGTATTGCAGGATCCATTTTCTCACCTCTAACTATATTTTGGGCTTCTCTCTTCAGATTTGAAGCTTCCCTGGTTATAATAATTCTACTCTGTAGCAGGATTTCTGAGGTCTCAGGTCTTTTTTTAATAGATTTGTAGCTCCTATAGAAGCTATTCAAGTCCTGTGTACATGCTCAATAGTTTTAACTGATTGCATATATTTTCAAGCTATTTTGGTTCTGCAAAAATGCAACTCAAATACTTCTTCCTAAATCTCTGACCTGTGTGTGTGCTTAAAATAGGTTGCAATAAATACTTTGAGAGAAACTGGGTTTATACGCTGATCAAAGGATTGATTTTTTCCATGCAAAGGAACTTTATTTTTAACTTGGAAGTTCTATTGAAACTAGACTCAAAAGAAAACAACCTATTCATCTCTATGTTCTCATTATTTCAGATAACTGCCAGCTGATTACATTGCTTGATCTTTGAATTATATCATCAAATTTAGCAATTGATTCTGTAACTTTTTAAAAATAAAGTATTCTTTACAAATTTGCTTTAGCTCTACAGTGAGGCTATGAGGGCAAGAGCCACAACTTCTACTAGTTTGGTTCTTCACATTCTATAGCCCAGAACTTTGCACAACAATAGTTATAATTCATACACCTTTATTACTTTCTTAGCTAATAAGAATCCCAATTCTCTCAGCAATAAGTCAGACAGTGAGATGATAAAACTTTTGCTTGATTGGCAGGTGCTTATGTATTTTTCACATAATAGTTCCCCAGCTCCTTGCCTAGGATCTTTAATATTGTGAGCATAACCAGCAAGTCAAAGATCTGTGAGACAAAATTAAACCCAACATTATAAACAATCACAGGGCTGGGGCATTCTCATGTGGGATTGTTTTGAGTCTTCAGTCTTACCCAAGATACTCTGTTGTTAATATTAGTCCCTACATTTACTTTAGGATCTTAATAATAAATGTGAATTCAGATTGGCCTTTGGAACTGAAATAAATATAATTTTCCATCCCTGCCTTTTTGGGATCAGGCAGGTTTTCATGTCCTTGTGTTAAACATTATGGGGCCAGGCATAGAGTTAAACAATAACTAACAACATAACTAAAGAGAAAAAGCAACATAACTAAAGTATTTGCTCCAGGAAATACTTAACTAAAATTGCCTTCATAAAAAAGCTTACAACTTGTTCATCAAAATTTGCCTTAAGTCTTCACCTTTCTGTACCCATCAATCCAAAGCCAATATGTCATAAATTCTAAGCAACTCCACCCACTTCCCCTCTTTGTGAGACTCACTTTAAGATCACATATCTAATGCTGAAAATCTTATAAATATCCTCCTTTGACCTTTCCCTGTCAAAACAGCACTAAGAGCTTATGAAGGTGGTAGTCTTGCCTACTGCAATAGATGTAAAACTCTTAGATTTAACTGATTAACAAGTTTCTATGGTGATCTTTTGGGAGAGTCAACAGCCTTCAAGGCCAATGACCAGTCAGAAGACTTACATGTTTTCTGTTCTCCTTTCTAAAGAGCAGCAAATTGTTTTACACAACTAATACATGTCTATCTCAGATGTTATTTTATGTGATTTGAAATAGTTTTTATATTATTCAGATAACAAGGCCTTTTGGGAACTTGCTTTCATTTGAGGTTATATTACTGGATAGAAAATGTTCTTCATAAAGGAAATGCTCATAACCCTTCTAACAGTTTCATTTAAGCATTACCATGTTAAAATTTATATAGAGATTAAGAGGTAAATTTTTGTTCCAGAAGCTCTTAGAAAGGGCAGAATAGTCACTCAAGATATACAATTATAAGAGAGGTTAACTCTCTTTTGCTCACTGCTATAATTCATCAACTATATCACATAGTAAAATTCTATGATAATTCAATTTTTCTGACAAAAGCTGTAATGAGAACAGAAAATGGAATAAATTCATCTCTTCAATTGACCCAACATGTAAGTAGAAAGGGGAAAATGCCACAGAATTACACCTACTAAAAGTCACCATTCAGCTGTAATCTCATGGTTTTCCTTAGATTACATAGCAATATACCTTTCATAAATCTTACCTCCCTCTCATCTTAAAAAGTTCACAAAATTGTCAGCATTGCAGATAATAGTTGCAGAGTTTAACCTAAAAGAACATACTGAATCTTGCTCTTTCTATTGTCTATAGCATAGTTTTCGAACTTGTTTCAGACATTATAGGGGAGGCAATAAAACTGGAAGATAGGCAGACATTTTATATATATATATATATATATATATATATATATATATATATATATATGTAAAACTATTCCATCTGAATGATGAAATTAGAGAAATTTTAGAATTTTAGTTTAAGATCCAGTATATGTTTACTGTCATTATTAAGGATGATGTCAGGAGGAGGAACATTGGACAAAAAGTCACAAGAATGTTCTCACCAGATTTTGCTCATTTTGAAATTGTTATGGTTCATTTTACCTTCGCAACATAAAGGGATTACACTAAAAATCTCAATTATTCTCGATTGGGGAGAGGGGGAGGAATTATTGGTCTCTCCCCACAAAAAGGCAATTTTTGTCCATCAGAGTCTCTTCAGCTTTTATTTATAGCAGACTTTACATTTGTGGACAACAGCACAGAGTTATTTGTTGGGAGATAAACTAGGGTTATGTTGTTGTTTTTCAAATCCAGTCTAACAGATCTGGAGTACATGAGGTTATAATCAAATATACAAATAATAAAATAGAAATAAGTAACTAAAAAGATACATATTTATAGAACAAGAATTTTAGATGAAAGAGCTCAGACTTGCTTGTTTGGTTGGGCAACTACATCTCACATTTACAATATTGGAACTTTACAATATTGGAAAGGTGCAATGAAGTGGTACGCCTCCTAATGGTTTTGCATCCATTGATCCTTACTTCTGCAACTGGGTATATGGAAAGCTTTGATTAGGAGTAAGTTATTGGCTAAAGATTTATGTACGGGCCCTAGCTGGTTTGGCTCAGTGGATAGAGTGTCTGATTGTGGACTGAAGGGTCCCAGGTTTGATTCTGGTCAAAAGCACATGCCTGGGTTGTGGGCTCAATCCCCAGTAGAGGGCATGCAGGAGGCAGATGGTCAATGACTCTCTCTCATTATTGATGTTTCTCTCTATTTCTCCCTCTCCTTTCCTCTCTCCAAAATCAATTAAAAATTATAAAAAAAGGATTTATGGAAGGGATTATATGTTATCTGATAATACTCAGATCCTGTGGCTAGAAAGGAATGAGCAAAAGCTGATGTAGTTACATTCATTAAAGAGCCTGATTTAAGGCTCAAGTAGAATTATTTTGGCACCTAGACCATAGAATGAGAATGGATATGGGAACAGGGCCATTGCTCTGCTTCTGCATGAACACATGCTATTTTGGAACCTAACAGTTTTTCCAGAGTCCAGGCATTGGAGTAGGAGAGAAGGAGATGGAAATGGGGCAAGTTAAGATACCACAAGGGTGGTTGCCCTTCTTGAGAGCCAGATATTTTGTCTTTAATAAATATGCATTGACTGCCATAAGCATGTGGTTAATTTTCAGAGTTTCTACAAGTTGATTTTGACTTTTTCTTTTTTTTGCCAGTGTTCTCAATACTTCTTTGGAGAAGCAGAGATTTGGAAGTGCATACTTCACCATTCCAGATGGGCTTTTCTGTCCCATTTCAATAAAAATCATGTGGTTTCCTTTGGTCTCTAGCTGGAGAGAGGATTGGGAGAATAGAGTGAAAATACCCTTCCCAGAAAATGCCAGCTATCCTGAGATACAGAAACATTCTTACAATTCTCTACATAGCCCTCAGTAAGCTGTAGAGAGCTTTGTAACAAACCTGCTTTTTATGCATTTTTCCCCAGTGGGTAAGCCCTTAGGCATAGCCTGGAAGAGAGGAGATGAACTAAAGAGAAAAATAACCTCACTCTGTACAGTTATGTTCATACATTCCCCTGATGGTGAGGGTCTGTGCAGGTCACACTTTGTGTAAGGAAATGATTTTTTTCTCTTAATATCTATCTATATTGGAAAATCAACCTTTATCTTTAATCAGGTGTGAGTGTGTGTATGTGTGTGTGTGTGTGTGTGCGTGTGTGTGTGTGTCTGGGTCCCAAGTCTTTCATATTGTACTCAAATGTATGGAGAGGATGTAACTTCTTTACTTTGTCTACAACTAATCTAATCTTTCTTACAAGACTTATAAGGATGCGTAGTGAGGGAATAAAATAATATAGCTATATTTGGGGAAATCTGCTTTAAAGTTTACTAGGACCTGGATAATTTACTTAATATTTTATATTCATCTCCTTCAACTTCAGTCACTTTCAAATGGAGCATGAGTAAGGGAAAGGGATTTGAGTAACCCAGTGACAGGGCAAGGAGATCTCTCATCCCATTCCTGGTGACATCCTCTAAGGCCGTGGTGGGCAAACTGTGGCTCACAAGCCACATGCGGCTCTTTGGCCCCTTGGGTGTGGCTCTTCCACAAAATACCATGGCCTGGGTGAGTCTATGTTGAAGAAGTGGCATTAGAAGAAGTTTAGGTTTAAAAAATGTGACTCTCAAAAGAAATTTCAATCATTGTACTGTTGGTATTTGGCTCTGTTGACTAATGAGTTTGCCAACCACTGCTTTAAGGCATACCTGACCTAAGTGCCATCTCTGACTTTCACTGCTAAGAGGCTGTGATTTGGATAGCAGCAGGTGTCTGTCTTTCATGCTCCATCAGGGCCACCAGCTGACTTGGCTTTCCCTATATCTCTTACGCCTCTAAGTCTATGCCACATGTTTAATTAAGTATTTACTGCAGACTCTCTAGCCCACTATCTCTGCGGGATAGGAGGACAAAATAAGGCTTTGAAATACAGAAGAAACCATTTCCCTGTCTGACAATGCTGTTCTCCTCTATTAATAGCTTAACACTCATCCCATGTTGGCACAGGATCATTTTGTTCAGGGATCCTGTAGAAAAGTGTTCTAGAGTCTCTAAAAGTGTGTCAATCATCTGTCTTCTATTTCTATTACCTTATCCAATTTGCTTACTTTCCCCTCCACAAAATTCAACAAGGGGAAGTTTCTGCAAAACTATTCTTCTTTGAAAATTCTTCCTGCATTAAACAGGGTCTAAAGGAAATTAGGAAGCCCTTTCTCTTTCAATAAGAGCTGGCTTTTAATCCTTATCTACCAAAGCATAATACTATCTTAAATGTCATAAATTCTATCTTTTTCTCTGTATTCTGACTATCACAATCCTTCCACACTGAAAGTTGGACTTTTAAACCTAATGAGGCAGAAGGTCAGGCATGTTGAAAAACAAAAGAGAAAAGAATATTACTCTTTTTATTTTAAAATATTACCATTACATACATCTATAATATAAACCAGAGAGGAAAAGAGATGCTGGGATATATAAAACCAAACATACTGCATTGTGGCACACAATGAAATTTCATTGATATAGTTGCATTAATCACAAAGCAGGAATCAATAATTCCAGGTCACTGTTTTCAAATTATAACTAGGGAACTTGGAGTACCAACTCCATCTTTTGTGAGTTCATCAAAACCTGGCCTAACTCTCACATAATCTCCATACATTTTCTGCTAATGTCCTTAATGGTACAATCCAGCATTCAAGCTGCCTGAACTCATATCTATCAATAGTGGTGACTCAGCCTCCTTAAGCAAGAATTGCCTTTCACTGTAATTTAACTCTCTATTATGAGCACATCTAACCTTCCTAATAAGTTTATGAAAGTTCTGAGTACAAAGGATGAATCTCCTAATTCTTTATATTTTCAATAACACCTATGAATAACTTAGGCATAATGCTTGAAAACATAAAATATGTACTAAATAATCTATAACTATTTAGAATCTTTATATACCCATGGTTTTGGATTCACAGGCTTCTTGTTTTATTCATTTTCATCTGGTGAATTGAGTAGAATCCTCAATTCAGGTAACTGTAAACTAATATTTATAGGTCACAATAATCTTCTGAGTAGGAATTACAGAATTTACTGTGTTGATATGCCAATAAAATAAACTCTATTATGGCGGAGAATTTTCAAAGAAGTATACCTTTGCAGACTCTTCCCTTTATTGAATTTTTATTCGCACGTGTGAGTGTGTGTGTTTTGGACTTCCCAACACTCAAAAGGCCACTTTGAGGAATATTCATTTTAGTTTGGAAATGGTCAGAAAGACTTCTATCCACATGTATCCCTTCACAATCCTCAGGGATATTTGTTTTCGAATGCACAATCTTGGGTTCTACCCCAGATATACTAAATCACACTGGAGAGTAGGAAAGCCAGTCTGCTATAAAAAAACAACAACAACAACAACCACAACAAAACACACCACAAAACAAACAACCCCCAGAGCTTTTTGTACTAAAGGAAGTTTTTATACTTATTTAAACCATATATGGTCCTTGGAGCATCTATCAGCATTCATGGATCCAATGTTATAAGAGTGTATGGTGGATTGGTCCAATGTTGGCCATAACATAGGCAGTACAGGACAAATTATACTGAGGGAAGCTTGAAAAAATTAAGGGATCCTAATACAGATTGTCATAGTTTTTTACTACTATTATTATCCCAACAAATATGCCAATGTTTAACTCTTCCTTATTCTCCTTTTGATGTTTTTAGAGATGAGGGGGAAAAAATCCACCCTCTATACATTTCCTAGTTTCTATAGTTCAGATAGAGAAAAAGTCTCTGGATGAGAGTAACAGAGAATTTAGCTGGACCTCTTACAAAGCAGTAAAGTAATTGCCTTCCAAGTTAAATTTAAAAGCAAAACGTACTTCCACCAAAATCCAGGAGAGAGACTATTCCATTTTCTTTGAATATCCAATGGAACCTCCCCCATTTCTTCTTCTGTGTTTCCACTACTGGGGAGTTACTCTCCCAGAATATACAGTTGGACTATGGCTGCAGAATAGCTCAATCCTAATATCAGATCATGCTATTTACTTCCTTTCAAATAACCACTAAAAGGTATATATTTCAAGGATAAATCTAAATAAATTAGAGAAAAGCTGAAGTAAATGACCCATTTCTATGAATTGGGATACTGAAGACAAACAAATTGAATCAGGTGCTGGGTCCACAGAAAAAGACCAAGCAATGATGGAATATCATAAAACACAGACCTGGGCACTAGCAATTCTATCCACAAACTGGATATAAGGACTGTTTATAAAGAAATGGAGAAAAACTATATAAAGGGGACACTGTTAAACAGTCAGTCCATCCTTTCAATAACTTCTTGACCCAGAACACACTAAATAACATGTTTTTATCAGTCACTCATGCCTGCTTGCTGGTTATCATGCCTGTCTGCCTTTTACTTGAAAAGCCTAAACTATCATAGAAGTAGAATCTGGTATCAGTGCTTAAAATACTCACACCCCCTAATGAAAATTTCAATTTGCTTTTCAATTGTATTCTTTTCCACGTTATGCCCCTGCATAATTGAAAAAAGTTTTATAAATTACAATCCCCATGAAGCCCATGTATGAGAGTCACTTAATTATTCAACCTTTTCTGCTGTTGTTATCATTAATAGAGTAATTGGAGTTTTCACTGCACGCTCTGTACTCTGCTATATGTTGAACAGAAGCTATTGTTTTGCTTGTGTGTTTTTTCTCCATATGAAGTAGCCAGGTCTCAGCATAAGTGAAGCACAGGGAGGAAATGAAAAAGCTTTTTCTTTAGTTTTAAGTTTGATACTCTTCAAAGAGACTCACTAATACTGATGTTGTCAATGCTATGCTAGTAAAACAATATCATTCAGCCTGCCATCCCATCTATTCACTGTACAGAACTTTGATTCTTTTTCACTAAGTCTGATTCTACACCACGTTCTTAGTTCCTATGTAATTAGAAATTCTCGGAACTTCAATCTACAGGTTCAAAACCTCCCAGTTCCCCGTAAACCTTACCAAGGCAGGCTACTTTTTTAGGAGCATCCATACACATTGGCAGGTAAGGATTGCTTAGACTCAGCCCTTCCTATACCTAGTCTTTGTTGATCTCAAATTTGATATATATTCTAGATAACACTCATTCATTCAAAATATGTTCTTAGATCCTTATATAGGATAACAGGCAACAAAATAGTGGTGTACTGTATTTTGCAGTACAGAAAAAAAAAATAAGACATTAAAATGCTAAGAAGATATCATGATTTTGAAACAGCTGAGAAACTTTTGGGTTGTTCCCATGCCCCTCTGTTTTCAACTCCATATAAAACATTCAAATTACCAGTGTCTAATTTAAAATAATATACATGTCTTATCAGTCCTTGGTCAATAAATATTCAATGATTAAAAAGGAACAACGACAGCCATTATAATACCCAATATTAGTAAAGCAAACAAAGAACACCCACTCAGAGACAAGTGATCCGTAAATAGAGTGAACACTAGACACACTGTGAAGCAAGAAAAGATAATAAGCATTCCATGTTTTAAGGCCCTAAACTGATGATTAAAATACCTTCCCTTGCTCTGATAGCTCTCCTGTAAGTCCTATCCCCAAATCAAGCAGCCATACTCTTGTCACTCATATATAGAATGCCATGTTTTCTCTCTGTGTTCCAGGTCATATTCCCTTTAAGAATCAGTCCTTTAGGAATCCAAGATGGCGGCATAGGTAAACACCTACACTGCTGCCTCGCACAACAATTTCAAAACTACAACTAAAAGACAGAACGGACATCATCCAGAACCACAGGAAAGCTGGCTGAGTGGAAGTTCTACAGCTAGAGGGAAAGAGAGTGGCACACGGAGACCCAGAGGAGCTGCAAAAAGCTGAGGTACGGAGACGCGTGCGTGGTGCCGGAGAACCTGGGTGGCTTTCTCTGGCGGGAGGGAGACGGAGACTCTCAAAGGCATTGAACCCCTTATCCTACGACACTAAACCCCAGATCCAGCCGAAACTCATACGGGGGGAGTTTGGACTGTGAAAAGGGAGAGGTGCACGGAAATTTAGGGGAGTCGCAGAAGATCAGGTCCGGTCTCGCACACGCACGGTGCTGCGCGGAGGACAGATTGCTGATTGTGCCGCTGGCTTTCGCGAGTGGGCGGGAGACAGACCCTCCCAACTGTGCCACTTCTGAGTCCACTGGGCCCCTGTTTCGGACGAAAGCGTAGAGACCTAGACTCGTGAGGTCCTGCTGCGCAGGGGAGCCGGAAAGGCAGCGGTTAGAGGCACCGCGCGCGCACAAGGACCTCTCCAGCCATTACCCAGTCACGTGAGAATCAGGGGCCGTGGAGGGCGGGGCCGACTGGAAGGCAAGGCGATCCCTTAAGCCCTGAGACTCCACCCCTCCCAAGCTCAGCAGAGGCTTCTTCAGTTTTGTGTCTGGTATCATAAGGCTGAATTCAACACAGAAGTTTCCCCGGCATAGTGAAAATGCCGAGACAAGGGAAGGGATCACAAACAAAAGAAATGGAGGGAAAACAAATGCCTGGATATAGAGTTCAAAACCATGCTTATAAGGTTTTTCAAGAATATGCTAGAAAAGATGGATAAATTTAGTGAGACCCAAGAGGAGATGAAAAAGGTCCAACTAAAGATGATAAAGGACCAAATAGAAATTAAACATACACTGACTGAAATAAAAAAATATTATACAGAGTCCTAACAGCAGACTAGAGAAAGGCAAGGATCAAGTCAAAAATTTGAAATATAAAGAAGCAGAAAACATTCAACTGGAAAAGAAGAGAAAAGAATCCAAAAATGTGAACATAATGTAAGGAGCCTCTGGGATAGCTTCAAGCATATCAACATCAGAATTGTGGGGGTGCCAGAAGAAGAGAGAGAGCAAGATACTGAAAACCTATTTAAAGAAATAATGACTGAAAACTTCCCACATCTGGTAAAAGAAATGGACTTACAAGTCCAGGAAGCACACAGAACCCCAAAGAAAAGGAACCCAAAGAGGACCACACCAAGACACATCATAATTAAAATACCAAGAGCAAAAGACAAAGAGAGAATATTAAAAGCAGCAAGAGAAAAACAGTTCATTACCTACAAGGGAGCACCCATACGACTGTCAGCTGATTTCTCAACAGAAACGATGCAAGCCAGACGGGAGTGGCAAAAAATATTCAATGTGATGAATAGCAAGAACCTACAACCAAGAATAATCTATCCAGCAAAGCTATCATTCAGAATTGAAGGGCAGATAAAGAGCTTCACAGATAAGAAAAAGCTAAAGGAGTTCATCAACTCCAAACCAGTATTATATGAAATGCTGAAAGGTACTCTTTTAGAAGAGGAAAAAGAAAAAGGTAAAAGACAAAAAATTATGAACAACAAATACATATCTGTCAACAAGTGAATCTAAAAATTAAGTGAATTAAAAATTTGATCAACAGAATAAACTGATGAATATAATAGAATCAGGAGCACAGAAAGGGAGTAGACTGATAATTCTCAGGAGGACAAAAATCATAAAGCATCAAACACTGAAATTACAGCAGAAAGATTAAAGTTAGGTGAGGTAGATAAGTGATCAATCAAAGGACTTGTATGCATGCATATAAGCATAACTAATGATCACAGACACTGGGGGGAAGGGGTATGCCTGGGAGGGAGGAGGGACAATGGGGAGATATGTATAAAAATTTAATAAAAATTAATTTTAAAAAAAGAATCAGTCCTTAGTGCCATTCAAGATGACAGTTACTTATTTTTTTAAAATATTTTTGTTGCAAGTATAACATATGTCCCCTTTTGACCCCCATTGACCCCTTCAAGCCCCCTCCCAGTCCACAGCCCCAGGCCTTCACCACCCTGTCTGTTATCTGTGTCCATGGGTTATGCATATATGCATACAAGTTCTTTAATCTCTTCCCTCCCACCTACCCACCCCCACCTTCCCTCTGATATTCCACAATTATTTCAATATTTACTTTGTGCTGGTGAAAGAAGGACAGTTAAGACATTGTCTTCTCTGGAATCATTCTCTCTTTCCAGATAATGTATAAATGTAATTTTGTTGCAGTGTTCAGAAGAAAACATATGCAATTCTTTATATTCTAAATATTCACCCACAGTATTACTTAGCTTAGTCTAATAATAAAAGAACCCAAATATTTATTTATTTATTTATTTATTTATTTATTTATTTATTTATTTTATTATTTTTTAAATTTTTTATTGTGTTACATGTATACATATCTTCCCATTGCCCCCCACTCCCAGGCATACCCCAACCTCCCAGTGTCTTGTGTTCATTGGTTATGCTTATATGCATGCATACAAGTCCTTTGGTTGATCTCTTATCTACCCCACCTCTCCTTAATCTTCTTGCTATAATTTGACAGTCTGTTTGATGCTTAACTGTCTCTGTATCTATCCTTTTGTTCATCAGTTTATAATGTTCTTTATTATCCACAAATGAGTGATATCATGTGGTGTTTATCCTTCATTGACTGGCTTATTTCACTAAGCATAAATTCCATCCAGATTGCTGCAAATGGTAAGAATTCCTTCTTTTAAATGGCAGCATAGAATTCCATTGTGTAGATGTATCACAGTTTTCTGATCCACTCATCTGCTAACAGGCACCTAGGCTGTTTCCAAATTGTAGCTATTGTGCATTGTGCTGCTATGAACATAGGGGTGCATAAATCCTTTCTGATTGGTGTTTCTAGTTTCTTAGGAAATATTCCTTAGAGTGGGATTACAGGGTCAAATGGGAGTTCCATTTTTAGTTTTTTGAGGAAACTCCATACTGTTTTCCACAGTGGCAGCACCAGTCTGCATTCCCACCAACAGTGCCAAGGGTTCCATATATTTAAAGAGTTTGTTTTCTTTTGGCTTGAAACATCATGACACAGTTTTAAAAAGTCCTTACTGTTGAATTGTGTTTCTGATAATCACTTTATACTCTTTCACCTTTATTGATTGTTTGAAGGTAGGTCTAGGTCACTAATGGGCACTTGCTCATTGAATCTCCTGCCTACACTTAACACTTTCAAACTTTAAGTGTAAATCTCTATTTTACTTTTGTCAAAATTGAGCCATCATTTATTCAGTTTGAAATATTATTTAATTCTCCTCACAAAACTGTTCTTTACCTTAATTGGAAGGGAACTCCTTTATGACCTCCCACTGATCCCCTTTTGCTTTAACACTGCCAACTCTGCCAACATGAGAGCATTAATGAAATATGGCTGGTGACCACAGTGTTTGTAGGAATTCTGCCTGGTATATATTTTATTTCCTATGGCAGTGATTTGCATGTGAAAAGTGCATTGGAATCAGTTGAATGAAACATAGTTTGCTGGGCTCTAGTTCTAGATTTCTGATTCAGGAAAACTGGGGTTGGTTTAAAAATGTATATTTCTAACATTTCCAAGTAGGTACAACTGGTCTGCAGAGCACATTTTGAGTATGACAGTCCTTTAGAATTCAGTCTCATTGTGCCCTAACTATAAACTAAAACTATACTTAGTCCAGCAATCATCAATATCTATCTTATCTAATAAAAGAGTAATATGCAAATAGACCGTACCTCCACTACACTAACAAGCCACACCCACCAGCCACACCCACCAGCCAATCAGAGTGAGTATGCAAATTAACCCAACCAAGATGGCCATGGCCACAGAGAGTGGGGGAGAAAGGCCTGGGTTGCCCCTGGCAGTGGAAGAAGCCAAGCTTTCTGCAAAACCTGGCCTGGAGAGGTTAAGGCAACAAAGTTTCAATGGCTGTGCAAGTAGAAGGCTTGGCTCTGCTCCAGGCTACAAAGTTTCAATTGTAGAAAATAAATAAATCCCAGATACCAGGGCCTCCACTTGGGTTGCTGGGGTCATGGCTGGCCTGCAAACCACCACAGGCCCTTCACTCAGGCCACCCCATGCCCCAAGGGAACCACCACGCTGATCCTGGACACCCTTCAGGGGAAACCAGCTGGCCCCCACCCAGGCAGCAGGCTTCTATCCTATCTAATAAAAGAGTAATACGCAGATTGACCATCACTCCAACACACAAGATGACTGCCCCCATGTGGTCAAAAGATCCTGCCCCCCTGTGGACACAAGATGGCCAGCAGGGGAGGGTAGTTGGCAGGAACCAGGCCTGCAAGGGAGGGCAGTTGAGAGTGATCAAGCCTGCAGGGGAGGGTAGTTAGGGGTGACCAGGTCAGCAGAGGAGGGAAACTGGGGGTGACCAGGCCTGCAGGGAAGGGCAGTAGGGGATGACCAGGCCCACAGGATAGGCAGTTAGGGGCAAACAGGCTGGCAGGGGAGCAATTAGGTATCAATCAGGCTGGCACGGGAGTGGTTAGGGGGTGATCAGGCTGGCAGGAAGAAGTGGGTTAGGGGCAATCAGAAAGGCAGGCAGGTGAGCAGTTGGGAGGCAGCAGTTCTGGATTGTGAGAGGGATGTCCAACTGCCCGTTTAGGCCCGATCCAGGATTGGGCCTAAACGGGCAGTCGGACATCCCTCGAAGGGTCAGATTGGAGAGGGTGCAGGCTAGGCTGAAGGACCATCCCCCACTCTCATGCACAAATTTCGTGCATGAGGCTTCTAGTATATATATACAAGCCTAAGCGACCTGTTGATACATAGCTATGACTTGCATTGACCACCAAGGGACAGATGCTTAATGCAGGAGCTGACCCCTGGTGGTCAGTGTGCTCCCACAATGGGAATACGTACTGTTCAGCCCGAAGCTGGGCTCCAGGGGGAGGAACGCAGCTGTGGTGGCTAGTCTGAGCCTCTCCGGGCTCTGCACAGCACTTTTTTTTTTTAAATATATTTTATTGATGTTTTTACAGAGAGGAAGGGAGAGGGATAGAGAGTTAGAAAGAAACATCGATGAGAGAGAAACATCGACCATCTGCCTCCCGCACGCCCCCTAGTGGGGATGTGCCCGCAAGCAAGGTATATGCCCTTGACCGGAATCGAACCTGGGACCTTTCAGTCCGCAGGCCGACGCTCTATCCACTGAGCCAAACCGGTTTCGGCTGCAGCAGCACTTCTAAGTGGTGGCAGCAGGCACTGCTGGGGCTTCACACACTGCTCCATCCCTCAGGGGATGTCAGACTGATAGTATCCCTGAGGGGGACTGTATTGTGAGAGGGTACAGGACAGGCTGAGGGGATGCACTGGGCCTCTAATCCTAAATAAAGCAGGCGACTTAAAAAAGTGCTGTTCTTGCTCCATGGTTCTCTGCAATGGCTGCACACTAGAATTTTCTGAGGAACTCTTAAGTCTCTGGAACCCCAAATTAATTACATGAGAATTTCTCAGGTGTGTGCTCAGGCATAGCAGTTTCTGTAGGTGATTCCAATAGGTACCCAGCGTTGAGAACTACCTCCTTGCTTTAGTAGTATTATTCCACAAGGTAAAGAAAAATTAGTATGTTTGAAAGTTGAGAGTTAAGATAAGAGTTTGTCTTTTCAATTTATACTCCATGATTTACCAGCCTATAAAATGGGCATAAGCAGAGTTTTCTATAGAGGAAACAAAGGGTAGCTTAAAGATATTCCATAATTTTTTCAAGGTCTTCTGACTGATAAGTAAAAGGATAAGAAACAATCTTTAGAAAACATATATATTTTTTAATGATTTCAGAGAGGAAGGGAAAGGGAGAGAGATAGAAACATCAATGATGAGAGAGAGTCATTGATTGGCTGCCTCCTATATGCCCCACAATGAGGATCAAGCCCGCGGAGCCAGAGACCAGGGCCTGTGCCCTGACCAGGAATTGAACGGTGACCTCCTGGTTCATAATTTGACACTCAACCACTGAACCACACTGCAGTGGCTGGGCAAGAAACGACATTTAATTTCACACATTCTTTTCTCTAAAACTTATTAAATGAGTGTTTTTTATTTACTAGGCAGCAGTATAGGCACTGTGTATGCTCTTCTACTTTGTAATAGTTCAATACATAATTGTTGAATAATGCTCAACTGTATAAAGGTGGAATTTGTTGAATAATGCTCAACTGTATAAAGGTGGAACTCATAGGATTCATGAGGAAATAGCTCCATCTCTGTTAACATCAAAATCAAAGAAAGGATATGTACACAGGATATGCACAGTGAAGACTCATGACTTGCAGGTAATCATGAGCCAGGATGCTATTATGTAACTTAGTATTGGTAGCATTCTGCTGCAAATTGGGATATCATAAAATCATTGTAGAATCAGTTCTCTTAAAGGCCATCTTTTGCCAGCCTTTATCCTAAGTTAGAATATCTATGATGAAACATCCTTGACATATGATGGTCTAGAACACTGACTGAAGAAGCTCTTATTTTTCATTGCTAGGCGGGCCATTTAATTATTGGAAGCAGGGACTGGTGAATTCTTCACCAGATGAAATCCCAAATGTATTTATATGTAAATTTTTCTTTGGTTTAAATCCTAACATTATTTCTGGAACAAATTTATCATTTCTTCCACATGAAAGTTTTTCAAATCTAGTTTCCTAGATGGTAATTATTTAGGGACAATTTGCCTCAATAATGAGTATTAGAAAATACAGTTTTCTTATGACTTTGTTTTTGTTATCTGGTTTACATTTATATATGAAACAATACTCCGAATTCTTCTAAATAATAGAATTAGTTGAAGTTTGCCCAACTGAAGATGACCTGCCTTCTATAATTCTTTCCTAGGATTGTATTTTATCACTTAATAATTAAACAGCATTCTAAAAAGCTTCAAACACTTTAGCAACAAGGATTCATCTTAAAAATATCACTAAAGAAGATCTCATTTAAAGAAACTCTGAGAGGGAAACTAATCATTAGGCAGGTCAAGCATTAAGATCACCTCACTGCCTGTAATCCATATGAAGGTTCCCTGTACAGTTGGGTAACATGGCAGGGCTGCTGAGATGATCAAATAAGAAACTCTCTGATAAGAACATTCAAAATAGAGGTTTTACCTTAAATCCTGGAACCTTACTTTCAGCTCTTTGCCCAATATACAACTTAATAGTTTTACAGTGCAGCTCAACTCCTTAAAGATTTTATTTTCTTCCTGAAGACTGAGTACTCCATCTTAGGGATTAACTTTCTCATCAATAGAAGCAAGTGTGTGTGTTTATTGTCACTGTTACTATCTGGACTGCAGAGCTATTAATTAATGAGTTATGATCATGTCTGACAGTGATGACCTATATCACACAATGGGCCACACTTGCAATAACTACCTCATCATGGGAGATAATTAGCCAGGTCATGTTTTCAAAGCACTGCTAACATCAAGTCTTTTAGAACTGTTCCAGCCAATATTCATCAGCAAGCCGCTCTTAATTCTGTTGTAATTAATAAGCACTAATACATTTTGGCACTTAAATATTTCCTTATCGGCTCTGATGTTTCATTTGGGAAACTACATTTTCAGAATATATTTTAAATTATTATTTTAATTTAATAAATCTTTATTGTTCAGATTATTACAATTGTTCCTCTTTTTTCCCCCCCATAGTTCCCTCCACTTGGTTCCCACCCCACCTCTGCTCTTACCTCCCACCCCACACACACACACTGTCCTCATCCATAGGTGTACTATTTTTGTTCAGTCTCTTCCCGCACCCCCTCCACCCCTTTCTCACACAGAATTGTCAGTCCACTCCCTTTCTAGGCCCTTGATTCTATTATATTCACCAGTTTATTCAGATTATTTTATTCACTTGATTTTTAGATTCACTTCTTGATAGATATGTATTTGTTGTTCATAATATTTATCTTTAACTTTTTCTTCTTCTTCCTCTTCTTAAAGAATAACTTTCAGCATTTCATATAATACTGGTTTGGTATCAATGAACTCCTTTAGTTTTTTCTTATCGTTGAAGCTCTTTATCTGCCCTTCAATTCTAAATGATAATTTTGTTGGGTAGAGTAATCTTGGTTGTAGGTTCTTGCTATCCATCATTTTGAATATTTCTTGCCACTCCCGTTTGGCCTGCATAATTTCCATTGAGAAATCAGCTGACAGTCATATGGGTGCTCCCTTGTAGGTAACTAACGGTTTTTCTCTTGCTGCTTTTAATATGCTCTTTATCTTTTGCTCTTGGCATTTTAATTATGATGTGTCTTGGTGTGGTCCTCTTTGGATTTCTTTTGTTTGGGGTTCTGTTCACTTCCTGGACTTATAAGTCTATTTCTTTCACCAAGTGGAGGAAGTTTTCATTCATTATTTCTTCAAATAGGTTTTCAGTACCTTGCTCTTTCTCTTATTCTGGAACCTCCATAATTTGGATGTTGGTATGCTTGAAGTTGTCCCAGAGACTCCTTACACTATCTTCATATTTTTGGATTCTTTTTTCTTTTTGCTTTTCTGATTGAGTGTTTTTTGCTTCTTTGTATTTCAAATATTTGCTATTAGATTTCTGTATAGTAATTTTTACTTCAGTCAGTGAATGCTTAATTTTAAGCTGGTCCTTTTTCATATCCTTGAGAGTCTCACCATATTTACCCATCTTTTCTAGAAAATTCTTTAAAAACCTTATAACTAACCATGGTTTTGAACTCTCTATCCAGTTGTTTGGTTTCCTCTATTTCTTTCATTTGTGATCTGTTTCTTTATCTCCACATTTTGGCTGCTTCCCTGAGTTGATAGAGTGGCTTTGTGTGCTAGGTGTCCTATAGGGCCCAGTGGCTCAGCCTCTCCAGTTCCATGAGGTGGACACTCTTGGTGCACCCCTTTGTGGACTGTATGCATAGTCTTATTGTAGTTAAGCCTTGATTATTGTTGGTATCACTGGGAGAAATTGACCTTTAGGCCAATTGGCTGTGAGGATCAGCTGTGTCTATGCAGGGAGAACTTCTATGCTGGAGACACCCTTATGAGACAAGACTTACAAAAGCTTCTGTGCTCAGCTAGGATGGGGCGGAGTCTCAGGGCAGAGTAGTCAGCATAGGTTTACCATCAGTCCTGCCCTAATATGCCCCTGTGTCTCAGTGTCCCATGGTAATCATTGCAAGCACCTCTGAGAGAAAGCCACCCTCAATTTCCGCCCCACTGCCAGACAGTCCAGTTTCTCCCCAAATGAGTCTGGGTCCCCAGAGTTTTCCAAGAATTGGAGTTCAGTACAGTCAAGCTTTTGTCTCCCTCCCACTTGAGAAAGCCAGCTTTGTACTCAGTTGCCAGCCCTCTCCACAGACGCATCTCAGTGTCTCTGCCTTCTGCAGTTCCTCTGAGTCTCAGTGTGCTTTTCTCTTTCCTGACAGTCCAGTTTCACCCCATATGAGTCTGGGTCCCCAGGGTCTTGCCTGAAATGGAGTTCAGCATAGTTGTGAGCTTGTGTCCCTCCCACTTGAGAAAGCCAGCCACGCACTTAGTTGCCAATCCTCTCCACGCGCATCTCAGTACCTCTGCCTCCTGCACACCTCTGAGTCTCAGGGTGCTTTTCTCTTTCCTTCTAGTTGTAGAATTCCCACTCAGCCAGCCTTCCTGTGGTTCTGGATGATGTCTGTTTTGTCTTTGAGTTGTGGTTTTGAAATTGTTATGCGAGGCAGCAGTTTAGGTGTTTACCTATGCTGCCATCTTGGTTTCTCCCTCCACAGTTAGTATGAAACTCTTAAATTCTTTATAGAAGTCAATTATATTTATATAATGTGAAGAATATATATATATATATATATATATGGCATATTTCAACAATTACTGATTAATTAAGCACCTTTTATATTTCATGATGCCAAAAGCAAACTGGATCAGGACATAATCTGTTTTATTCTAAATAAAGTATTTAGAATAAAATACTTCAATAAAATACCTAAAGTATGTAATAAAATATTTTAATAAATATTTAATAAAATACCTGAACACACAACAAATCCATACTGAATTTGTCTAAGCCAAGTGTTTTTTTATGTCAATAGGTAACCTAGTTCCAAGGATATATACATCATGAACAGATTTCTACTAGGAGGAAACTTATAAACAGAGGATAGAGCAAATATCATCCCCCAACTAATTGTTCTACAGCTTAGGCCAGCCAGGTATAAATGATCTATTTGCATTTATAGCCAGAGGAGCACTCCGTTGGCCAGCTGGTAGTATTGCTTGCAAGCTCCATCCATCCATTTACATGCAAAAACTGTATAGGACAGCCCAGGAGCTTCTAAGGAAATCTTAGCATTTTCAAAGTAACAAGAGCTATTTTAAATGATCTGTGGGCCCAGGAACTATGGTGGTGAATATATACTAGAGCCTTGGAAGTATCCACGTGCATCGGGAATGGAGACATCATCCAGTGGCCTTGTCCCAAAGGCTCCCTTGCCCCAGGGAACCAGATCTCTGCTAAGCTGCCAAGTGGGGAAGGAAATGAGCATCCAGGGCCACCCCATTTGTCACTTGTCACAGTACTGTAAACACTGATCCCTCCAGAGCTGAAGTTTAGATATCAAATTAAAAAATCAAAAAAAAAATCTAGGAACATTCTTAAATAACAATCTCTACATTTATTTTGCACAGTTTTATTATATAGTTTTAAAATTTTATTTTTTCCCTAGTTTCTCCTTGATAACTTTTTTTAAATTACAAAAATGACGAGAGTTTATTAAGGAGAAACATAATTTTTTTTCCTGCTTAACAGAGAGAATATTCATGATGATGAGGGAAGCTATTGGAAACATTTTAAAGCAATTTTTCCTCAAAAGTAAAATTAAAAGGGAGGAACCTTGTATTGCTGAAAGTAATTTCTCCTCAGAAAGGAGCGGTCACATGTTCTAAACTAATAAAAGAAAATTAAATTCTCTGTCCTTGGTGATGGCTTAGAAGCCAGAAGAGGCGACATTGAACAGTGCAAAAAGCACTGAATTAGGAATCACAAAACACAATGGCGAGTGACGTGTGGGCCCTGGGAGAAGGCAGTAACACTTCCTTACTGGTAATTGCTCAGTCTAACTTGGAGAGCACATCTTTAGACACAGAATGGGAAATTAAGACTGATTAACCATCACAGCATCATTCCAGGGGGAGATGGACAGGAGCAAATTATGAATCAGCATAACCCTGCTCTCGCCTCTGAATTATTGAGTATGAAACTAAAACCTTGGAGAGACTTAAACAATCTATCAGCTGCTAAGCTTTTGTTAGAAAATTAGCTCGTGATATGTAATGGTCTTTCTTATACATTTTAATTTCTTTTACCAGTTTAAATAGAATTTGAGTAATAGCTTCTTAATGTTCACCACAGAAGGTAACTGAATCTTTAATGGACTCCTGCTGCAGCCTTCTTAATATTATAATTTAATTGAGGTCTATGTAAAAGAGATTTTCTTCGTTTTTTTCATATTTATACTTACAGGTATCTTGAGAACCATGTTTTAGTCAAACTGTTTTGCATAACACAACTAATATCTTTATGTGACTGAAATGGGATTCTTTACAATAGTTGTATCCTTATTTTCTTTTCCGTTGTTGAAACCCTTAGTTTTCAAGGTATTATATTTGGACAGAAAAAGTAATACCTGGCTAAAGGCATAATTTCTATTCATGTATGAGCAGGATCAAGAACATGTCTTGTATTTCCATGACCTTGACTCTGAACCACTGTTCACCTTCCTGATGTACAATGCACTTCTGCCTTCCGTAAGATCCTGCTTACAGAATCTTCATCATACTATTTTATGAATTACAGGAACAATTGAAAAAGGAATTTTCTGAATCTCACATGGGAGAATGAGCGGCATTTACTTGAATAGAATGAAACCCCTGAGTTTTCAAGACCCCGTTTCCCACCGTCCACCATGGAAGGGGTGCAGCTGTGTCCTTAGCAGAGCCGGATGAGAACTGTTGCCCAGAGTTTCAGTTCCCTATTTGCTAGCTGAGCTTGTGTTGCCAGTTGCAGACCATCAGTCCATTGCGTGTGAGGTCTGCATAGCCATGGGCCATGCAGCTTCCCAGAACACAGGTGATTGAAAGCAAGCAGGCACAACACCAGAGGAAAGAGAAAGAGAGAACTCCTTTGTCCGGGAATTGTAACCTTCTAAGATTTTGCACACTTGCAGGGTCTCCAACCCCTCTGGTCAATGGACTGTGTTCCAGATTAGACTGATAGGAGTCATCCCTATATCACTCTGACTTTACTGGGCATGAATCCATCTCTCAATTGTTGGACTCCTTCCCCCAGTGATCTGCAGGGAATGGAGAGAATATAAAGTTACAGCTTCCCGGTGAAGCTATCCAGATGGCCTTGCTTATAATGTCTGGCCTCTCCTTTGCTCCTTTCCTATTATTGACATCAGCTGGCTAGTTACAGCAGTAACATGAGCATTGTAGCTTTATCCTAAAATTTTTTCTTAGCTAAGTAGGAAGAAAAAAATATACAATCAGAATAGTCAATGTGCCGCCATGTCCATGAAGAGCCATAGTCAAACATATATCACTTTTGCATATTGCTTTCCCTTTTTCTTTGACTTTTTCTAATTTTTTTCTTTATTGATTAAGGTATTACGTATGTGTCCTTATTCCCCCATTTCCCCCACTCCCTCCCATACTCATGTCTTCACCGCTCCTGGTGTCTGTCTCCATTGGTTAGGCTTATATGGATGCATATAAGTCCTTTGGTTGATCTATTCCCATTACCGCCACCCTCCCCTACCTTCCTTCTGAGGTTTGACTGTCTGATTGATGCTTCTCTGCCTCTGGATCTGTTTTTGTTCATCAGTTTATGTTGTTCATTATAGTTCACAAATGAATGAGATCATGTGATATTTACCTTTCTCTGACTGGCTTATTTAGCTTAGCTTAATGCTCTCCAGTTCCATTCATGCTTTGCAAATGGTAAGAATTACTTCTTTTTTTACAGCAGTGTAGTATTTTATTGCGTAGATATACCATCCTTTTTTAATCCACTCATCTGCAGATGGGCACTTAGGCTGTTTTGAAATCGTAGCTATTGTAAATTGTGCTGCTATGAATATAGGGGTGCATATATCCTTTCTGTTTGGTGTTTCTAGTTTCTTGGGATATATTCCTGGAAGTGGGATCACTGGGTCAAATTGAAATTCCATTTTTAGTTTGTTGAGGAAACGCCATATTGTTCTCCACAGTGACTACAGCAGTCTGCATTCCCACCAGCAGTGCATGAGGGTTCCTTTTTCTCTACATCCTCGCCAGCACTTGTTATTTGTTAATTTGTTGATGATAGCCATTCTGACAGGTATGAGATGGTACCGCATTATTGTTTTGATTTGCATCTCTCAGATGATTAATGACTTTGAGCATGTTTTCATATGTCTCTTGGCCTCCCTTCTGTCCTCTTTCAAAAAGTGTCTATTTGGATCCTTTGCCCATTTTTTGATGGGTTGTATATCTTCCTTTTGTTAAGTTGCATGAGTTCCCTGTAAATTTTGGAGATTAAACCCTTATCGGAGATTACATTGACAAATATGTTCTCCCATGCAGTGGGCTTTCTTGTTGTTTTGTTGATGGTTTCTTTTTTTATACAGGAGCTTTTTTATTTTGATATAGTCCCATTTGTTTATTTTCCCTTTAGTTTCCATTGCCCAATCACATTTCACACTTAACACTATTCTGCATGAGCATCAGATGTACAGCACAGCAGCCAGCTAATTATGTATATTACAGAGTGGTCCCCCAATATTCCATTAATTATTGTACTGATATTATTTTTCATATAAACAACTGTAAACCTACTTTTGCCCCACCCTGTATACACACATACTTCACAGAGTTGTTAGGCTATTAGAATAAAACAGTAGATTCAGAAAGAGCATAATATTGTATGTATTATAATATACTAGTAAGGGGTATTGTGTAATCATGGAGGTTTTTTTCTCTGTGAAAAAAAAACACCAAACTTTTGCATATGTGAACACAGAGAGATGCCTGACAAGCAGGTAAAACCTTTAATTAGTGCTACTTCTGCATTCCTTATATAATAGATTAATCCCATGTAGCTGCACTATTATTTAAAAACACATTATAGGTTATTTACAAAAAGAACTTTTAGAAATCAGGAAGATTTTTATTATCATTTCACATAGCCACAGGAAAAATGAGAGAAAGGAATAGAGCCTATCACTTATGCTACCCATTTTAATCTCCTTTGACCTTTTCCACCCAAATATTCTTATTCTATTCCCTCCACCCTTATCAGAAGAGACTGATCTAATTGACTTAATAATGAAGAGATCTAGGGACCATGCTATTTGCATTTGAAAGAGCACTGATGGAAAAGGTAGAATGTTTTATACTAAAGATTTAATCTTAGATGACATCATTCTCAGCATGGAGCTTAGGAAGAAGATGGTTTGGCAGTGAGTTCTCTTGAGCTATGATAACTTTTAAAGTATAAATAGATGACTAAGTGTCAAATCACAAACATAAAAACACTCGCATCAATTAATCAATGAGCGATATTAGACTCAGATAGTTTAGAGCTGGAAAGGTCTTCACAGACCACTTATTGGTTCAGTAATCTGACTTTTAGAATGAAGGTTAGGTCTCAGAGAAGTGAGGTGCCTACATCTTCTATTTGAGTAGTCAAGATCATATAACTCAAATCTTCTGACTCCTAGTTCAGTTATTTTTATCACATATTCAAATACTCATAATTTATTTTGAAATCAAACATTAACTACCTATAAGATTCTTTTTTTTCAGCAAAATACACTGATTTTTTTTTAATAAAGATTACTCATATTAGTTCTAACTTCTAAGGGAGTAGAGAGGAAGGGAGTATCTAGAAAGAGAAAAAACAAGAATGAAGTCTTAAATTAACTTTGTTTTCAATTTCATGCCTCTTTGCTCTTCTTGCTTCTACTTGTGAGAAAAGTAATCACAAGGGGAGGACGAAAGGAAAAACCTTGAATAACATTATTACTGAATATTGTAAAGTTAGTAAATAACACCGCAAAACACATGCCCAAGTATTTGGAGAAATACGTTTTGCATGTTCATTTACTAAGAGGTTCATTATTTACTTTAGTACATTACTTTTTTTTTCTAATAAATAACAACCAATGGCCTGGGAAGCACATTGTTAAAGTGATAGCATATGTACTTAAGACTTTTTCATGGGTGCATTTCATTCTTGGTTCATATACATTTTAATATTTTGTTAAAAAAATGAACTGCTATCATATGCATTAAAATCCAGCATTTGAAGGTCAAGTCTTTGGAAATTCAGAGAGTTATATATTTTTAAAATCCTGTCAAGAACAATGGAAAATTGAAGCCCTTTGAGATTTGCCTTCACAGTTTTAAAGTCCACTTCTACTAACTGGATATTTCATCCGTTAGAGTAGTTCCTCTAGTGGGGCATTGAAAAGCTAAATAAAAAGAAGAAAAACAAGTTGATAAGAAACTGAGTGCATGGGCAAGACTTATCGATTGTGGGCTTCACCTTATGATGATTTGATTCGGATTAGATTGAGTTTTGATCTCGATATATTTATGTGTTAGATTCTCCTAGGCTGTTTCTTTTCTCCTTGATAGACTGGCTTCAATCTTCTTATATGACTATTGGATTTCTGGGAGCTGAACAGAAGAGAGTGGAAGTTTAAAGCATACAGTGGAATATATATATGTGTTTCTCATCACTGCTAACTTAGAATCTTCTTTCCAGTTTTCAAACATTTATTGTTTGCATCTTGTTTTCTCTTTTTGTAATCATTGTAGTTTTATCCTTTAAAAGCAGTTCCTTATTATTGCTATAGTGGGGCTTTGAGAGGATTAAAAATAGGTGTGTTAAGTCAACCTACCATCTGTAGAAGGACCCACTTTGTCATTCTTTAAACAGCTTTGTTTTTGCTTTTGGTGTCTACATCATTTTTCTCTCCATTTTTGTGATTATTTCTGTCATTTCCTTACCTTGGTATTTATCCCTATTCTTGTCTCTAAATCATATCCCCAAGAATTGTTTGTTCCCATGCTTTTCTTCCCTTTTCTGGTATTTTTTTTTAAATTGTTTTTCAATCACAGCTCCCCTTCAGTATTACCTTGTACTGACTGCATAGTGGCCAGACCATAATACACTTCACAAAGTGTTCCCTTGAAATTCCAGCACTCACCCGTCTCCATACATAGCCATGGCAACTTTATTGACTATATTTCCTCTGCCATACTTTCATCTCCAAGTCTGTTTTGTAACTACCAAGTTCTAATTCCTAATCCCTTCACTTCTTTCACCCAGTTTCCAATAGCCCTCCTCTCTGCACCCACCAGTCTGCTTTCTGTGTCTTTGAGTCTGTTTCAATTTTGTGTGTCTATTTGGCTCTTTAGAATCCTCCTATAAGTAAAATCAAATGGTATTTGTCTTTCTCCAACTGACTTATTTCACTGAACATAATACACTCTAGGTCAATCCATGCTATGGCAAATGGTAAGATTTCATATTTTTTGTGGCTAATACTTCACGTTACATATCTACCATAACTTTTTAAAAATATGCCTTTATTGATTTCATAAAGGAAGAAGAAGGGAGAAGGAGATAGAAAAACATCAATGATAAGAGAGAATCATTGATTGGCTGCCTCCTGCATGCCCCATTTTGGGGATCAAGCCTGCAATCCTAGGTATGTGCCCTGACCAGGAATTGAACCATGACTTCCTAGTTCATAGGTCACCATTCACTGACCAAGCCATGCTGGCCGGACCACACCACAACATTTTTATTCATTCCTCTCTTGATGGGAACTTGGGTTGCTTCCATAGGTTGGCTATTGTAAATAATGCTGCATTTTTCCTCCTTTGAAACTTTATTATACTCTAAATATTTCATATATATTGATAACTTTGTATCCAGAACCTTGAGCCTGCTTTCCACCCCTCTATTTTTGAGCAGTGATTAAAACTCTAAGTGTATATGCCCAGTACAGAACTCTTTCCATCTCTTCTCCATAAATTACTTCTTCTCTGATACTTAAAACATCATTGTGAATGACACTATACCCTACTCACTAAATTAATAAATCAAAATAAACAACAGAAATCTGGGAATTTGCTTAAAGACCTTGTTTTCACTGTTTTCCAGATCCACTTGGTCAAAAATCTCATTGTCTTTGCTGTATCAATAGCTTCTTTTGTGTCTGTCTGCATTCCCATTGCCACCATCTTATTCAGCTGTTATGAATTCTGGTGCTGCTTTTATTGCAGAACTCAGGTTTTGTCCCTTGAATTTATTCCCACTTTATCCAAATTCCTGTGTAAAAATCCAAAGCTCCCTATAACCTTACTTCTTAGTAATTCTAGCTTCCTGGCTATCCTTGCTTCTCTCCTCCAGAGGCATACAGTGTTCCAGCAAATGACTTGAAATTATTTAAATGGTTCATCTTTGTCTCTTTTCTGAGTTTTGTGCTCTTTTTATGTCTTTCTTTATCTAGCTACTGTTGGCTCTTCAAATTTCAACTCAAAGTTCATCTCCTTGTAGAAAGCAGTCTTAGCATGCTCAGGCTGATTAGATGATCCCTAGTGTGATCCCTATTTACAATTTTCTCTTGGCATTTTTAACATTATGCTCATTATGGCCTACTAGAGCGAGAAGTTGATGGCCCATTAGATAGAAGCTGGGAATTGTATCTTATTCATGTTCAGTAACTGATAGTGAGGTAGTAAGAAATGTGTATTGCACTAATGAATGAAAGCAAGGTTGAATAAGCAAAGCTGACTTTGATTATAAACACCACCTGTTGTGTGTGTCCAGGCAATGAGTAGGAAGAGCTGAATATCCACATGGACACATTTAGAGAAAGAAAGAGTTCGGGATGGAGTGAAAGACAAAACTAAATTATTAACTGTTTTTCTCATATCTATCCCTGCCTAGCTCCATTAGCCTCTGTGGAACAAAAGAGAGGCTATTTCTAATTCAGATTATTAAACAGAGAGCAGCTGATTGATTATTTTCATTCAAGCTTTATAATCAGAGTACAGCTGCTGATCAGACCTACGATGCATGAAGGCAAATTTAAAACAACCAGTCAGCCAAGACCCTCACTATACCATTGTCTGGGTCCACACCGAGTTCCCATATGCTTTCTTTATTCACTTTATGCTTTGAATCATATAATCTGGATGTTTTATAATAGAGGCAAACATCTTAAATTTTTAATTGTATTCCAGGAATAGGGATAGATCTTTCTAGAGCTCACTGCTCATTTAAATTTAAATATTTTTTTCTCATGATTGCAAAGACCTTATTTTCTCCTTGCTAAAGAAAATAAACATTTCATGCTTTTTTCCAAAGTAGCCTCTGGTTGCCTTTTATACCTCCCTGTTTCAGAAGAATGAGATCACCTTGGGCCCTTGCCTGTCATTTGATTAGTTTTTTACTATTTATTTTCTGCCGTTTAAGTTTATTGGTGAGTAGTAAAAGGCAAGTTTAGTGGGTCCATATTCAAGGACAAAAAATCAACCAGCACCAAGGCACTAAAGATATCAATTAGAGGCAGTGTTGGTCCATTCTCTCCTTACTTGACACCTGTGTACAAATGCTTGCGGGCCAGAATATGAGGAGTCCGCATCTCAGACTGTGGTATACCTCTTATTAGGTGGCTGGCAGTTTGAGATTACTCCATGTTTTCTATTTAAATGTTAGTCTTCTGTCCTAGCCAGTTCGGCTCAATAGATAGAGCATTGGCCTGCAGACTGAAGGGTCCCAGGTTCCCTTTAGGGCTCAGGTTCAATTCTAGTCAAAGGCAGACCCCCGGCTGAGGTCAGGAGGCAACCAATAGATGTGTTTCTCTCACATCAGTGTTTTTTTCTGTCTCTCCTCTCCCTTCCACTCTCTAAAAATCAATGGAAAAAATATCCTTGGGTGAGAATTAAAAAAATAATAAAAATAAAAATGTTAGTTTTCTAGCAATGTTTGTTAAATTCAGTGATGACCAATTATTTATATCTGATACTGTGGCTATACACTGAGTGCTCAGATTATTATGATCTCTGAATGCATAATAATCTGGCCACTCAGTGTATATCCTATATACTAAAAAGCTAATATGTAAATTGTCCCCTCAACCAGTAGTTTGACCAGCAGGCAGGCCGGCCAACTGTCCATGTCTCCTCCCCCTGACCAGGCTGGCTAGATCCCACCCATGCATGAATTCATGCACTAAGCCTCTAATATTATCTAATAAAAGAGTAATATACAAATTGACCATCACTTCAAGACACAAGATAGCCGTTCCCATGTGGTCAAAAATGGCTGCCCCCATGTGGACACAAGATGGCCACCACAAGATGGCTGACAGGAGAGGGCAGTAAGGGGGACCCAGGCCTTCAGGGGAGAGCAGTTGGTGGAGACCAGGCCAGCAAGGGAGGGCAGTTGCAGGGGGGCAAGCCTGCAGGGGAGAGCAGTTAGAGAAGACAGGGCCAGCAAGAGAGGGCAGTTAGAGGGGACCAAGGCCTGCAGGAGAAAGCAGTTGTGAGGGGGGCAGGCCTGCAAGGGAGAGCAGTTCAGGGAGACCAGGGCCTGCAAGGGAAGGCAGTTGGTGGCAACAAGGCCAGCAGGGGAGAGCAGTTAAGGAGAACCAGGCCGGCAGAAGAGGTCAGTTTGGGGTGATCAGGCCTGCAGGGGAGGGAAGTTTAGGGGAACTAGGCCTGCAGGGGAAGGCAGTTAGGGGCAACCAGGCTGGCAAGGGAGGGAAATTAGGGGTGACAAGGCCAACAGGGAGGGGAGGGCAGTTGGGGGCCACCAGGCCTGGAGGGGAGGGCAGTTAGGAGCAATCAGGCTGGCAGAGAAGTGGTCAGGGGGTGATCAGACTTACAAACAGAACTAGTTAGGGGCAATCAGGCAGGCAAGCAGTTGGGAGCCAGCATTCCTGGATTGTGAGAGGGCAGTCAGACATCCTCAAGGGGTCCCAGATTGGAGAGGGTACAGGCTGGGCTGAAGGAAACATGCACCAGGCCTCTAGTGGTCTATAATATGCCTTACATCATACTTTAGGTCATTTTTGACAGAGAGTAGGAGAATTGGTGGCTAAGGGGGTCATTATATTATCACCATGTGATTTGGGAATAGGGACTTCACTTACAGCACCTTCTTTTTTCAAATATGCCTCTTACCCCAATATAAATCATCTGTTCATTGAGCATCCTTATGTACCAGAAACTCTCCTAGGTGCTACTGACACCGTAATGAACAGTACAGAGTCCTCCATGAGCTTACATTAATTGCATCTGTGGATGTGTGTGTAGATGAGCACCAATTTTCTCCACACAGAAATAATGAAAAAAGCAATCATAACCTTGATAGATTATACTTATATTATTTGAGTAGAAATTGTCTTATCATAAAAGAACATTTTTATCCTGGATTGTAACTAGAGGAAAGTTGTAAGTTTGTTTTGTCTAGAACAGTGGTCAGCAAACCACGGCTTGTGAGCCACATGCGGCTCTTTGCCCCTTTGGGTGTGGCTATTCCACAAAATACCACAGCCTTGGCGAGTCTATTTTGAAGAAGTGGCATTAGAAGAAGTTTAAAAAATTTGGCTCTCAAAAGAAATTTCAATCATTGTACTGTTGATATTCGGCTCTGTTGACTAATGAGTTTGCCAACCGCTGGTCTAGAACATTTTTAAACTAAATAATGACAACACCCAGAAGATTTTGATTAACTTCTATTTGGAAGCAATGTGGTCGCAGGGAATCTGATAGTATAATATCTTCTTCTTGAGACAAGATCCCCCTATAATTTAAAAAAAATTGCACAGATAAAATATGAATTTATCTTCAGTGAAATTGTATATTCATATTAAAATGATTATTTAAAAATTTAAAAAAATGTTTTTACTCTATATATAAATACCAGTAGTTATGTCTACAAGTTAAAAAAATAAGAACATTTGTGAATGGCAACTAAAAACATGCACTGGTGTTTGAAGTGGTGTGTGTGTGTATGTGTATATGTGTGCGTGTTATGTGTTTCCAAATTACATTTCAGAACTCCAGGCAGACCTGGTGTGTTAGCATATGTAAAATCCTGAATACTACACAAAATGCTAGTAAGACTTAGTTTTGTTCCTGACCATAAAGCCAGTAACAGAGGAAGCTGGTGATCAAATATTGCTTAATGGACTATTCCACACTTCACAATGTCATTATAATTGCTCTGCAGTTAATTTGAGGTACTCTGTATTTGTTCCATCTATGACTATGTTAATTTCCTTGCCAAACATTATCATACTTCATGTGTAAATCCTCTGTCCCAGAAATTGGACATTAGAGCCTCAGCAGGAGACAGAATCCAAATAGCACTTTTGCAAATTGGTTATAGTAGGTGAATGCTTGAGGTTTCTCAGATTTCCTTCTGCTTTGTCCAACAGAGAGGAAGAGTAAATCTTTTCTCTCGGTGGGAAGCCCCAATTCTATTTTCAGAAATAACTGAATTGTGAATATGTAAATGATGGTTAAAGTAGTATTTTATGATTCCAAATACTTAGATGTTTGACTTTCCAGAGATCTTCTGTTCATATTCAGTACAGCTATTACTTCTTAAAAAGAGGTCTTAAAGACCATGAGTCCAACTACCATCATTTTCTGATCAGAACTGGAAGTGTTTAATGTTATCCCAAAAATGATGTGAGGGCTCAGTAGCAGATTAGTGTCTTTTTTTTTTTTTTACCATAGAAATTTAGAGATCATTCAACATTAAAAACAAAAAAAAACTTAGCAAGTTTGCAAAACAATAGGATTTTATGTAATCATACAAACAAATGCAAATTATAAATGTCACAACATTAGATTTGTAATATCCTAAGACTTAGCTTGGAAAAAATGTTTTTGAAAACTGTCATTTTAAAGATAGAGCACAATGGTGAATCTCAAGGGCTTTTTTTTTTCCTCCTAAGAAGATTCAGTAACCCAGGATCTACACAGTCTCTCCTGGGAGCTGACAGCTCTTGAACTTCACATGTCGTCTGAGGCTACCTGTCTCCATGGATTGCCAGTTGAATTCTCTCAGCACAGAGGGTGTTGACTCTCAAAGGAAATCAACCTCTCTCTTCCCTAATGTCAACAGCGAAGGTGATAACTATGAGGACCCCCAAGGTCATGCTAGACACATGAGAAATGTTCCCTTTGGAAACTTCCATACATAACAATGAAATAAATAAAAGGAGCTTAAAGTCCAGCAGTTGATAGATTCCTATCATAATTTTTTCTTCATTGTGGCCACTGAGGGTATATAGACCTCTTAAGATGTGTAATTCCAGGGGCGGTGGATATCTCGTTTGTTTTCAATATTCATTCTCTTATCTCATTCCCATTACGTATTAGAGACATTCCTTTGATTCTCCTGGAGAATCCTGCCAATACATCCTATTAGGTTACCTCCAACAGTCATCCAGTAACCTGCTTTTCCTTAGAGATCACAGATTAATTTGTCCATGAGCAAATGCCTTTTAACCAATTCTAGGATACAGACACAAAATGGGTAAGACTTTGATTAAGGGAAATTAGAAAATTTTAACTTTGAAGAGAATAGTCCTGTTTGTTAAATGCAATGAGCGCATGTCACATGAATTTTATCTTTGGAATGCCATCTCCACAATTTTCCCTACGTAACAGGCAAATCTCTTTAAGAGTTATCTGTAATTCCATCACCATTTATTACCCCCATAAATTCAGCACACATTTTTTAAAAGTTGTCTGTAACTCAAACCTCTACTCCCTCAAGCTTTAATTCACTCTTCATCTAATTGCCAGAAGCTTCTACTATAGACCTCTGGCACTGTTCTCACAAAGCTGCCAAAGTGAATGGCTCAATAGCTGTTAGATCATACCATTGGACTGACTCTAACGTCAGCTGTGATATTGAATTGCTTTTGTTGCTACTCTATCTTAAATCAGGTAAACAATTGTTTCAAAGAGGCATGGCTGGCAGCAAGATACAATGAAAACATTGACAGTGAAGCAGAAAATAAACGCAGACAAATAACAAATCCTTTAGGTGCTGCTTTTGTAAGTAATATTCATTTCAGAGATGACACCATTGGACTTGATTACATCCTTGATAAAAACACCAGACACTAATGGAAACAAAACAGGAGAGCACTTGCCAATTAAGAGAACAATACACTGGTGTCCACAATGGGAAGATATATAGGAAAAAGTATGAATATATTGTCATGAATGTTTGTTTTTAAAAGATAAGGCTGGTGGGATAGCAATAACATCCCATTAGTTTTCATATTGTAGAGTGTTCCATATGGATATTAAAGACCCACAAGCAAAGTCACTTAAATTGAATGCAAGACTTTTTTGAAAGATTCAGAACTTATTTGCCTCTATAATTTCTAGGATTTTGGCTTAATAATACCAATGCTTCCATATTTTATAAACTTCATAGATCTGCAAGGGACCATAGATGGAAGTAAACTTATTACATTAGTTTTCTGCATGATGATTGAAGGATTTAAGTGCAAAAACAACCCTGACTCCTCCTTATGAATTATTCAATGAGTATCTAGGATGTGTGGTCATAGTAATTCAATGTGTCTTTTTTCTTCAAAATGAACTCTTTTTTTTTACTTTATTTTTATATTATTTTTCCTTTTTTCTTTTTTTACTTTAAATGGGATTGTGAAATAAAGGCAAAATGTTAATCTTTGATTTACTATAGTCTAGAAATATATATGATAGACTTCTGCTTAAAGTATACATTTTTTTTATATTTTTCTATTGATTTCAGAGAGGAAGAGAAAGAGAGATAAAAACATCAATGATGAGAATCACTGATTGGCTGTGTCCTGAACACTTCTTACTGAGGATTGAGCTTGCACCCAGAGATATGCCCTTGGCTGGAATCGAACCCGGGACCCTTCAGTCTGCAGGCTAATGCTCTATATACTGAATCAAACCAGCTAGGGCTAAAGAATACATTTTTAAAGTATAAATTTTAAAATGTTCCCATTTCTCTCAGTTGAATTATTTGCTTTCCATCAAAAGCGTCATCAAAATTTTATCACACAACAAAGGGACTGATATTTTAAATAGAATTTAGTAAATGAATGGTGAACAGAATAACACTATAACGAGTTTATTATCAATTAATGGGTTATGAATAGACTCAAATAATAAAAATGATGATATGATAGATATCGAATGAAAATGATAGACAATTAATAAATTGAAATGTGTGAACTTGATAAACTCATATCTTGGTTATTTGGCCTCTAACACGAGTAGAGAGATTGTAATGCCAGTCATCCTCAGTCTTTAATGGTCAAGCAGGGCTACAGGAAAATTTATAAAATTATGAATCTTAGAAGAGAAAAGGTAACTGGGCACTTAGGTTTTATTCCTTTTTCTTGATTTAATGAAATCTATGCAGTATGTGAGTGGATTGGCAAATTATTTTGTTGCACATAATGAATCCTAACATAATTTCTGATGCAGAGCATTAATACAACAAATGAAATGAACCAACATAGAGAATAATAGGGGGGTAATGTGTAAATTAAACTAGAAATAATGATGCTTATAAGATTGGATGTTTTTAATTATGGGGTAATCAAGCGATATCTGGCTGCCTCCCAAATTTTCTTGGATTTGAAAGTTTAAATATCAAAACGTAGAAGAAAGGTCTAATATTTCTCTTTGTAAGATCTCAGTGCCATTTTCATTCTTTTTTGAAAAAAATTTATTACAAAAGTATTACAAAAGTAGTACATATGTCTCCTTTTTACCCCATTGACCTTCCCCCAGCCTCTCCTACCCCCCAGTATCTTGCGACCATTGGTTATACTATATGCATGCATACAAGTCCTTTGGTTGATCTCTTACCTCCCCTCTGACCCTTCCTACCCTTCCCCACTGTAGTTTGAAAGTCTTCGATATTGCTCTGCCTCTGTATCTATTTTTGTTCATCAGTTTATAATGTTCTTTATTATCCATACATGAGTGAGATCATGTGGTATTTTCTTTCATTGACTGGCTTATTTCACTTAGCATAATGCTCTCCAGTTCTTCCATGCTGTTGCAAATGGTAAAAATTCTTTCTTTTTTATAGCACCACAGTATTCCATTGTGTAGATGTACCACATTTTTCTAATCCATTCATCTGCTGGTGGACATGTAGACTGTTTCCAAATCTTAGCTATTATAATCGTGCTACTATGAACATAGGGATACATATATCTTTTTTGATTGGTATTTCTGATTTCTTGGGATATATTCCTAGAAGTGGTACTACTGGGTCAAATGGCAATTCCATTTTTAATTTTTTAAGGAAAAACAATACTATTTTCCACAGTGGCTGCACTAGTCTGCATTCCCACCAGCAGTGCAGGAGGGTTCCTTTTTCTCTGCATCCTCTCCAGCACTTGTCATTTGTTGATTTGTTGAGGATAGCCATTCTGACAGGAGTGAGATGGTACCTCATTGTCATTTTGATTTGCATCTTTCGGATGATTAGTGACTTTGAGCATGTTTTCATATGTCCCTTGGCTTTCTGAATATCCTCTTATGAAAAGTGTCAATTTAGCTTCTCTGCCCCCTTTTTTGATTGGATTGTTTATTTTCCTTTTGTTAAGTTGTATGAGTTCCCTGTAAATGTTGGAGATTAAAGCCTTATCGGAGATTCATTGACAAGTATGTTCTTCCATGCAGTGGGCTTTCTTCTTGTTTTGTTGATGGTTTCTTTTGCTGTGCAGAAGCTTTTTATTTTGATATAGTCCCATTTGTTTATTTTCTCTTTAGTTTCCATTGCCATAGGAGCTGTCGGTAAAGATATTGCTATGAAAAATGTCTGCTATTTTGCTGCCTATGGCTTATTCTAAGATATTTATGGTTTCCCATCTTACATTTAAGTCCTTTATACATTTTGAGTTTATTTTTGTGTATGGTATAAGTTGGTAGTCTAGTTTCATTTTTTTTGCAAGTATCTGTCCAGTTTTCCCACACCATTTATTGAAGAGACTGTCTTGTCTCCATTGTATGCTCTTGCCTCCTTTGTCAAATATTAATTGAGCATAGTGGCTTGTGTTGATACCTGGGTTCTCTGGTCTGTATGTCTGTTCTGGTGCCAGTACCAGCCAGTTTTGAGAACAGTGGTGTTGTAGTATAGCTTGATATCTGGTATTGTGATCTCTCCTACATTGTTCTTCTTACTCAAGTTTGCTGCACCTATTCAGGGTCTTTTTTTAACTCCAGATGAATTTTTGGAGAATTTTTCGAGGTCTTTGAAGTATTCCATTGGTATTTTAATGAGAATTACATTTAATTTATAGATTGCTTTGGGTAATATGGACATTTTAATGAAGTTGATTCTACTAATCCATGAACATGGTATATTATTCCATTTGTTCATGTCTTCCTATATCTCTTTTTTCAATGTCCTGTAGTTTTCTCAGTACAGGTCTTTTACATCCTCAGTTAAGTTGATTCCTAATAATCTTAATTTTTTTATGCAAATGGGATGTTTTTCCACTTCTCTTTCTGTGAGTTATTAGTGTATAAAAAGGCCATAGATTTCTGAGTGTTAATTTTGTATCCTGCTACTTTATGAAATTTGCTTATTAGGTCCAGTAGTTTTCTGATGGAGTCTTTGGGGTTTTCTATGTATAGTATCATGTCATCTGTGAATAAGGATAGTTTTACTTCTTTTTCAATTTGGATGTCTTTTATTTCTTCTTGTCTGATTGCAATAGCTAGCACTCCCAGTATTATATCGAACAGGAATGGTAAAAGTGGGCATTCCTGTCTTGTTCCTGTTCTTAGGGGAAATGACTTTAGTTTTTGCCCATTGAATATGATGTTGGCTGTAGGTATGGAATATAAGGCCTTTATTATGTTGAGATCTGATCCCTCTATTCCCACTTTGCTGAGAGTTTTTATCAAGAAAGGGTGTTTGCTGTGTTCCATAGATTTTAGACTGCTGTGCTTTCATTATCATTTGCTGCCATGATGCTTTTTATTCCTTCTTTGATCTCTTTGGTCACCCAATCATTGTTTAAAAGCATACTATTTAGCCTCCAGGTGTTTTATTTTTTTTATCATTTTTATTGTAGTTGATTTCTAGTTTTATGCCATTATAATCTGAGAAGATGCTTGATATGATTTCTTTCTTCTTAAATTTGAAGAGACTTTGCCTGTGCCCAAATATGTAGTCTATCTTTGAAAATGACTCATGTGCACTTGAGAACAATGTATATTCTGTGGCTTTGGGTGGAATGTTCTGAAGATGTCAATTAATTCCACCTGAGCAAGTGAGTCATTTAGGATTGATGTTTCTTTGCTGATTTTTTGTTTAGAGGATTTGTCCAGTGGTAATAGTGGGGTATTAAAGTCCCCTACTATTATTGTATTGTTGTCAGTCTCTATTGATATCCTCCAGCAGTTTTTTTATGTATGTGGGTGCTCCTGTATTGGGTGCATACATGTTTACCAGAGTTATATCTTCTTGTTGAATTGCTCCCTTTAGTATTATGAAGTGGCCTTCAATATGTCTAATTTGTCAGCTATAACTATTGCTACCCCAGGTTTTTTTTTGTTTTGTTTTGTTTTTTCATTTCCATTCACCTGTAAAACCTTTTTCCATCCCTTCACTATCAGTCTGTGTGAGTCCTTTGTTCTAAGGTGGTTTTTCTGTAGATAGCAGATATATGAGTCATGTTTTCTTATCCACTAGCTACCCTATGTCTTTCGATTGGAGCATTTAATCCATTTACATTTAAAGTTATTATTTTTAATATATTTTATTGATTTTTTACAGAGTGTGAGTGGAAGGGATAAAGAGTTAGAAACAACAACAAGAGAGAAACATTGATCATCTGCCTCCTGCACATCCCCTACCAGGGAAGTGCCTGCAACCAAGGTATATGCCCTTGACCAGAATCGAATCTGGGACCCTTCAGTTGGCAGGCCAAAGCTCTATCCACTGGAACAAACCAGTTAGGGCTAACGTTATTATTGATAGGTACTTGTTTCTCACCATTTTTATTCTTTATGCCTGTGTTCCTTCTTCCCTTTCTGTTCTTTTTATAGCAGACCCTTTAGTATTTCTTGCATTGCTGGTTTGGTGGTAATAAACTCCCTTAGTCCTTTTTTGTCTGAGAAGCTCCTGATTTCACCCTCAATTTTGATTGATAACCTTGCTGGATACAATATTCTTGGATTCAGATCCTTGCTTTGCATGGCTTTGTATATTTCAAACCATTCCCTTCTGACCTGATGTGTTTCTGTTGAGAAATCAATCAATAGTCTGATGGGAGATTCTTTGTATGTAACTTTCTGTCTCTCTCTGGCAGCCTTTAAGATTCTACTTTGTTGTTGGTGTTTGCCAACTTAATTATAATGTGTCCTGGTGTGGATCTTTTGTAGTTCATCTTGTTTGGAACTCTATGAGCTTCTTGGACTTGAGTGAGTTTTTTCTTCCCATTATCAGGGAAGTTTTCTGTCAGTATTTCTTCAAACAGGTTTCCTATTCCTTTCTCAGTTTCCTCTTCTTCTGGCACTCTTATTATGCAGATGCTTTGTTTTGTGTTGTCCCAAAGTTCCCTTAGGCTCTCCTCCTGTTTTTCAAGTTTTTTTTTTTTGTTGTTGTTGTTTTGTTTTTTCTAGATGCTACTCTGCTTGGGTATTTTTTCCTACCCTGTCTTCGAGCTCACTGATTCAGTCTGCTCCTCTATGTCATAATCCACACCCCTATTTTCAAGCAGGCAGGATCTCTCTGCTCTCTTTGTTTCTCAGCCTATTTTTAGTTGTATTTACACACAAGAATTAATTTCTGCTACAACCCCTGGGTGGCAGCGTTTCTGTCTTAATATCTGGGGCTGAAAGGCCTCTGTACTCTGGCTCTGTGTACAATTCTGGGTGTGACTCTGTGAGCAACTCTGCATCACCAGTCCAGTACTTCAGGCTGTCTTTCTGAGTCCAGTCCAGCTGTAGGTTAATATCTAGAATCCCCTTCTGCCAGCAGCCCTGTGGACCTCCTTCCACATTTGATGGCTACACTAATCCCAATAGCCACAAATTTTGTAGAGGGCAACCTTTTTCTGAGGCTCTAGTTCCCACGGAGTGTGTTTCTCCTTCCATCCTGGATTCCAAATCTCACCTTTCTATAGGCAATGCTAGCTGTGTTTAATTTGCCAGTTACAGGTGGTTGCTCTTTTATTCAGCTGTTCCTTCTGCTCTGTGAGAAGGCACAGGGCCTGCCTGTGAATTTGTGCAATTTGTCTCCCCCAAATTAGACCTCCCAGGCACCCGTGGTCAGGGAGGTTGGAGTTCTGGCATTCGTGGATTCACAGCTGAGGTAACTGGTCCCTGGATGTTGTCATTGTAAGGTCAGGAGGTATCCAAGATCTCCTTGGTTAAAGATAAGGCTGGGGTCCCAATCACAGTCAATCTCTGATCACAACTGTCTCCCCTTCAAGATGGCACAAACTCTGTGGCAGAACTGGCCACTCAGGGAAAGATTTCAGCCACAGTAAAGACTGCCCAGTCAGGGGGTGGGAAGGAGGGGCAGTCTACCAGTCCCCAACAGTCTCTTGGTGTATAGCTGTCCCTCACTCACAAATACAGACACTCACTCCCTGCACGTCCACGTACTCTCCTTTCATTCTTTCACTCTCATAGTATCTAGCAGCCTGCAGTCCCGTCGGCATCCACCTTGGATCCTGCCATACTCATTCTCAAATGATTATATAGTTCAAATTCTAGGTCACTCAGCATTGTTTCTAGAAATAAATGGTAGAAATTGACATGGCCCAGGTGTTATAAAGTTATGATGTAGACTAAAGAATCTTAGTCACAAACATATTTTATACATCTATTTAAACATAATTTTTGTTCCATTTAATTCATCTTAAAATGTGGTTTTAGAGAAAAAGAGATATACTGCAATTGAGATCAAGCATACCTCATCAGATATTAGGCTAGATAAAAGCACCAGAATTTTAAGCATTTGTTCGTGGAGTTACTGAGGAAATCAAATATCTTAGAGACCCAGTTCATGAGAGTGTGCATGGGTGGGTCCTGAGGAGATTTAGTGGTAGTGGGGGGTGGGGGGGGTGGCAGGATGTAATCGGCCCTTTGGATGGGCAGGGAGATGCTCTTGATGGGCCCATATCTGGATCCAACCAGCTGACATTTGCACCGATTTTTAGAGCCACCTGGCGGCCACTTTTATATTGGTTCTTTCTTACAGAGAACCTAGGGAGGTGAAGTGACTGAGGTGCCCGAGGCCAACTTCCAGGGGGCCTGGGGCACGGTTAGGATCATTCCAGTGGTGCTGGTCCATGGTGCCTGGCCCATTCTTTGGAAATTGGACCTGCTCGACTACTGAGGGAGGGAGTGGTTGCGCTGGGCTGATGGACAGCCAGGAAGGGTAGGTTAGCTGAGCAGCGCTCCAACTGTAGGAGTGCACTGACCACTAGGGGGAAACTCCTGCGTTGAGCATCTGCCTCCTGGTGGTCAGTGTGCGTCACAGTGACTGGTTGACCAGTCATTCTGGTCGTTTGGTCTTAAAAGTCGCTTAGGCTTACACACAAACACACACACACACACACACACACACACACACACACACACGCACAGATAGCTATTTGATTGGTAAGTATTGGACAACTAAATATAAAAAGAGAAAACAGTGGTCCCTAAAGAGGAAAGAAAACACACCTTCTATTCAGAAAAAATAATCTCAACTAGAAATTTATACCTGATGATGTGCACATGCTATTTCATGATGTGCCCTCATTGAGTTTGACAAGTGATATGAAATAGGAAGTTCCAGAGTTCAGATTTGGTTGATTATGTCAAGTGTAGCTTCCACAGGTCCAGGAAAAGAGGTGGCCATTATATATATATATATACATATATATATATATATATATATATATATATATACACATATATATATATTTAATCCTAACTGATGATATATTTTATCAGGTTTTTTTAGACAGATAAATAGATGAGAGAGAAAGAGAGAAACATTGATCTGAAAAAGAAACATCTATCAATTGTCTCCCACATTTGCCCTGATTAAGTATTGAGCCCACAACCTTGGTAGTGCCCTCTGAATCAAACCCAAGATTTTTGGGTGTACGGGATGATGCTCCAACCAACTGAGCCACCTGGCAGGGCACAGATGGCCAATTTTAGGAAGGTTCAGATGTGGCTGGCACATAATCTCATAGAAAGTTGGAACTACTGTATGGCAATATACTTCAGAGGCTTAGTCATGGAGTGTGTGACTTAGTTTGGAGAAATTGGATGCTCTGCCTTAAATGGTGAGTGCCAAGTTGGGTATTAAAGAAGATACAGCTGAAACTGGTTTGGCTCAGTGGATAGAGCGTCGGCCTGCGGACTGAAAAGTTCCGGGTTCGATTCCAGTCAAGGGCATGTACCTTGGTTGCCGGCCATCGATGTCTCTCTCTCATCAGTGTTTCTAACTCTCTATCCTTCTCCTCTCCTCTCTGTAAAAAAAATCAATAAAATATATTTTTTAAAGAAGATACAGTAACTAGTATTCTTTATCCATAGTACCCAATTATCCTTCATCACATCCAAACTCCTCTGTGTGGTCTGGGTTGGATGTCCTTCCTTTCCTCAAATCCATTTCTATTTTAAGGGCTCCCACTTATTGGGCTCACAGTTTATTAGACAAACTATCTTGCCACAAGCTAATCTCAAAATACTGTCCTCCCCATGCAGTCTCAGGTGGTTATATTCTTCCTAATCTGGTAGTATCATTGAATATACAAAGCCATAAGTATTTAATTTCTTAACATCCTTGTCATGATGAGATACTTATGATCTTGAATATATTAATTCAAATGGGTCATTACCAGAAGAAAGATTCTGGTTTTGTAATGTCCAACTAGAAGAATAGGTGATCTATTTCTTTTAGAATGGTTGGTGAAAGTGCTTTAAACCTAAAGAGAAAAGTAATTTTGTGATGGACACATTATTGAAAAGATTCCTTTTAAAAATGTATACCACTATCAAACATTTATTCATATAATTATAGAAGATAAACACACACACTATTTCATGTAACATAAGTAGGAATGTGTGTTGACAACCAAGTGACAGAGAAATGCAGCAAGAAATTTAGATTGTATTGCTAGTTATACTCTATTACCTTGAATATTCTCAAGTCCCTACTTGAGTTACCATTCACTTATTTAGATTTGCCCTTGAGCTATGAACTTGTTTTATTCTCTACAAAGGACATATATCTCATGAGATGAAACCTCATCCCATTTTCTCCAAATGGTCATTTTGTGTGATTTCCTTTAGTTATCATTAAATATATTGACATGCTTAGGCATTATGGTATTATGCATTATTCTGTAATGCAAAGAACTGGGTGATATGGGTACCATTTCTGGCTACCATTGAGATTACCATAGGAACATTATTTGACTTCAGTGGTTTCAACTTTAAAAAATGAGAGCTTAAGGATAATTTATCATTAAATTGCTTTCCATTAAATTACATTTCCATAATGTAAATATCTGTGTTTTCTGATGGTCTTAAGACTTTACAGCAACAGTTTTCAACCTGGAGATCACGACCCACAGGTTGAGAACTGCTATCAGGGTCGCCTAATACCATCGGAAAAGACAGATATTTACATTACGATTCATAACAGTAGCAAAATTACAGTTACTATGAAGTAGCAACGAAAACAATTTTATGATTGGGGGTCACCACAACATAAGGAACTATATTAAAGTGCCATGGCTTTAGAAAGGTCAAGAACCACTGTTATAGGTAAATTGTTTTTAATAGTATTTTCTAGACAGTTTGAATTCTATTTGGTAAAAACCTTAGGTTTTTGCAATTCTTCAAAGTCCAAAATTTTGCCCTTTTAGATGTTTGCTATGTAATGGCCAAGGTTATTAATGTGGAATTTTTTACTAACTCAATTTGGTTCTACATTCCGTTAGCTATGTTGCCAAATTGGAGGAAAAAAACACATACAGATCAAATTTTTAAAATAATAAAGAGAATATCACCTTTAAAAAATGGGTTAGTTGCCTGGAGTATAATTATAGGAGGTATTCTAAAATATCACTGGAAATAGGCACAACAAAGACATTTGTATTCACCAGAAGTAATGTCCAGTTTGTAGTTGGAAGGTTTTGAACAGACTTTGACCGGAAGGGGAAGATGGAACTCTCCAACAGAAATACTCAGCTCAAAACTGAATGATGATCCATGGCTTAAAAGGAAAAAGATCTGGATAACTGCAGAACTTGGCTGTGGTGAAGCCCAGAATATGGGGACAGAGCTGAATGACCAAGTGGAAACCCAACATGGCACCAGCAGTCCTTCTTCTTTGCCTGCACTCAGCCTCAATTCTTAATTGAATACTCATATTTTATTTTATTATTTATTTTATTTTATTTTTTAATTTATTTTATTTTTATTTTTTCCCCTATTTCACTCCCCACCCCCTAGAACATGCCCTCACCTGTCTCCCCCTGCCCCTCCCCCACTGCCCTGTATTCACTGGCTATGCCCACACACACATGCATACAAGTCCATTGGTTGATCTCCTACAGGCCCTTCCCCCCAACCTCCCATGCCTTCCCACTGTAGCACGACAGTCTGTTCATTGCTTCTTTGCCTCTGCACCTGCTTCACCCCCAACCCCTGACTCACTGGGACTCAAAGCTATTGGACATTGAAATTGGAACTCAAACATTTTTCTTTTGTTCTGGTGGGTTTATTTCTAGCCTACAGGGACAAGAATACTCATATTTTAAAAAATAGGTACTTGAATGTATATAAAACCTCCCAGATATTTACAATATTTACAGACTTTTTCTGAGTTGTCATATGGTCCTATATGTCCATGTTAGAAACATATAAACAATTATTATGATCTCTAAATAAGTTACTCAATTCATTAAAATATTCTTTTGTAAATCTCATCTAATATCCACACAAAAAAAATCTGTGAGTGGATATTTATAGCAGCTTTATTTAGAGTTTCCAAAGCCATGATGCCCTTCAGAGGGTGAATGGATAAACTGTGACACATACAGACAATGGAATATTATTCTGTGCTGAAAGGAAATGAGCTATCAAGCCATGAAAAGACATGGAGGAAGTTCAGATGCATGTTACTGAGTGAAAGAAGCCAATCTGAAAAGCCTACAAACTATATGACTCCAATAACAGTATCCTGGAAAGGCAAAACTACGGAGACATTAAAAAGATGAATGGTTACCAGAAGTTAGGAGAGAGGGAAGAATGAACAGACAAAGCACAGAGAATTTTTAGGGCAGTGAAACTGTTCTCCGTGATACTGCAATGATGAATGCATGTCATTATACATTTGTCAAAACCCATAGAATGTATGACACCAAGAATGAACCTAATGTAAACCATGGACTTTGGGTGATAATGATGTGTCAGTGTAGGTTCATTGACTGTGACAAATGTACCTCTGTGATGGGAGATGTTTATGGAAGTTGGGGTGGGGGAGAGCATTTAGACTGTCTGTGTGAGGACAGGAGGCTATATTGGAACATTTCTTTATGCTCAATTTTCCTTGAAACCAAATAATGGTCTTAAAAATGAAATATATTAAAAACAACAAGCCTGGCCTATGTGGCTCAGTGGTTGAGCATCGACCGATGAACCAGAAGGTCACTGTTTGATTCCTGGTTGGGGCACATGCCCAGATTGTGGGCTCTATCCCCAGTGTGGGCCATGCCAGAGGTAGCCAATCAGTGATTCTCTCTTATCATGTATGTTTATATCTCTCTCTTCTTCACCCTTCCTTTCTGAAATAAAAAAAAATCCATATATATTTTAAATGCTACTTTTCATATACGATTAAAAAGCAATCCTATCCATTGCTGACGGCCCAGACCAGTGTTATCTCTTGCCAAAGTTCATGTTGCCTCCCCCACTATACACTCCGTTTCTTTTTTGAACTCTGTAGTGCACCTCACCTGGAGTACCAACTCAGACCTTAACACACAGCGGTTCCCATTATCTGCAGTTTCATTTTCCATGGTTTTAGTAACAGATCAACCATGGTCAGAAAATATTAAATAAATAATTCCAGAAGGAAAACATTCATCGGTTTTAAATTGTATGCAGTTTTGAGTAGCCTGATAGCATCTCATGTCCTCCTGCTCCATCCCTCCTAGACATGGATTATGCTTATTCCAATGTATCCATGTTGTATCCCCTAACCACTGTGAGTCACTTTGAAGGCAACTCAGTTATCACATTGAATGTTGGGGTAAGGCAGTGCTTGTATTCAAGTGAACTCTTCTTTCACAAGAGTGGCCCCAAAGTTAAAAAACCTGACAATTCCGGTACACTAAAGGGGAGCCATAAAGTGGCTCTTTTGAGTGTAAAAGTATGCATGTATAGAATAAAACATGGAATTGGCTAGATGAAGAAAGGAACCATGTTATAAATGAAACACTACTTTTGAACGACATTTTTATGTTATTGCTAGTAGGGGATTTCCAGATGTTTGTAAGGACGATGGAGGAAAGAAAGAGGTAGTCAAAGATAGAAAGATCTATTGTCTTCATTCCATAATGAGCAAGTGTACCTTTCTTTGATTTTTACTCCTTTTTTATCTTTTTTTTGCTCTCAGTCAAAACTCATATTCATAAAAGTGTTTTTAGCTCATTAGACTAAAACAAGTGACCCTGAAATGGGAATGAACCCTAGGATTAATCTCTTTAAGAAATCTTTGCATCAAACAGATCAAATTTGAGTAACAGTAATTCACAGATTGAGAGAGTGAGCCGTGTTCAGGAGAGCAAGCCTGATAGAGCTCTTTGTCTCTGTCACAGGCTGAAGGCACTCAGAAAAATAGCACAGCTCAGCTGAGCTTTGCAGCTGAACATCACTCTGTCACATCCCTGCATATCCTGTGGTGTCAGTGACACATGAAAATGGGGAAAAGAAGGAAGGGTTTGCCATAGTCAAAGCAGTGAGTGCTTTATAAGATTGCTGGCAAAATAAAAACATTCTCTATCAAAAAGGCATTGATGTCACAGACAATGAGTTTTGTGGACGCCAAATTCCAGCAGAAATCAACAGAAAATCAATGGGAACCTAATCATCAACAAGACACATGGAAAGATGTCAATCTTCGGTACGGAAAATCTTATCTAAGAAGTAAGCAGCATACAATGGCCTTGAGAGAATCTCACTGTTTCCTGGAGAATGAAGAACAGAATTAGCAGAGCCACATTTAAAGTAAACGTGTAGTAGTCCCATCAGTGTATGAGCTGGATTGTGATAATAAATGAAATACATCTTAATTTTTTCTGAAACTGGTAAATAATAGACTATGAAATCAACTCTAAAGATGAAATAAGATAGGCAGCCTTATAGAGTAAAAATTAAGACTATTGGCAATTATAATCAATTCATATAAAATTACACTGTTTTATGTGGAAGAAATGATACTGTGGAAAGTGAGTTTTATATACATAGAGGTAATTATGACAAGTGTATAGAAGCTGTTTGTGTGAAAATGATCAGGCATTAAGCATAATTACACTGTGAAAAGAAGCAGTTTCAGCAAAGGGTTAAATGATTTCATGTTTTACCACTCCAGGTAGCTAGCTTGACACAAATGCAGGTGTTTATTCAGTGTATTCTCAGGTTATGAATATCCTACTTGAAGAGAAGACTCAAGTGTAAGTAGAGGGCTGAAGAGAGAGAGACAGCTTCCCTCTTATCCTCAATGAGGAAATCTGCAGATCTTACATTGAGGAATTAGGTTTTGGCATTTTAATCCCATGCAATCAGATATAGGATGTGAATGGGGAACTTCTCTTAAACCTTCTCACCACACTTACGTCTTTATGATTTCAGTAATTATCTTTTCAGCCATAAATACATTACCTCATTTCAGAATACTCAGGCTCTAGACTTCACATCAATAACAATGTTTCCTTACTTTCTGACATTAAGAACAATGAGCAAGTATATTAGATTCTTGCTATTGAATCATAATTTACTGAAAATGAAACATCTTCCTCCACATTATACTCTTAGGAATTATAGTTGAATTTCTATTCAAAACATATTTTTAATCTACACTTCCTGTCTTTCAGTCTCCAAATTTGAATCATTTGGGGAAAGAAGGATATTTGAATACAAAATTCAACATTAAAGTAACAATGTTTATAGCACCAAAGAAAAAAAAGCATTAAGGCATACTATGATTGGACTCTTCTGATTGAGTACATGTGACAGGTGAAGGACTTTTAACTGAAATTCAAGACACCTGGATACTTATCTAAGATTTTTATTAAATAGTTGTGTTTAACTTAGGTGTGATAATCAGACTTAGTAACTCTCACTGCCTCTTCGATCCATTGTAAAGTCTGAGATCTCTATTGATTGACATAAAGATATTTATCAGTCACTAGGTAGATTGGGAGAAGCAATTTGCAGAACAATGTGTACTTAGTAAAGCATGAAAAGTTATACAAAAAGATCGAGGAAGGTACACTCATAGACTAATAACTGTTTTTGTTTTTTCCTTGGATGGGAATCAAAATGGTGGGGGATTGAGTGTGTTCAGTGTAAGGTAATCAAAGACACTCTTTAGATTTATTGCGTTGTTTTAATTTTTAAAGGTACGTATATTTTTGTGAATCATTTGTAAGAAGGCATATGTGGTCAATTCACTTTCAACAAAAATATCCAAAAAGATATAATGAGTTTTAAAGTTTAATTAATATCTCTGGGGTTTTTCACACCAACCTTAGAGTCAAGATCAAAATGAGTCAAGGTTATTGCAGGCCAGACAGTAGTTTTCAGTAAGAAAAAAGCTAAAAAGCACACCTGTGCTTTTAGTGAAATACCTTTGAGTGAAAGGGTTTCTTCTCATGGGATTGGCCATATCTAATACCATAGCATCATCTCCTTGGTTTAAACTTCTACTGTAGGCTTCCTCAAAAGGATAATTACATTATTGAACAATTCTTTCTCTTTTTCAAAAGCCAATGTTGATTGATTCAATAAGAAAATATGTGGAGTGGATAAGAGAGCTTCAACTTGGTAAGCTAAGACAGAGTAGTTGGACAGGAAAGAGAAAGTTTGATGATGTTAGTGAAATGAAAAAAAAAATCATGAAATTATATCACAGAAAAGATAGCAAGTGTCCTGGCCAGTCTGAACCAGGAGGTCACAGTTTGATCCCTGGTCTTCCTGGGTTTCAGGCTGGATCTCCAGGGGGGCATGCAGAAGGCAGCCAATTAGTGATTCTCTGTCATTGGTGATATTTCTGTCTCTCTCCCTCCCCCTCCTCTCTGAAATCAATAAAAATATATTGGGGAAAAAAGATAGCAAGGGACAGAATCACAAAATACAGAGAGTTTATCTTTATCAATGATTCTCAAAAATGAAGCATAGAACTCTAAACATTTGGGAGACTTTTCAGTAGATCCCTGAGGTTAAACAAAGCTAATTTACTACATTTTTTTTTAGGTTTTATGTGCCTTTTTCACTGGCATCTGTATTGATGCTGCAAAACTTATACTGGGTAAAATGGCTGGTGCTTTAGCATGAATCAAGCCAGTGACACAAAGTAAACTTGCTCACATGATCAAGAATGGCAGTTTAATTTCAGAATAAACTTAATGAAGCAGTAAACATAATTAATTTCATTAAATATTGGCCCTTGAGTTGACATCTTTTTAATATTTTGGGTAATGAAATGAGAAATATGAATAAAGCACTTCTGCTGCTAATAATATACAATGGTTGTTGAGTTAAAACCCTTTACACAATTGTTTGAGTTATGAGATGAACTAGCTACATTTTTATGGGACACTATTTTTGCTTGAAAGGACTATTAATAGATAAATGATAGTTATTCAGAGTTAAATATGAGGCATCCATTATCTTGACAATTAAAGCAATGAAACTTTCATTTCAAGGAGAATGATGGACAATATTTGTGGCAAGTAAAATTTGAGCTTTGAAGCAAAAATTATAATCTTGGAAAAGTTACGCCCTCTCCCATGAGTTTAACAATTTACCACTTCTAAACAAGTTTTAATGAGATTGATAGTAAAATTAATAAATACGATGTTTTTGTATATGTTACCATTTGGAAAATGTGCATAACTTAGTGAACTAATATTTTCCAAAAGTTCAATTCATGATGTTACAAAACCCTGCATGTTTTGTCAAAAGGTCCTTTAAAAATATAAGGTAACCCAGTGAATTTCATTCAAGGTAGGATAGTACTGGACATGGCTTTGAAGGTCACATGCCAACTAATTCTTAAGAAAATCCCCCTTCTTGAATTATCCTCTGTTGTCAAAGGAGAATAGCCACAATATCTGGAAGAGCTACATAAATATCTTTACATTTATGAGCTTGAATTTTATTCATATACTTAAACTGAAAACATGTTTATTGCAGGTTGAATAGAGAAGCAGATAAGGGAACCTAGCTGTCTTCTGTTAGGCCAGACATTAGAGTGACTTGCAAACATTATAGAACAATGTCACTCTATCACTAATTAGGGGAGGGGCATAGGCTATCTTTATTTAAAAATTTATACGGATATTAATTTGTAATCAGCTTAATATTGTTAATTCCATAACCTATAAGTAACAATAAATTTAGAAGTTCTGTTTTAATTTTATAATATGTAAATGCCAATAAATCTAACTCAAATAAACAGAAGGTCCCCAGGGGAGGAGGGTGTACAATAGTTTTAAGAATGTAAAAGGAGCCGAGACCGGTTTGGCTCAATGGATAGAGCGTCGGCTTGTGGACTGAAAGGTCCCAGGTTCGATTCCGGTTGGGGGCATGTACCTTGCTTGCGGGCACATCTCCACTGTGGGGCGTGCAGGAGGCGGCTGATCGATGTCTCTCTCTCATCGATGTTTCTGACTTTCTATCTCTCTCCCTTCCTCTCTGTAAAAAATAAATAAAATATATTTAAAAAAAAAAAGAAAGAATGTAAAAGGATCCTTGAGAACCATTGGCCTTTATGGTTTCTTACCTATAAAATGTGTTTAAAAGGGTCATAATGATGATTAGTACATAGATATGTAGTAAGAATCTAAATTAAAGAAAATTATTATGAATATAAACACAAATTCAGAAGATCACAGCAAGGAAGTATAATCACAGATAAGCCCCTAGGGAGCTTCAATGTTATTAAGAATGTTTGGATTCTTAAATTCATGCAGAGTTTATTGACGTGCACTTCATTATTATGAACTTCATAATAATTTACAGATATTCTGTCATATTAATTATGTTAAAATTTTAAAATAAAGTAGAATTCTAAATAACAGCTAACTAGAAGATGACAATGGGAAACGTCATAGGTGAATGAAGTATGCTGATGCTTTGTCTGACAAGAAAGTAAAAACAACTAATAATTTTGGCTCTTAGGAAAAATTAAAAATGAATATGTTTGTGAAATATTGTAGATTACAATAGAAATATAAGTTATAACTTCCAAATAATATGAGGGATAAGAAAAAAACAAAGAATTATTTATTAAAGGCAGGAAGGAAGACATAAAAGAGAAAAAAAGAAAAATAACATAATGAGGAAACACTAATAAATTTCAATGTATTAATAATTATAAATTATGCAAATGATTAGCATTGTCTTTAATTGAGTATATAACTTAGATTTAAAATTTAAAAAATATTTTATATGCTACTTACAAGAAGACAATTTAAACAAAATGACAGAAAAGAAAGCAATAGAGAAGATAGCTACAAAAGGCATAGTAACAGAATGTGAAGAATAAAGCAAGTAAAAAAGATGAAAAATATAGAAAAAAGGAAGAAATGAAGCAATCTGGAAGGTTCAACAATCACATACTCACATGCGCTTAATAAAATCATCTTTATAGATGATTAAAACTAGCAAAGGTATAAGAAAATATGAACAAATTTCAAACTTAGTTTTATAGAACCTACAAAAAACCTATAGCTAAAGTCTAATGATGAAAGACTGAATGCTTTCCCTCTAAGACTGGAGTCAATGTTAGGATGTCTGTCTGTCTTACACTTATGTTACATAGCACTGGATGTTCTTGCCACTGAAGTAAGGCAAGAAAGGGAACGAAAGGCATACAGTTTAGACAGGAAGAAATAAAACTGTCCCTATTTCAAATAGCAAGATTGTCTACATAGAAAACCCCAATAACTCAAACACTCTGAGAATTAATAAAATGTGTTTAAAAGGGTCATAATGACCCTCAGTGAGGTTATAGAATATAATATTAATATAAAAAATTCATTTCATTTCAATATATTAGCAAGTAATATTTGAAACAGAAATTAATACCATTTTCAATTCCTTAAAATGAAATACTTAGTTATGAATCTATAATCTGTAATTTCTGCATGATGAAACTTATAAAATGCCAATGAAGATATCAAATACTTGGGGAGGCATATCATATTCATGGATTGGAAGACTCAACATAGTAAAGATATTAATTCATCATAAACTAACCTATATATTTAATGAATTTCTATAAAATATTGAGTTTCTTTATAGCCGTAGAGAATTGTATAAAATTATACACATGCACACAAATGAGTATGTGTATAACTGGTGAAATTTAATAACATTAATGGATTGAATCAATATCAATTTCTTGGTTTTGATAGTATTCCATAGTTGTATATAATTTAAACACTAAGAATGTTAAGAAAATTACACATTACCTTTTCTACATATTTTTGTAATTTCATGTACCACTATAATTATTTAAAAATAAGACATTTAAGGGCAATATGGATTATGTCATTTCCTAAACGTGTGGTTTGATAAAGTTAAAATATTCCCAATATGCAAACTGTAAATGCTTCTCTTTTAGACTATTTGTAATTCAACATATAGATATTACTCTCATTTTTAAAATATAGTTTTATTGATTTCAGTGAGGAAGGGAGAGGGAGAGAGAGAGAAACATCAGTGAAGAGGGAGAATCATTGACCGGCTTAATCCTGCATAGCCCGTAATTCAGGCATAGGCCCGGACAGGAATTGAACTGTGACTTCTTGGTTCTTAGGTCACCACTCAACCACTGAGCCACACTGGCAGGGCTTGGTATTATTCTTTTGGATTTACAGAATTGCCTTGGTCTCTCATATACCTATACCTACAACTGCACACACACACACACACACACACACACACACACACACACACACACACACATTGACACTGACACTGATACTGACTTGTTATGTACAGAGCCTGACTGAGAGCTGAGGAAATTCTCTCAAATATCAGAGTTAGGCCAGGGCAAGATTCCTAGGAAAGGGCATGGAGACCTGAACTCTTGGCTAAGACAACAGAAGCATGTAAAATGTTGCCCACTTGGTATTTACTTTCTTTAGGGAAGATCTTTTAAGTGGTCAGTTTAAAAAATGATGAGTTCTTGCTGATCCTTCCTAAAAGAAGTATCAGCATTCACCTGATCCTTCCTACCTAGTCAGGATGCCTCTCCTTTTGGCATCATCCTTCCTCAAAAAATGCTGCCCACATCATATTTTCTAGTTCTCAATAATAACTGCACCCAATGCACAATACCACATTGTTCGACATTTTATTTTATTGTTTAGTATGGTTTTCTGCCCTATCCCTATGTATAGATCCTTTCTAAAGAGAATGAAAAGTCCCTGAGGAGAAAGATTGACCTATTCAAGCCTTCACCTTGCTCCAAAACTACTCTGCAAAGGTAAGTACACGCTTCATATTAACTTTAAATAGGTGTGTGTGTTTTCCTTAATACTGTGATTCCTAATCCACACAGCTTCCACATGCCCCTCTCAGTCCAGGAACAGAACTATTTTCACTAGATATCTCACTGAAGAATAAACAGAGGCCTTTTCACAATCCACAATCAGCATTCGAAGCGTTACTCAGGCTGTGCAAGGCAGATATTCAAAGCTTTAAGCTGAGTATTAAGCTGCAATTAGGCTGTCCGTACTGAGGGTTTTGTCACGGTCCACCTCAGAATAAAACAGTTTGTGGTCTGGAACTGATATCAGACTTTGCTAACCTAGCTCCCAAATCCCTGGAACCCATTTTGTTCTTAGCAACAATTTTACTTGCACGGTTGTTCAGGGTTTTGAAAAACCAAAAACTGGAATTATCCCCTTCCACTTCCCAGTGTGACTGCAGAAGACAATAGTAGGGACAAAGACCTTGGAAGCTCAGGGACCTAATATTGTCTGGGACTTTAAAAAAGGCTTTAGAATAGACTGGGTGGACTGTGGACACATTATTTAGTTGATTAGCTAACAGTTCTTTTCAGTGGTATTGACCCTCATTTCTTTACTCTTTTCTTCACATTCATCCCTCACCCCCTCCCCAACTTCTGACTTGTCCAAGATCCTGGAGTTCCACAAGCCACATTGAAGTTATTATTCCGATCCTTCTTACTTCAACTTGCCAATAAGAATGCAATTGCTCATGTTCCATTCTCTGAGGAACATGCAAAGATCCTAACGCTGATAAAAATAACAACAACTAACTGATGAAAAATAATGATGGTTTGCAAGTCAACATTCTAATATAATGAGAATTTCAAATTTTCAAATCAGAACCCTCTGGGTTTTGCCTCTCAACTCTAACTAGCCCTGTTACCTTGACCACGTTACTGGATGCATTAAAGAGTCAGTTGACTCAGGCATCATGCAGGAGTCTATGCATGGGCTTGTGGAAAGGGTTATGTGTGGTAAGGGTACCTGTCCCAGAGCCTTCCAGCTACTAAATGTACCAACAGCATTGTCAGTGTCAACATGAATATTGCTCCCAGATAAAATACTCAGTTTTAAACAGAGCCCTTCAATATTTCAGCTCGGATTGGCAAATAATGATAAAAATATCAGGCTCTGAAACTCATTTATTTCCTTGGTAGGAAGGGAATGAGTATTCACAAAAATGCACTAGGAATGCAGCCACTACCTTCTCTACCAAGCAAACATGGTAAGAAATAGCTTTTCTTTCGATCTCTTTCAATGTAGACCAGGAGGAAGAGGAACTGCTGGGTTGGGGTCCCACTTCTCTGGATCCCAGCCCTAAACCAAAGCCAGAATGATTTCCCCCCAGGACCTGTGAGAGTTAAAGTTGTTAGTTTAGGAATCTTCACCAAAGCCCTTTGGGCTAGAGATGTTGCAAGTGTCAGCATCTTTGCTTTTGTGTTTAGATGAAAAAAAAATACACTTCATCTTTACATACTTACGTACTAAAAGAGGTATGCATAATCTGGGGTGTAGTCTTAAATTTGTTACAAACAGCAGTAGTTTCTTAAAGTCAATTTCTGTCAATATCAACTCAAATATCTCCATCATCCATCGTATGCTTGTCTTAAAACTACACAGGGCAGTTCTACAGTTAAACTAAAGTGTGCATTGAAAGCATTTTAAAAAAGGAAAGCCACTATACAATTATAGGAATCATTATTTCCAGCACAAACACCACAGCCAGAAGCCAAATTGGCATAGCAACACGTCATTACTGGGTACATGAACATTTTTAAAAATGTTATTTGGGGTTTCATGGTTATTGCACTTTCTGGGACTACCTTGTTTACTTTCTTTAATCTAGAAGGAAAAGTCTGTCAAAGCCTACAAAATTACTCACTCACCTTAATGTCTCTTTTGGTATTTGTTTGAGGGATATTTGTGATGCGGGGTATTCGCATCACTGCTAAAATGCAATTAACCGGGCTGAGAGAGGGGTCTTCTTAAATATCCCTTTGGGACATACAAATGACCACTACTGAGCCTAGGAAAGTAGGAGCAAGGCCAGGGGCATGAGATGAAAGCCAGTGCCAGCCAGTGTCGGAATCATGGAGAACAATCCTTCTAGAGATTAACCTGATTAACTTTTGCTGAAAGAACATGGCTGACATCCAATTAAAGGTTTATATTCTCTAGGAATTCTGGGAAATGCAATAACGGGGGTCATGTGATCACTGGTGGTACACCTGCAACTCAGGTGCTCCTCATGCCACTCCCAGGATTCCTAAAGAAATAGTAACACATCCCTTCCCTCAGAGGAGTGTCTGAAGTTTTCACCACTAGACCTATACCTCTCTCATTCCTTTCTGTCAAGTGTCTGAGAATAGATGCATATTTAGCTAGTGAGAAAAACTTGAATTTCTATCCTGTGGTAATGTAACCATATTACGCTAAACATCTCTTGGAGAAAGAGAAAGCAATAAAGCAAGACAGAAGAACAGGCACAGAGGAAACAAACAAATACCAGAGCTCCTAAAAAGCAGTTACCCTCACTTTATAGGCTCCCAAGTAAAATATACCAAAAAAGTCATCACAAAAATGCACCACAGGAAATCACAGGAATAATTTTCTATGTTAGGCATACATTCATAAACATTAGTCCATATGAGAACTTTTCACTTTAACTTAAAATGCATTAGATACAAAACTCCAAATGTAAAAATACTTAATGTAGGAGAAAACGAATTGCTTTAGCAAAGGTTCTCACCTTAGCAATGGTCTTATTAGCAGGCTACTTTAAGGCATCTAGCATAAACCAGTTCAATTTTAAATTCAACTCAAATAAAGTTGAAGCATCTCCGATTATAACTAAGCCATCTGACTTAGAGAATTGGATTTACAAAAATGTGATTTGCATGTAACTTTTCACTAATGTAACTTGGCACAAAGTGTGTCATGGCAATGACATTGTAAATTGATTTGCCTGGTCCCTGAATTAGGTGTTTGCTTTTTAGTTTCTTCAGGAGTCCTCAGGACAGCTGAAGAATGACTCAGTAGACACCTGAGACGAGGCTATCATGGTTTGCCCATTGGGCCCTGAGAGTGTCTGATGACATGAGAATAAACTGCGATGCGCCACGTGAACTCTGGCAATGGATCACGGTCTAAACTAGACGCGGTTTCTGTGTTACCAATGTTGTTTGCTGGGAGAAATTGTGAGGCTGTCTGAGGGTCACAGTGATATATCTGGGGCAACTTGGAGCAGATTCATTTCTTACTCAACCTGCGATGTTGTTGCTTGTTCTGATTCTGGAAGGTGGCAAAGGTTCTGTTTTGATTAATTTTTCATCAAACAATAAAAAACCCCAAACATGGTGATTTAAACCATTCCATGGTATTTGCCCAGGATTCCGGAGGTCAGAAATGCAGACAAGGCTCAGCTGGGAGGTTTTCCTGTTCCATCCGATTGGCTAGCGCATCTGATGAGTCAGAGAGTAATTGGGGCTGGCACATGGACAACGGTTTTGCCCACGTGTCTGGTACCTTGATAGGGACAGCCATGAGACTGAATGTTGTTTGTACACTTGGCACTCTCCAGTGGTTAGCTTGGTCTTTTTAAATGGCACTTCGACCCTAATAGCAGGTATTTCAGGTGGCAAAGGAAGAACCTGCTTCACTCTTCAGGCTCAACCTGAGAAGTCATACTCTACCCTCCTGCTTAAAATAAACCGCAGGACCAGCCCAGATCCAGGAAGCTGGGAGAAGCAGCCTCCTGATGCCCCAGTGAGTGGGAAGGACACAGCAAAGTCCCCTGTGAGATGGGACCTATTGTGGTGGCTAGCACAACATACCACAGAATCTCCACGATTTCTTAGAAAAAATCATGTGCCTCACTTCTTGCTCAGAATTCTCCATATGAACCTTGGACAGCAGCCAGACTTGGCACGATGTGTTGTCCGAGGAGGGAAAGACAAAAAGCTAATGGATAAAATTGGCACTCACCTGGCGGAACTGTTCCAGGTCAATTTTGTTGCCCACCAGCACCAGGGGTATCTCGTAGGTGTGACGGACCTGAAAAATGAGCTCTTTAAACTTGGCAGCCTCCTGGAACGATTGGCGATCGGTGACGGAGTAGCAGACGATGAAGCCCTCGCCACCTCGCATGTACTGCTCCCGCATGGCTGTGAACTCTGCCTGCGGGCAAAGAGCAAAAGTGGGATGCGGTTTAAGACAGCGAAGCTGTTTAACACATGCCACTCATAAAATAACAGGTCAAAAGCACACAAAATATGAGGCCAAGTGTTTGGGTCGACGTGTTCTACAAGTGATTTTGTGGGTTTTGCCAATAGAGTAGCACTCTGAGGTCTAATCTAAGTATACCATTATAAAAACAAGGTTTTAAATTGTTCAGAGCATTGATCTTTAATCAGGAGATTTAAGAGATCTTGGGAGAGATATGTTCAATAGCAGACTAACGGATACAATGTTGGAGATTTTATACATAGAAATTATATACTTTTAATAGTGTTCTCTTTAATTACTTAATTTTAGGAAAAGGGACCTCAATTTGTATATCCCAGCCGAAACCGGTTTGGCTCAGTGGATAGAGCATCAGCCTGCAGACTGAAAGGTCCCAGGTTCGATTCCGGTCAAGGGCATGTACCTTGGTTGCGGGCACATCCCCAGTAGGGGGTGTGCAAAAGGCAGCTGATAGATGTTTCTCTCTCTTCAATGTTTCTAACTCTCTATCCCTCTCCCTTCCTCTCTGTTAAAAAAAAATCAATAAAAAATAGATACATTTGTATATCCCAAACAGTAAAACATAGAAGAATTAAAATTTCCCTCAAAAACATGAAAGCAAATTAGAGTGTAACACTGATTACCCCTGTAATCAAAGGAGGTTATTGGACAATCACAGACCCATTTATATATTTGGATATTCTTTCTTTTTCTTTTAATATTTACTGTTGAGAGTATTACATAGGTCCTCCTTCTTCCTGCCTCCCACCTTTGCCAGCCCTTATTTGGGTATTCTTAGATTTCTCTCTTTGAGGGGCACAAACAGATGCTGTTTGTGACAAACATGATGCTGAGTCATGAGTCTATTTTTACATTCTGTCCATCGCTCCTTGCTCTTCCCTCTGGCCAGGGGCCTTCCACAATATATCAACGTCTCATCCTGTCTTAGTTTTTCATGGTGCATCACCCTGAATTACTGAAAAGTAGTTCTGGCAACTGAAAAGTCAATATTAGGCCTGATTTGCTATCTAAAAAGTTTCTGTCAGCCTGAAATATCTGTTTTTCACTCACTATTATTCTGGATTTATTGTTAAAGTCCCAAGAGCTAATTGGGTTCATGCAATGGGAAATAGAAAAGCTAGACTCTGGCTTTGGAAGAAGCCACCCTAAACGATAAGAGAGCGCCCCAAGAACATATTGAAATCAGACCATTTGTGAGATAATCAAAGAAAGGAAGAGTCACATGAACTTGAGCTATATTTGAACCATGAGGCAAAGATGTGCGTTCTTCACCCAGGAAAGGTTTAGAAGAACTATTAAAATATTCTGCTCAGAGTAATTGTTTAAACAAATGTTCATTTGGTTTAATGTGGCTTGTCTTTTAAATGAGAACATTTATGCAGGCCCAGAAATTTGGGAACATGAGAGAAAGTAATGACATTAATAAGGTCCTGAGTTAGTTCATGAATCTCTTAAATTGTTTTCAGTCAAAATGAAATGGGTGCAAAGAGCTTGATTTCACCAAGCATTGCAAAGTTGAGTCTAGAGAGCAAAGGAGACTTGTTCATGGATGGACAGCCAGCGAGCAAAAAGTTGTTTTGAATAATTCATGTCCTCTGACTCTCACTATATCAATTTAGTTAGTATTAAATTTTAGTTGAGCTTAATCCTAAATTTTGCCATGTGAGTCAAATGTATAAGCACAGGAGACACAAATCTACTTGGTCTCAATTTTCTTTATCTCCAGAAAAATGTCTGAGGCTGACATTCTCTAATTTTGAAAACTCTATTTCTCAGTCAAAATCTGAGAGCTGATATGGATCAACTAGAGAATTATAGACTGAAATTACTAAATGATGTTTCCCAAACGTATAGTTTTCAAATAGAAATGATATAATCATCATAGAAATATATGTAATATTTGAGAAAATGTAAATGGGTTTGTTACATCAGTTTTATATTATTAAAACCATAATAACAGTGCTAACTAAAATAAAGTGGAGAAGATTTATTTTACAACTTACAGTTCATTTTATTTGCCAATTATTTTAAGCACTAAAATTATTTTCAGTTATCTATTGAGTTCTAAAAAATAACAAATGCACATTGTAAAATATTTAAGTGGTACAAAATATATATAAAACTAATTTTCTTTCTACCTCAAACTTTCAGTTTTCCTTCCCAAATGTGTGACAGTTAATAGTTTCTTGATCCTGGCAGAAATATCTATGTGCCCACAAGCACAGAGATACACATTTACCTTTATACACCTTTTAATACTCAAAGAGTAACATGTATAATTTTTACTTTTAACCTTAATTAAGATGGAATAGCCCTAATGTACCTTGCAGACCATGCCATATGAGCATACATACGTATTGTTATTTTCATAAATGCATAATTTCTTTTATGCTTGTATCATAATTTCTTTAACTAGTTACCTCTGATGAGGCATTTAGATGTTTTTCATTTATTTCTCTTACATACACTGTTGCAATGTCTATTCTGAAACATCCTTGCTGCATAGATTTATGTAATTCTGAGAGGTAGTACTGCTAGATCAAAGAGAACATACACTTTTACTTTTGAGAAAAAGTGCTGATCTCACTACCAGAGACACTGCTCCCATAACTCTCTCCCAACATTACATAAAGTGCCCGTTTACACTCATTCTCACAGATGTCACATCATATTTTTGTACCTTTTATACATTTTAAAGTAAAAAAAAATAGTATCTTGTTTTCTTCATTTGTATTTATGAGCCATAGTATGTATCTCATGTTTATTATCCATTTACAAAGTTTCTTCTAGATAAGGATTTTATTTTGTTGTAAGAAATGAAATAGCTTTATAATTTTACAACTTTTTAAAATTTGAACTGGAGTAGGTTTTTCTCTATGTCAGTCATAAGGAAACAACAATCAATTTGACATCTTCAACAATAACTTCGCTACAGAGAAAAGGTCAATCAATACATTTGAAAAATTCCATCTATGAGGGAAACAGACAAAGTACATGAAGGTAAAATGCACAGGCAACAGTGCTGGATAAATGAATGAGTAAATATCTAATCATGTTGGTTAACTAGACTCAAAGCCACGTAAGTGTTCCATTATAAATACTAGTAGATGTTCTGGGCCTCAAATCTGAGCTTGATTGGAGTTTCTAGATGTGAAGCTTTAGCATTAGCGTTTTAAAGGGCTCCTTATTTGATTTTGCTTTGCACCCGAATGTAGGGTACATAACTCGGTGTTTAGGTTCAAAAATGATCTTTCTGATCTGTGAGCACAAAACCTGGGAGGCACAGAACACAACTTCTAGGCCTGTTGCTCGCTTAGTGTCTGTCCTCTAACCAATCACCTACTCTCAGCGCCTCCATTTCCTCTTTTGTCCCAAGGGAATAGAACACACACTTAACCTGTCTTACGGGGCTGCTGAGAGGATCAAAGAGAGAACAGAGTCAAAACTGCTGTGATGAATTTTTAAAATACTCTGCAAATTAATCCTAATATTATCTCTGGTACAAATCCTGCAGAATAGAACCTTTCACTGGGAGAACAGGCATGAAATCCTCTTAGAGCTGCATTAGATATAAATGTGGAAGTAGTTCTCAAATACATTTAATCAAAAATGACTAACCTTTTCCTGCTCAAATAGGAGAATCTGTCTACCAATAAAACAGACATAATTGAATTATCTCAATGAATGGGGGGGTCGCCTCCTCTTAGCTGACCTTGACCCTACCAACTCTTTTCATAACATAACATACATATGCTACTTAAAGATGCATGGGAGGCTGACAGGGGGGAGGCAGAGATTTGAGCAGAAACTCTGTGCCTATGTATCAACTTAATAATATATGACACTAAAACCGTTTTATAAAAACATGTGATGTTCAACATGTTGCTTCCATTTTTGTTCACCCATGAATTAAAGATCCCTGTACTTTCTGTTCTGTGTATCCTGAATGTTGATATCTTCTTCATTTGCTTCCTGCTATAAATGATACTTGTTGGTTAATTATTCAGGAACATTACTAAATATAATGTGCTGTCCATAAATAGCAAAATATCTATATTGTGTAAAATGCTACAAACAGAAGCACTTATAATATTTTCTAAGCTATTTTGAGTATAAGCTGCAGCTTGATCACTTCCTTATTATTGCTTCCTTATATTAAAATAATATAATAATTCTCTTAATTCTGATCACTGGCATAGATCAGGAGGTCACAGTTCCACTCCAGATCAGGTCATATGACTAGGTTGCAGGCTCAATCACCAGTTTGGGGCATGCAGGAGGCAGCCAATGGATGATTCCCTCTCATCATTGATGTTTTTTATATTTCTCTCCCCCTCCCTTCCTCTCTGAAATCAATAAAAATATATTTTTTACAAAAAAGAAAACAAAGAGAGCAATTTTCTTATTAATCTCATATCTCAGTTCTTGATTATCAGAGTAAGTTTTCTTTTAATCAGGTTTTCAGAAATTTAGAGAATGAGCCAGCTCATCATTGCATTCAATTAGTGCTACTCCAACATATAAATGACTCACTGTCTCCAAAATGCTCCAGCATTACACTTATTCCCTCCTTTCAACTGCTTTCTCTCTCTCACACACACACATACCATTGTCTATACTGCTTGCCAGATATCCAAGCCACACCAAATTTATTGTCCTGGTAAAAAATAGTAAATAAAAAAATGTCAGTCATGCTCCTGGCACTATGCAAAGTGGTAAGCTATATTAAGAAGGGGGAAAAAAGTATGACTTTGTTCTGGTTGGAGAAACTCACCTGGACCAGGATAGAATAAAAGAAGAGTGATTGAGGGCTAAATGAACCATGAGGTTCAGAGAAGGGAGGGAGCAGTTTACAGAAGGAAGGCAAAAAAGGCTTGGGGTAGCAAATGAGATGTGATGCGTTTTTATTAAATTTATTATTTGTAAAGAGCTTCTCCACTTTAATGCAATCCTACTTCCAAAGATTAGGTATTGTCACTATTAAATAGCCTTTTGTGATTCCAATTCAGCTTTTGCAGGGCAATTAAACTTCTGGGATCTGCTTACCAGTCAACAGTTCAATTTTGGGGGTCTGTCAGAGGAACAATGTGGTGGTTATTGCTTTCATTTGCAAATTTTTAAAGAAGGAATAATTAAATATAAAAATACAGGCACAGCCTATATTATGAAAGTGATGAAAGGGTAGGTATCATAAATTTATTGTATTTGATGCACAGTACAAAGACTGAAGTCAGAGGGAGTGGTGGTTCTTCGGTATGGATCTGATGTCTGAAGCTGGTTAAGAATGATGAATTGAAATGGAAAGGAACAAAGGGCTTTTATAAATGCAGACACCATATGGTCAAAAAATAATTCTGAAAGGCAAGATATAATTCAGGACTTTATATTATTTTGTAGTTTAAAGAGGACATAACTATTGCCACCATTATACATTTACTTGTCACCTGTCTTTCAATATTTGATACTCATGTACTTTCAGGAATTCATTAAATCAGGGAATAACTCATTCATCAGCTAATCATTGAGCACTTACTATGTGGCAGGCATCTAGAACTTGAGATATGAAACAATATACATAATAAATAAAAATAATACTTATAAAATATATAATATGTATAATAAAATAATACATAAAATAAAAGAAAATGTGAATAAGTATGGAAAAGAAAAAATAGAAATTAGAACATCAAAGCCAAGATACACTATGAATAAAATTTAATCTGCAAACTTGACTCTTAACTTTTAGATAACAAAAGCTACAGTAGAAACAATCAATTATACCATTTTTGTGGTCAAGAACAATACACTAATGGGTCATGTGACACAAATCTCTCCCTAAGCATTGAGAGCTGAAAACAATTCTTAAGGGGTTTCAGATAAGGAACAATATCCTCAATATCAAAAGGATATGCAGACTCAGGTTTCCTAAGTCTAAGTCTCTGGTTGTATTTTTCAATGTAAGTCTCTCCAAGCATTTTATAGACTTACTCCATGGACCTACTGAAGCAAGGCTCAAGTAAGATACAGATGCTGTTTTGGGGAAGATAGAACAGCATATGAAAATTGAGAATAATGGTTAAAATACGTTTATTTTGCTTCTTGAGAAACTATAATGACTCTTAATTCTGATGTGGCATTGAACACTAGAGGATTCAGAGTACCTAGAATCTAGCTATAATGAAGATGACTCTTATAAATCTTTTATGTCAACACAACTCAATGCAGGGCAGGCTAAATCTTTTGTAGGCCCAGTGAAAAATGAAGATGTGGAGACACTGGTTCAAAAATTAAGAAATTCAAGACAGCAGACCCTTAAACCAAACACATGGCCCTTCTGAGCCTAAAACCCTGGACAATTACACAAATCCCAGGCACATGAAGCTGGCCCCATTGACATGCATAATTGCAAAAGAGCAGCCATGAGTACATGTGCATGTGACTCCATGGCAGGTCTTCTAGGACAGTGGCAATTCTGCTCATATGTTAAATCACTAATGAAACTTCCTGACCCCAGTGAAGGACATAAACCCAAACAATGATAGATGTTCAAGGTGATGTACAGTGTGGGCTTGGGAAGAAAGTTAGCGACATGTGGTAGGGGACTGGTATATATACTTCATATGAGAAATGATGTTACAGAAAAAAAAACACACAAACACATCAGTGTGTATCATGTAGAATGGCATGTTTCTATTGTCAAGTGAAGTCACATTGCTGAAAACCCTGACAATTTGATTTTAGATTAGATGGATAGAGAACCAAAAACCCAAGAGAATTGTTAAAAAATATGTAGCCCTATTTCAGTAGGATTTCTCTCCTTTTTAAAGAATATATATTTTTATTAATTTTTTACAGAGAGGAAGGGAGAGGGAAAGAGAGTTAGAAACATTGATGAGAGACATCGATCAGCTGTTTCCTGCATGCCCCCTACTGAGGATGTGCCCACAACCAAGTTACATGCCCTTGCCCAGAATCGAACCTGGGACCTTTCAGTCCACAGGCCGACGCTCTATCCACTGAGCCAAACTGGTTTCAGCAGGATTTCTCTTGAAATAGTTGTATGAGTGGAGAGAAAAGAGGTTTAAGGCATAGAAAAACTCTTGAAGGTTTTTGTAGTAATCCTAATGTAAATTTCTATGGGAGAGGAGCTAGAATGGAAAGTTTTTGAATGAGAGATTATAGTACAAAAAAATGGAGAGAAGAGAAATATTTCTGACATTTCAAGGATGAACTAAAGGAATGAAAACTTGATGGACATCAGTTTGGGAATGAGAGCAAATGACTAGAAAAATGCTATAGAAGTTCAATCAATACTACTGAGCTTTTGCTCAAGTTCTACCTCTGTGGTCTATATTATTAGCTCCCACATTAGTATAGGAAAAAATCAAAGTACAGAGATACCAAAAGATATGGCCAAAGTCTGAGAGCTATCAATTAGAAATCAAAGACTACCTCTCCAAGGAAAAGAAGAACTAATTTAATGTGACTCCAGTTTTTTAGCTTTAGAGCCTAGAAAACATCAGAAGTCTTAATAAAAAAATATCAATTGAAAAAGCAAATAACTTAAGGGCCCCTGGATCATATAAAGATTGGCATTTGTCTAGAGTTGACACTAAAAGCCTAAAAGGACATATCTATAGGTAACTGGAAATAGGGTTCATGTGAAAGAACATCTGAATGGGGAAGGGTTGAAAGCCACAATCAGGAGACAAGTCCTTTAGACTGATCATGGGGATAAGCATTAGGATGTAAAGTTGACTAGTCTGAATTAGTTTCGGAGAACAGAGATTTATTTTAATACATTTTAGAGAGAGAGGGTTGGAGCTTTGTCTCATTGAGAGCATATTTATCTATTTTAAATGAGATGTTGTAAAAATGGTTTTAGACTCTATCTTCTAGTTCTGTTCTCTCTTGCCAAATATGCTCAGTACTTAGTCCAGATTTATTCACTTATAATATTTCCTCTGCATTGTAATTAATGTGCTTTGCTCTCCTTCCCATCACTAGACTCTAAACTACCTGAGAGAAGGACTATTCAGCACTATACTCTCCGAAGGATCAGAGCCCAATGCATAATTATATCCTCATTTAGTTAATTACTTACTTTAAGCTAAATGTTTTTAAGTGATGTTACCATTCCCTGGATGATATACACTTTAAGGAGAGTAAGGTTTGGAGAATGGAGGATGGAGATAAAAAGAAAATTGAATCAAATCTCTAAATTAAATAGCTAAAGCTTTTAGTCATTTACTCATTCCTGTACACAAAAGGCCAGGTCTAGTTTACCTTTTATGTAAATATATACCCCACTGAAATCTGCATTAATTAAAATGCTATTTAATGTTTCTTACATCAGTTTTACTTTCAATAATTTGTCTTATTCTAATAAGAGAAGAAAAATGAATCTCCCTTGTCTCTAGATGCATCAAATTTCTTTTCCATAGAAGTCTGTTTGTCTTTTCCCAATCTGTTTGACTTGTACTTTCTGGAAGACTTAAAGTTTCGTGACTGCCTTTGGTGGTACAAATCCACTAAAAGATATTTTTATCACAGCTGGTTTCCTGTTTATCCTGGAGGTCACTCATACTGTGAGCTGCTTTCTTGCTAATAAAACCTGAAGCAATGCATCTTGGGAAAAGGCAGCAGAGCTGTTACAAAAGGATTTCATCCACTGCATTTTAGTCATCCCCAATATGATACTGAAAGGATGGTTCCAACAAAAGCACAGTGAATAAAAAATTCACATGCCAAAATTGTATTTGCTAATTGATTTAAAGCATATGATAGGATACTACTATCACTTAGAATATGAGTGTGAGATATGTGTGTATACACAGGGTGGGGAAAACATAGGTTTACAGTTGTGAGTATGCAAAATAGTTTATTCTTTTATTGTTATTCATTAATTATTGTATTATTTTCCATACAAATTCTAAACTTATGTTTACCCCACTACACACACACACAAACACACACACACATACATACACACACACACACACACTCTATATAATAAAAGCCTAATATGCAAATTGTCCCCTCTGCCAGGAGTTTGACCAGGGGGTGGGGCTGGCCCTGCCCCAGCCAACAGCAGTGGCAGGCAACTATTGAAAGGGGCAAGGGAAGCCCCAGCCAGCAGCCGGCAGCTGCTAGGGGCCCTACCTGTGCACAAACATGAAATGTGGAAAAACTCACTATCACACAAAGTAATGCATATTCCTATTGGTTGAAGAGGAAAAAAATCATTTACTATTTTGTGCTCCAGGTAAAATCCTAATCACCTTGTTTTATAATACTTAGAATGATTTGTTACCAGATACCCTAACGTTTTAGAGATTTATTGAGAAGCTTATATATATATGTCCTCACCATACCAATGAGGAAAAGATGGCCAAAGTATTTGTCCTCCATATCAGAGTTACAATTGCCAAAGATGCTTTCCTTGACCACATTCTATTTAGGCTCTCCTGAACCTTTCAGCTAGGTCTTGATGATTGTACATTTATCTTTCTTTCTGTATTGTCCAAGTTTAGCAGCAATCTTTCTAAATTGCTGTAGCCAGAACCTCTCATCATCTTCTCTTATAGTCCTGAATATAAGGTCCTCATATACCACCTTCCATAGAATGTCTGATCACCATCCTGGCCTGTCTCAATAAGAATCCTACTAGGTCAGTTTAGCCAAAATCCTCCCTTATCTCCAACGTTTCCTTTTAGCAATTTTCCATCCACCCATCCCCACCCTGCTTGTTGGTTACAAATTCCTACCGGTGGTTCATGCTGTATTTGGAATTAATCCCAGTTCTATACTGAAGTCTCCTCTCCTTGTTGTAGTGGTCCCGAATAAATCTGTTTTTACCCCTTTAACCGCTGCCAGCTCTGATTTTCTTCAGCAACCAGGCATAGATTACAAGGTTCCAGCTTAGTCACAGCCTCCTGGGTGGCTGCTCTAGCCCCAGGCTCCCTCTTCTCCAATCAATCCATCATTCCTTTATTTCCCAACTAAGCTTCTTTAAGCGCTACATTCATTATGCCGCTCTTCTGCCTCCAAAGGTCCAGTGGTTACCCACTTACTTTCACATCAAATCTATACTCATCTGCTTGATTTTATGACTCTTTATAATCTGATATCATGCTTCATACTCAGCTTTATCTCCAGTCAATTCTGACTATGTACTCCCTACTCTAATGGGGTCACTTCTTTCATGCTTACTCATATTAATTATCTCCTCTCACCACTGTGCCTTCACACACATTGGTCCCCCCAAAATTGAACTTTTCCTAGCTGATAGAGAATTCAGTGATTATTGGATGCAGCTCTAATTCTTCAGATGAGAACATCAAGTTTAAGAAACATAGTAATGACATCATGTTATTATAGCATATTAAGACACAGGTAGGTCAGCCCTGCCTGGGTGTCTCAGTTGGTTGCATCATCCCATACACTAAAAGGTTGTGGGTTTGATTCACAGTCAGGGCACATATCTAGATTGGGATTCAATCCCCAGTCAGGCATGTATGGGATGCAACTTATCAATGTCTCTCTCTCACATGCATGTTTCTCTCTAAAATCAATTAAAACATATCCTCAGGCAAGGATAAAAACAAACACATAGCCATATTGGAAAACCCAGACTTTCAATCTCTTTTACATAATTGGGACGTTGCCCTTTCTCTTCTGTGAACCCTGTTGCACGCATTCTTCAGAGTCAATTACATTTTTTCTTCTTTCATGAAACTAGGGCTAACAAACCCAGGTCTTACTGATAATCTATTGTATATATTTCCCTCACTTATGAAAATAAAAAAAATTAGCAACTGATTATATCTCTATGATATAATTAATTAGCAATTATATTTGAGTTAGGTTTGTGTCATCAAGCAGATTTTAAATATTCTGGGGTCAACATCAAGGCTTGGACTGTTTAATGTTTCGATTGCCCAGTAGATTTTGAATATATGACAACTTCCATGAAACTGCTGCTGTTTAAATGGATAAATGCCATTTCTAATAAATAGTTATGCTTGCTCTATGGAGAAGTGCATGTTCTAGTGTAGAGATAATTAGAAAGCTTCTAACATCATAGAAGCTTGTGAAGACATATAAGACACATTTTCCTTGATTGATCTTTTTATCTCACAAAAACCAAGGAAACAAATCCTAATTCCAGTGTTTTATTACTGAATAATTTGGTCACCAATTTGATTTTCAAAAGCCCTTGAAAACATGCCTGCTTTGATGTGCCATGCCTCTGTGGAGAGTGCTCTGCTATAGGAGTGATTCTGAAATGGTTTTATGCAATTTAAACTTCAGAGGTACATCAGAGAATCTGGCGAAGGGGATGGTAAAAGCTTGACTTCCCTAGCAACCTGGTGGCAAGTTGGCTGGCATGTGTGGATTCCCAGTAAAGTAGAAGAGAATAAAAATTATAAGTAAGGGATGTGTTCTGGGAAATATCAAATCAGTCTGCAAAGCTGATTTCATTATCAACTCACCACAAAGTTTCCTGTTCTACATATCTCAGGGTTAGATCTAATTTTCTCAAATATAGATTGAATAGAAAAGAGTAAATAAGACATGGATGGAATATTTCGCAGAGTTACACAGATTTGTAAACAAGAGATAAGAACCTATTGGGGAAAAATAAAAGTGAATCCAATTTTAGCAGATCAAAGAACTCAGGAAATAGTGATTGTGACTGTTCATTAAGGGGAAGTCATCTATACACTAGTATATAAAAGCCCAGTGATCAATGGCAGAATGACCAGAATGACCATTTGACCAGTCACTATGATGCACACTGACCACCAGGGGGAAGGCACTCAATGCAGGAGCTGCCCACTGGTGGTCAGTGCGCTCCTACAGTGGGAGCGCCACTCAGCTGACCTGGATGAGTGGCACTTCCACAGCAGGCCAATCCTCATAGGTCATGCCCCCACCAGTACACAAATCAGTGCACCGGTCCTCTAGTAGATAAATAAAACCTTCAGGAGGCCAGGGATTGGCCATAGTGTTTTGAAAAGCATATGTAGGATGGGACAATACCCAAGGAGTTCTCTACCTCTGACAGAGGTAAGGCTGTGCTTACAAAACCGAAGCATCAGGTGCAGTGTCGATAAGTGGAGTGTGTTCAAATATGACTCTCCAAGACATTTCAAGAATTTAGTATTTAATACAGAGGTCATGATGGATGTGAAAGGGAAAAGGGAAAAAAAAAACCTTCTATGTTCTTGAAACAATATATGTTTAAAATTCAAAAAATGGGTAAAGAATAATGGAGAAAATAAAAACAGGGACTTTTAAAATGTACTTGCAGAAAAACCTAATGGCAGAAATGCCCATCTCAGAGATATTTGTAATGAGACTGCATAAGTGTGAAATCATGAGATTTCTGTCCTCGATAGAACAGAGCCAAATGAGAGTATAAAATAAGTCTCTCGCCTAATTTTCATATTAACACACTTGGTAGGTACTTCCAAAGCCTGCAAGTCCTTTCATTCTCTCTTTTAAAAATACCAGCTTCAGAGTGGAGACTTAACATAGTGATCAAGTTTCTAATTGAAAACTCACTTTAAAAGATAATTTTGCTTACACACAAAGCACCTACTGCAGTGTTAGAATTTAGCCCTATTAACTGAAGGATGGTCCAAATATGGAAAATATTTTATATTTAGGCAAACAAAAATCAGGAGATATTAGCCAACTTTGATAAAAGAATACTAGTAAAACCTATGATAGATTATTTCTGATTTGCTTGAAAGAGATAAAATAGAACAACTGATGATCAAAATTTTGTAATCGAGTCAAGTCATTCAGGGCATAAGGAAGTAGATAAAGTCACAAAATTACAACTAGCAAAAGCCAGAGAGAGGGGATTGAGGCGGGAACTCTGGAGCATGAGTCCTTTGGTTTGAATTATGGTTCTGCCAATTGATAGCTCCATGGGACTTACTTTTTTCATCTGTGCAATGAAGCTAATAAGACTGCCCACCCCATGAAGTTGTTGTGAGGACCGAGTAAATTAATATAATTAAAGCTTTGACAATTTCTCTCTTTGTGAAGCATTTCTAAGAATTCCTGGGACACATTAAAATCAGAAAACAACTCCAAGACCAAGTGGACTCCTGCAACAGAGAGGAACTGACAGGTCTGCGCCAACCGTGAAGGCAAGAGGAGAAACAGTCCAGAGATGGAAAACGCTGATGGCACCTTGCCATGTGAGCAGTCAGCAGCTGTGCATCGCTACAGGTTGCCTAGGACCAAACCAGAGAGGGTCGGACTGGCAATGCCACCATTTGTCCACTATCCAGATACCATTGATGACATGTACACATAAAGAACTGTTTGACATTGAAACTGGGACTCAAAGCTATCGGACATTGAAATTGGGACTCAGTCATTTTTCTTTTGCTCTGGTGGGTTTATTTCTAGCCTACAGGGGCAAGATGTTTTTAAAGACAAGAATCAGGGGGTGGGGGAAAGCAGATGCAGAGGCAAAGAAGCAATGAACAGAATGTGGTGCTACAGTGGGAAGGCAGGGGAGGTTGTGAGGGAGGGGCCTGTAGGAGATCAACCGAAGGACTTGTATGCATGTGTGTGTAGGCATAGCCAGTGGATACAGGGCAATGGGAGAGGAAGCAGGGGTGGGGGGGGCGGGGGAGTTGGGGAGGGAAATAGGGGAAAAATAAATTAATTAATTAAAAAATAAAATAAAATAAAAAATCCAATAGACCTTGGCTATTATTAATATTCCTTGTCCTTAGGTCTCTTTCCCCTGCTTAATCCAATTTAGATCTATTGCTCTATTTGTCATAAATGGTCATGAATTTGCAAATGGGACTTGCCTCTTTTAACCATCTAGTTTAGGCAGACAGAGTTACAAATGAATCTAAAACCACAGATAAATTCTTACAAAGGCAACTTTTAATTAGCCTCTAAAATAATCTCCTAATGCTTAATCCAATATTGCCACTAAAAGAAAATACCACTTTACAATTTTTGTTTTATTTCATATTGATTTCCAATGCTTGTTCTTTATTTCAAGTAAAAATACCTTTGTAATATATATATATATATATATTTAAGGATAGTTTATTGATTTTTTTTTGTAGAAAAAGGAGAAGGGGGAGGGAGAGAAAGAAAGACATGTGAGACCACAACATCGATCAGCTGCCTCCTGCACCACCCCCACCAGAGATAGACCCTGCAACCTGAGGATGTGCCCTTTCGGTCAAGGACAAATACTAATTGCCAGAATTGAACTGGCAATCTCTGTGCACTGGGCAATGCTCAACTAACTGAGCCACACTGGTCAGAGCATATACTAAGTTTAATCTACTGAAGCAGATATTAATTTCAAAATTGAACTATAATTCTGATTCCAAACACAACTCTCCCTCCCAACACTATATTAGAAAAACAATGACTTTTGAGAGCTCTTGGTACCTCATAAAATATAGAAAATATGTTTTAAGATTCTGTAAGTACAATAGTTTGAATATAATGACTAGAACCAGAGGAATTTGCTCGAGAGGATTTTATGTAAGTCCATGGTAATTTACATTAATCTGACCATTCTCCTATTGTTTGTCTACCTGAATGAAGGTTTTCTAGATATAAATCCTGTAGATTAACACTCTGAGAAAAAGCCAACACTGGTGTTTTAATGCATTGTGCAAACCAATATAACAGAAGGTGAATAGCAATGGCTCAGAAAAGATGCATTTTAATGCCCTCTACATTTGCTATGCAGTTCCTTTGCCTTAAATTCCCTTTTGATTCCTCAAATATCAGTTTCAATGTTGCAGGTTATATCTTCAAGCTTCTTTCAAAGTGAAAATGAATACTCTTTAAAAATAAATGCTTTCTTAAATATTTGAAGTCTCACAAAATGTTTATATATATGCATATATTTATATATATATGCATACACATATAAAAAGAGTAATATGCAAATTGGCCACATTTCTGTTACACCCACAAGCCATGCCCACCAGCCAATCAGGAGCAAGTATGCAAATTAACCCAACCAAGATAGCTGCGGGCACTGAGAGACCAGGAGGCTTGGGTTGCCCCTGGCAATGGAGGAAGCCAAGTTTTCTGCATACCCTGGCAGGCCCAGGCCTCCAACTCAAGGCTACAAAGTTTCAATTATAGAAGATGAATTAATCCTAGATACCAGGGCTTCTGCTTGGGTCACCAGGGGTTGTGGCCAGCCTAAAAACCACCACAGGATCCTCACCCAGGCCACCCCACACCCCAAGGGAACCCCCACCCTGATCTGGGACACCCTTCAGGATAAATCAGCCAGCTCCCACCTGTGCACCAGGCCACTATTATACCTAATCTATCTAATAAAATGATAATATGCAAATTGACTATCGTTCCAACACACAAGATGGATGCCCCTATGTGGTCAAAGATGACTGCCCCATGTGGACACAAGATGGCCACCAGGGTAGGGCAGTTGGAAAGGACCAAGACTGCAAGGGATGGCAGTTGTGGGCAATTACAGGGGAGTGTTTAAGGGATGATCAAGCTGGCAGACAGAGGTGGTTAGGGGTGATCAGGCAGGCAGGAGAGCGGTTGGGAGCAGTTAAGGCCTAAACCAGCAGTTGGACATCACTCTCACAATCTGGGACTGCTGACTCCCAACTGCTCTCCTGCCTGCCTGCCTGACCACCCCTAACCACTCTTTCTGCCAGTCTGATTTCCCCCAACTGTCCCCCCTGCCCTCCTCCTGCTGGCCTGATTGCCCTCTATTGCCCACACCCCCACCCCCAGCCTGATCGTCCCTAACTGCCTCTGCCTTGGCCCCACCAACATGGCTTTGTCTGCAAGGACATCCAGAGGGTCTCCAGTCTAGTTAGCATATTACCCTTTTATTAGTATAGATGGTTTTTTCATAAATTTTGTTTCTTTAATACAAAAATATTGAAAAGTCCAGTTTACAGGTTAGAATAATGAAACTCAGAAATATTCAATATAATGATTGAAGGCAGACAGATAGTGAGTGGAGGACAAGGATTTTAATTTCACTCCACCTGAAGCTAATCCTGGTGCACTCCCCACAATACTCAGCTGACTCTTAGAACAGCAATGCCATTTATTGTACTGTATGAAATCTCTCTGATCTAAGATTTTAAATGATCTAAGACTCAAATAGTGTGAACCAGGATCCCATTTATTCCTGGCTTATATCTTGGAAAGTTGTGCTCATTCCATCAGGCTTGACAAGCAGGCTTCTTAACACATATATTTGGCTAACTGGCATTATTCCGCAGAAGGAGAATTTTAGGCCATCCCTAAGAGAGGGAAGGAATAGTTTAATCCAGAGTGTGGGAAAGGAATATCCAGACTGAGACTATACAGAAGCAGAAGAGAAATGAGCAAGGAGCACACATCATTTTAAGTAGATGTGCATGACCACAGCCAGGAGCTGCTAGCAGGAAGGAAAACAGACCAGCTGTGCACAGAGTCGGATAGGAAACTGTCAAGATGCTGTGATTTGAGGGGCACCAAAAGCCATTCCCTTGCTTAACCACACTTTCCCTACTGACCTCCCTTCCCCACCCCACTTTTACTTATTTTTCTGAGTTAAAGCATCAAACCTTCCTATTCACAGGCAAGTACATTCTCTAGGAGGATGAAACCCTTTGTTTGCTGCTCAGACATACTGAGTTTTTAAAAGAATAAGCTATTTGTTCCTGGGATTCAAATCCTCAAAGTATCATTTAAGTGTAGCTACTTAGACCAGTCATTTTAGAGTTGTTATCGGAATCGTTCAAGTTAACAAAATAGTGATTATGTTGATTACGTATATGCCATTTGGCTTTTCAAAGTAGAAACAATCCCTTAGAACCTAGAAATGACAATTGATCCCATAAAAACTTTTCCATGTGGCTTGGAATACAGACTCTTTTTCTCTAGGATACAGACTGGATACTGATGTGAGGTCTCTACTTCTATAATGGGAAGGAACACATGTCTCTCCATGCTTAGGACAGTAGAGGAATGGATTTTTAGCCTCTGAACCCTCTCTCTGTTCAGAAGTCCCTAACTTGCCTGCTAGTATATTCACTAATCAGTCTACTTTCACTGCTACACGTAGTCTTCCTCTTAGTTAATGAGCACTCTAACTTGATTTCTTTGTGTGTGTGTTTTTTTAATAATTGAAATATGTGGGTAATTAATTTTTTAACATTTTAATTTTTTATTAATGTATTACATGTATATTTCTTTGGTTGTAACTTATGGAGTCATCCTTGACTTTTCTCTCTTATTTTCTGAACTTCATATTAAATATATGACAAATGGTGGCAATTCTACCTTCAAGATATACCCAGAATCCAACTACTGTTAGCACTGATACCACTTGATTGCAAATCCCCAACGCCTCTCCCTTACTGTATTGCTATAGCCTCCCAATTACTCTTCCTGCTCCTGCTTGTTCCTCCCAGAGAGGAACACAGCTTTCAGAGTGAGCATCTCAAATGTAAGCCAGACCGAGTCCCTTCCTTGCTCGGAATGGCTAATGCTTCCCTGTGTCATTCAGTGCAAACAACAGTCCTGAAAAATGGACCACAAAACCTTGTGCCAACTGCCCCTCTCCCTAACCTCTCTCATCATGCATCTTACTACTCATCCCAGTAGAGCCGCCTTAGCCTCTTCTCTGTGCCACAAATATAATAATCAAACTCCTGCCTCAGCAGGAGTAGCGGGTCCTTTCTGCCCATAACCACCTGGCACACTCCCTCACCTCTCTCAGGACTTCACTCAGACGTTACCCTCCAGAAAGTCTTGCTCTGATCACCTTTCTAAAACCCATCCCCTCATTTCCCGCTCTTATTCCATCCAGCAGACCATTGAGTTTGGTTGTTTATATAGTATGTTGTTTATCGACTGTCTACCCACTGCAATTAAGCTTCATGTGGTAGATCTGCTTCCCTTTTATTCACAGCCCTAGTGCCTTGGCTGTGCCTGGGATAGGGCAGGAGGTCACTGAATCTGAGGAAGGGGTGACTGGTACTTGTCAGATGGAGAACAGGTACATATCTCCATGAGTCATGCTCTACTTAGCACCCATGTCCAGTTTTCTCATGGTAATGAGAATCACAAATCTGAACCTTGTTGAGGTAGTTCCTGATTTTAAGATTAAAAAGTGATTCAAAAGAGTTTTTGTTCTTTTAGCCCTTCAGAGAAACAAAGCCACATATCACGGCTTTGGGGGCTCTGCTCTGAGCTTCTGAGTTGCTAAAAATACTTTTAGATTTAACACTCACATATTCCGCCAAGGGCCCATTTACTGGATCAAACTTATTTCCAGAAAAAATGTATAATTTATAAGAGCCAATATTTGCAACCATCTTAGAAGAAAGATTGTATCACTTCTGAAAAGTCTCTCCCCATTAAGCCTTCCAGGAGAAGCAAGAAGGCAGTTACAACCATTACAGGGGTTCTGAGAGTGATGTCTTCATTAATAAACCGCACGCATTAGTGTGTGGGCTTTGTTCTGTTTTGTTTACCAAACAGCATTTATCACCATTTTCCTTAATAATTAATTACATTATTGAATGTGGTAGATTTCTATCCGTATTTTTTCTCAAATGTAGTTTCTTTCCACCTGATAACTTCAAAACTGATACTTTATTAGATATTTTACAGGTGCATTTATGTCACTGACCATTTAACATTAACTTAATTAAACTGCTCACTGATATCTATTCTATAAGGAAGTTTTCTGCAAAGGATGATTAAATTCTACACACATGCATAGCCAATGGATGCATCTAGCTTCTTTTTAAAGCTTCTTTTCTTAGGGGGAGAAATGGTTAGGATTCCAGGTTAACATTCAAAGATTTCAATTTTGATTAGACAAAACACACTGGCAAAGGTTCTTTCTGTGAGAACAAAGAGGGCTGGATGTACCTCTGTGGGAACTGAGAGTTTTTGACACTGAAAACCTACAAGAGCAAATACAGGTTGTGTTGAGTGTTTCCTCAAGGCAGAATATGCATATTTTAATCAGGAGGGGATAAGGTTACATTTGACATGGTGGTTCTGTAATTATTTTGGAGTAAGTGTGATCTTTCATTAATTTCTGGTTTTTATTTTAAACCATGTATTTTCATTCTCAAACTTGTGGAATGACTCATTTTCCATCTGTTAAGGATTGTGTTTACAAGATGAGTGAGCTACACAGAGCGAATCATATCAGTGCATCAACAAGTAAGAGGCAAAAATGTTAGCCAACACATGAGTCAATGGATTTTAAGCTGGTTACACTTTGAAATATCCACATGAGAAAACAGAGAAAGAGGTAATATGAGATAAACAATATTGCTGTACACACAGAAGCATTGATTTAGAAAAGTTTTAGTTCTTCTTAAAAATATATACAAAAACAAATTTTAAATTCTGTGGGTGCATTGGGTATACATCTTACATAAGTGTACATTATCCTATAAAACAAAATTAAAGTTCTGTAAAATTAAAAAAAAACTTGCCATGATATGTGGATACTATGAAATAATATAGTTTTGGCTGAAGGAATAAAACACTTGCAAGCTGATATGGCATTATTATCTATATATATAAAAAGGCAGAAACCAAGAACACTCTAACGACCAAAATGACTGGTCAATATGACACCCACTGGTAATTGGCTGGTGGGCCCTGGCCTGATTGGGGTGGGAGGCTGGGAGTAGAGCTGGCCTTGCAGAGGGTATGCAGGAGGTGGGCCAGCTGTGGGAGGTTGGCCAACCAGCTGCACCCCCGATTGGTACAGGGGGGCTGATCAGGGGCAGAGCTGGCTAGGGGGTGGGGCCATGGCCGATTGGGCTGGCCCTACCCATGATTGGCCTCTCCCACTCCAATAAAAGTGGGCCAGCCAGCCAATCTCCTGCAGGCCCTCCCCCTGGCCAGCCCTGCCCCTGTTGGGCCCCCACCACCCAGATTGGCCTGCAACCAGTTCTGCCCCGGATTAGCCCCCCCCACTCCAATCAGGGGCAGAGCCAGCTGGCCAACCACCCATGGCTCCTCCCCCAGGCTGCTGGACCCCAATCAGACTCCCCAACCCCATTCAGGGGCAGGCCAGCCAGCCCACTGCCCACAGCTGCTCTACACCCCCAATCAGCCCCCACCACCCCAATTGGCCCATGGCCTCCCCCCCTAGCGGCCCCGGCCCCCAATTGCCCCCCCCCCCCGCCCCCGCACCAATCAGGGGTGGGGCTGGCCTGCCAACCTCCCATAGTTGGCCCACCTCCCACATACCCTCTGCATGGCCAGCTCTACTCCCAATCAGCCTCCCACCCCAATCAGGCCAGGGCCAATCAGCCAATCACCTGTGGCCCCTTCCCCCAGCTGGCCCAGCCCTGATCAGGCCCCAATCAGGGCAGGCCAGCCAGCCAACCTCCCACCATCTCCTCCTCCCAACAGGCCCAGCCCTGATCTACCTATTGGGGCTTGGCTGGCTGGACCCCACCCATGCTCGAATTTGTGCACTGGGTCACTAGAAACAATTAAGTCCAGCTTTAGCAAACTTCTGAGGTAGACCAGCAGTTTAGAAACTTTGGCACATTTGAGCATCACCTGGAGGGGTGCTTAACACATTTCTAGGACCAGAATTTTTTCATTTTTTCATTTCCAAGTGTCTAGGACAGTGGTCAGCAAACCACAGCTCACCAGCCACATGTGGCTCTTTGGCCCCTTGAGTGTGGCTCTTCCACAAAATACCACGGCCTGGGCAAGTCTATTTTGAAGAACTGGTGTTAGAAGTTTACCTTTAAAATATTTGGCTCTCGAAAGAAATTTCAATTGTTGCACTATTGATATTTGGCTCTGTTGACTAATGAGTTTGCTGACCACTGGTCTAGGACATATACTTGGAAAATCACTGGTGCTGCTGATGTGTTTTGTCACTCCTTTTTGCTAAATCTGATGCAATTCTATTAAACACAAAACAAAATAAAATTCTGTGACCAGGAAGATGTGTTATCTCTTTTAAACCCCAGTGAATTTAATATTTCCTATCAGCTATTAAGTAATTCGCAGCATAAATTCTTTAAATGCTCTATTTAATCATATATATAGTATCTATAATTCAGAGGAATTACAATCAACTAAAGACTAGGTATTTTCTTATTTGTTAATGGGGATATTATTTTAGGATTGAAAATAGTATTCTTTCTAAACATAAAAAGCTTTACAATTGGGGTCTTCCAAATTTTGTTCTGATTAAGGAAATTGTATATCAGCTGGGAATTAGGGATGACCAAGGATAATATATTGTCCTAATATATCAAAAATATTATTCCTGCAACATAAGATTTAAAGATAACATATGGTGCCAGTTCAGGAGAAATATAAATAAAAGTGGAATCAATCAATCAGTTAGGATCCAAGATAGCAAATATATTTATAGCCCAATGCATGAAATTTGTGCAAGAGTAGGCCTTCCTTCCCCCAGCTGCCAGCACCAGCTTCCCTCTGGCACCCAGAACTGGGCTTTCCTCATAGTCCCGGCTTTGTCTGGAAGGATGTCTGGAAGGACAACCAGTCTAATTAGCATATTACACTTTTATTATTATCGATATATACAGGGTCAAAACAAGCCCTGAAAAATCCCCTGACATATGTTTTTAGAAGCTCTAAAGAAGATGGGCTTTTTGTTGTTATTGTTGTTTATTATTATTATTTTTTTTACCTTTTCTTACATCTTGGTTCTAGACTTAAGGAATATAGGTTAAAGAGAGAGGAGATCTCCTCTCTCTCTCTCTCTCTCTCTCTCTCTCTCTTTCTCTCTCTCATCTCAGTATGATACGTATAACTGAATATGGGAAGAAGCTATAGAATTTTCAGCTGAACAGATTGTGGAGTGATTCAAGGAAGAGCTAGATTTGTGTTAGCCCTTGACCCAAAGGTATAATTTGAAAATGCAGATATGGGGAACATTGACTCTGCAGGATTCACAAAGGCAGAAAGGTTAGAAATTGAGATGCCGAGTGGTTCCATTTGGAGAGAAGGCTTAATAAGGGCAAAGTGAATTCCTTTGTCTGGAAAACAAAGTTGACAGCTGGCTGAATTGATTAACTCATTTGTGGAGTCCGGATCAAATTGTGCATGTTGTGACCAGTTGATTCTTTACGATTTAGTGAGTGTGTCTTCCAATGCTGCTGCTGAGCACCTTAAGAAAATGAGATTGAGCTTCTCCTAATGGTTTATTTTGGATTTCCTGTATTAACCTCTCCTCTGTTATTTCCTGTGCCTTTTCATGACTATGGTTTTGCACAGCATATTAGAGGAAAAAGGCCCCTTAAAATCACTTGATAAATACTGCACTTAGGAATTTTTAAAGGTACAGATATAAAAATAAAGGATTTTCTGTAAAAAGAATGAGGTCATGAATCAGCACCTCTGCTCCTGTTCCAGCACAATAAGCATAAGGCAGGCAAAAGCATGAGGCATAGAAAAAGCACAGGAACAACAAAGTACACCTCAGACTGCCTCAGGACAGAGAAATGTAGAACTGAGAATTGATACAGAACACCACTGCTCATTGTTAACCCTAGCTGCATCCTATCTGATAAAGAGGGGATATGCTAATTGACCACCCACCCTCAAAGATGACAGCACCCACAACCATTGAGGAGGGAATATGCTAATTGACTGCCCCACCCTCAAAGATGGCAGTGCCCACAGCCACAGATGGCAACACCCAGTTCCCTAAGCCCTGCCTGGGTGCCTGCCTCCAGAGTCCCCGAGTCCCTTCAGCCTCCCAGCCACTCAGGGCCAGTCCAAGGCACAGGCAAGCCTCAGATGGCAACTGCTCAGCTGTCCGGGGCCACCTGAGGCTCAGTTAGCCAAGGTTGGCCAGGGCTTGAGCTGCCGGCAGTGGCAGCAGAAAGGTGTGATGGGGTGTCGCTTTCCCCTGATTGCTGGGCCATCTCCTGCTCCTGAGGGCTCCCAGACTGTGAGAGGTGGCAGGCCAGACTGAGGGAGCCCCTTCCAGTGCATAAATTTTCATGCATGGGGCCTCTAATATAAAATAAACTTCAGTCAACAAAAGAACAAAGTGTGTGTAGTTCTTATCTTAGAAGGTAGGTGCTATTATTTTCTCCCTAGTTTTTGTTCTATACCTAAATATCTGAACTAAATAACTCCTCCAGGTATTATTTGAATATCTTTATGTCAATGTCTATATCTATATGAATTAGATTGGATTGTACCTAATTAAAAAAGTTAGCAGGATGACTTATAGGATAGAGTTTCAACACTTATTTCCATCTCTGCATGATACATCATGTCTCCTACCATTCTAAATGCGGCACATATAATACGATTTTAATTGGAATTAATTAAATTTAATTTTATGCAGAAAATAGAGGCATTTGTAGTATCTTTAAGCATAATGAGAGATGGAAAACAAGAACTGGGAATAATTTTCTTATACTATAACGGCCTGACATGTCGTTCAAATGTTTCAAGGCATGAGCAAGCTTAGTTAGAGGAGTGGTTTGGCTGTCACAAATTTACTGTTGATATTTGATCTTCCTCAGAGACAGTCTGAAGTCTGCAGGAGCAGAAGAAGGTTGGTCATTTAGAGTGAAGTGCAGTGTGTCAGGGTCTAGGGCATTGACAAACAGGCATCTTATTATTAAGTGATCAGTCTAAGAAAGAGCCATATCTGAGGGGAGCATGAGAATGGAAGTTGAGACACAAAATACAAGTGCAGGAAGTACCCATGTGTTCTAGCTTATGGACTTGGGCAGAATGCAAACTAGAGAACGTCCCCATTTGTCCAAAGAGTCCTGGGTCATACCTGATTTGTCTTTGGTTATTTATTAATACATCCATTATATCCTGGAAAGTGTCTGGTTGGATGATAAATTCAGGGAATTTATCAGAGAAAAAGCTGTCACCTGGAGCAAATCTAATTCAAGCAAAACATTTTGCTAGAAGGACCCTTCTCTCTAGCCACCTACCATCACCCACTCCAGTATATCTCAAGACTCAGCCACCCCCAACTATAGGAAAAGAAATGAGGAAGTCAGAGAATCCTGCCCACCCTGGGAGCTTAGAACTCTTGGAGCGACTCTCTTTTTAAAGCTTCATTGGGTTTTCCACTCACTTTTCAATTCTTCTGATTTCCCTCAGCTCTACTTCCCATCTGTGTTTCATCCAGACACACAGCTGGGGAGGAATTAAAATAGTGATTGCCACAGCTATACTCACAACCTAGAGCTCTGATTACACGTCCTGTGACATAGACCTGGCCTCAGAGCTAAAAAGAACCAGACTACACATCTTCCTGCCCAAAAGGGGTGGGGCAGGAGGGGGTGCATCAGATGAAGTGGCAATTTGCCACCTCTGACTTAGCGGTGGCTAGCAAACTCTAAACGAAGGACAGAAAGAATTGGGGCTTTGGATTTAATAGCCTGAGAACAGTCTCCCTAGTGGAAAGAACAGTTGAAGAACCAATTTGGTTCAATATAAAAGGAAAAATTGCACTGAATCTCCATCCCAATTGATCTGCATTCCAATCTGTTCCCCAAAGTCGCTTTCTTAGAGGTTGGAAGATATATTCACAGGAAGGAAAGAATCAATATCTGATTCACACATTCACATAACAGAGAATCATTTCTTAGAAGTTCTAAGTTGTTTTTTTTAAATTTGAACAATTCATGTACATGCTGTAATAATTAAATCGTATTTCAAGGCTTATAACCAGAAAACATCAGTTCCTTCTCCTTTTCCTTCCCGGTGCTATACCTCTGCTTCTCAGATTTTCTGGGAATCTACATAATCAATCACATTATTTTTCATTTTCTTTAATACTTTTATTGACTTTAGAGAAGAAGGGAGAGAGAGAGAGAGAGAGAAACATCAATGATAAAAGAATCACTGATTGGCTACCTCCTGTATGCGCCTCCCCTCCCCTCCACTGAAGATTAAGCCTAAACCTGGGCATCTGCCCTGGACCAGAATGGAACACAGGATCTCTCAGTCCACAGGCCAATGCTCTATCCACTGAGGCAAACCAGCTAGGACCAATCACTTTATTTTTCATTATAATCTTCCTCTGCAGACACCTAGGTTATAGTTTCCTGCAGTCTACAAAATCAGCCCTATTTATCTGTTCACTGTATTTCTTCCCCAAATGTGTTGCAATCTCTCATCTGCTGTCCTCTCTGTCTTTGTGAGTATAGTTTTAGTCTTTTAATATCCAGTCTTAATCTTTTGGTATCACTTTAATATGTTTTGAAAAAGAGAGAAAACAGACACCTTTGACAGTCTGTCATGTTTATCTATAAGTAATGATCTATCATTTAAATCTTCTCAAAACCTTATCCTTTATTATGGCACTGACTTACTAGTATAACAAAGAGAGCCCATATATCAACAATTAAAGGGGAAGATATATTTAAAAAATATATTTCTATTGTGTGGCTACTATGAACCAGGAGGTTACATTTTGATTTGTGGTCAGGATACAAGCCCAGGTTTCCAGCATGATCCCCAGTAGAGATTGTGCAGGAGGCAGCAGATCAATGATTCTTTTTTATCATTGATGTTTCTATCTCTCCCTTCCTCTCTAAAATCAATAAAATATATATTTTACAAGTTAAAGATGCCCCCCCCCATACTATCACTTTAGCTTCCCTTCTTCTGCCCCACCATCCCAGGCCTTTATTGCATTATTGTTTGTGTCTATGGGCTATGCATACATGCATACCAGTTCTTTGTTTAATCTCTTCCCTTACCCTCACCCCTTTGCTCTCTGAGAACTGTTAGTCTGTTCCATGCACCCATGCCTGTGGATCTATTTTGTTTGTCAATTTATTTTATTCATTAGATTCCACCTATAAGTGAGGTCATGTGATATTTGCCTTCCTCTGACTGGTTTATTTCGCTTAGCATAATAAAGAGGAAGATATTTTATGGAAGAGGGAGACATCTTAGTGTTACCTAGAAGTGAGCAATACATACCTAAGTGCAGATACAGTGGCTGCTTTTGAAATGTGGCTAGGCAGAGATCTTATCCATTTCAGAGGAGCCAGTGCTAGTTTGGATACCAATGTAATTAACCTAGTTATTAATAACAGGAAAGGAGCAAAGGAGAGGCCAAATATTACAGGCATAACATTTGGGCAGCTTTACTAGAAAGCTGCAGCCTTATACTCCCCAGGCATCTAAACAAAGAGGAGATAGACACATGCTCAGTATTAGGGGTGACTAGGGAAGGTGCTTTCTGTCAGTCACACCTGGGAACAGAGGTCATTGGCCAGAATGGGCATGTCCACTGCAAGCTTAGGAAGATCTGGGACATTTAATTCCTTGAACGAACAAGCTCACTCTTTTGGCTCTTGTGTTCTTGGCTTCTGTTGTACTCTCTTGGTTCCTCTTGGCTGCCCTGGGGCCTCCTGTTGCGGGGAACATGCTCTCTTGGCTCCCCTGCATTCACCCACGTAGCCCACAGCCATGTGGATGCCCACACACAATGGACTCAGGGTCTGCAGCTAACCTGATGCTGAAATGAACAGCACTGCAACATGAACAGAAACTCTGGATACTGGCTGTGGTTTCAGCTTTACTGAAGGGATGTAATTCTATGGAAATAAGGCTTTCTACCATATGTCATCTTCCTGGGGGGTCCTCCGGAAATGATTATTGCAGCAGTACCCCAAGAACCCCAACCTCACTCCCAATGGGGAAAGACCACCCATGCATTTCTCTGGTATCAGCTTGATGCCTCCTATATGTCTCTGATTTGGGCCAATTAAAGGCAAAAATGCTCAAAAGGCATGGGTAAGCCAAACATTTGGTTAAAACAATTTGCTTCTTACGTGTGCTTTGGAAGTGGCTTGTTATTTATCCTTGTAAACAACAATCATAAAGGGCTATTCTCCACAGGTTCTCTTTCCTATAACACATCAGATTTTTCCAAATTTTGTTGTGATCCCCAATGCTATCCTTGAAAAAGGTTTCCATTATTATCTCTAAAATAGTGGTTTAAAAGAAATATCAGCAAGTGCTAAAGAATTACACTAGAGACCAGATATTATCTTGAGTCCTTGCAGCTACATAGTTTGCAGGCTGAGCGCAGACATGTATTTTTCTTATCTTTCCCAAAAGATTATATTTCTCATGTGAGACTTGTACAGAAAGCCTTAGAGTTTGCTGAACAGTGTTTCTTTGCAAACTACAGGATGTGTGTTCCTGGATTCCCAAGAAAAAACTCTCATAGTAAATAGGGTAAATAAAATTTCTAGTATCAACTGCCAAAAGCAACTAGATAGGTAAGTGATAAAAATTTAGTCGAGCACATAATCTTTTTTACTAAGCCTATTCTTTCTCATTCAGTACACAGACTCCCCCATGATACAGAGGCTTTGATAGGGATATATTTTAAATATATGTTTAGACTTAATAAGATATGTCTATAACCACGTAGCCTTTTAAACTGATTTTTCAAGCACGTTAAGTCAGTGCTTTCTTCTTGTTCTACCAAAAAGGCCTTTCTAAAGTAGACCTGGCTCATGGGAGGATGGATAAATGATTGTTGTCAACCTCTTTGGTTTAAAATGACTGATGTTAAACTCTGTACATATTTATTAATACTGATCCTGAATTTTCACTTGTCATGAACAAATGTAAAAATCGTATTATCTTAAATCCATTGCTGGCAAAATTACTGCTGAGTTGTTCTAATTGTTGGCAACATGGATAACTGAAATGTTGAGAAGGATTGAACAAACGCTCATCAATACACAAGTAATCCACTCTTTCCTGCTCTCCTCTCAGAATTACGCCAAAATGTTTGAAAGCTTCGGATGGATAGACAGGAATGGCCGAAAGCAAAAGTGTATTAGTAAGTGTATAACAATCACATAAACACAGGTGGTATTCAAATAAATATATTCATGCACTAGCTATACCGTACATATAAACTGTTTTAGAAATATAGTTTTCATTAGTTTGCTCCCTGTAGTGTAAAACTGTACTATATACTCTTTGCAGAGACAAATTTTGCCTCTGTTGAATATCCAAAGGATTCCATCCTTCCCTATTTCTATTATCTTCATTCACAAAGATGTCAATAATTGTTTGTCTTAGCATTATCCTTTTAAAGAACCACTTTACATTCACCATCTCTCTTACCAACCTTAACATATTATTTTTCTTACTCTGTAGAGCAAATTTACATTAACAATAAATGAGAAAGCAACAGGTGGTATTTCTCGTAACAATACTTGTGCTATTGAGCATATCAAAGTCTTTTGCGTCAGGCAACCTATGTATTCTATGTGGGGCTCTAGGAGGCCAGGCTGGCACATGACTATCTCCATGTTAAAAATAAAGAGGCCGAGGTAGGTCACATGAGATCATGTCCTAACACATTTTTGAGGAAGTCAGTAAGCAGTGGTCAAATGATCAGAAAAACAGCTGAGTATCAAATGTTTCAAAACAGAGACTGCAGGAACTAGGTCCACAAATGGAAATTGTTCTGTTAGTACTAGAATTAATTCAGCCAAGAATTACTGCTGCAGGAACAGACTGCAAGCAGAACGACAGAGGCTGGGGTGTTCAAGCATCATGATAAAACTCGTGACAGGTAGATGAGTAAGCAAACAAATACACAAAACCGCAAGCTGATGGGAAGGAGGCCAGTCGATCATGAGGGCATTGACCATCACTGCGCATAAAGAACAGTAGCTCCATTAGGAGCTGATTGTTATTTAGAGTTTAAGTGCCCCAGATGTTCTCCAGATGAGCTGTATAAAGGGTACTGGCAGGTTAAGACTTGAACATAAGGGTCACAAAGTCCTTCCACGTCTCATATTTTATGATTTCATGGCTTTCCCGTGTGAAACAGTAAGTCAATGTCGGAGCAGAAGCTAGGTTACAGATGTTCTCATATGAATGCTCTGTTGTAGCCTGATCCCTGTGATTGTTGAATTTGAACTTTTTTATTGAGATTTAATTCAAATACCATAAAGGTCACCATTTTAAAGTGTACAATTCAGCGCTTTTTAGTAGTTACCAAGTTGTGCAACCATTACCACTAAGTCTAGAATATTTTTGTCAATCCCCCAAAGAAACCCCAAACCATTAAATTTCACGTGTTATTCATTACCCCAGATCGTTCAACCCCTGATCCCCTTTTTGTCGCTATGGATTTGCCAATTCTGGATGCTTCATAGAAAACTGAATCACTGGAGAGTCAGAGGGTCTAGGTTTGCTTAAGGTTCGGAGGCCATCCTTGCTTGACATGTGAGAGAAATCTATCTCTCTTTGCACCATAAGAGCAATGCCAGTTTCTACCCACATCTGACATCCCTACAGAGAACACTAATAATTATAAGAAATAGGTCAAATCCCCAGTAACCCAGCCAGCCCTGGCTCAGTGTCCCAGGAATAAGAGCAGGACACTAAAAACGTCCTTTTGATCCCTCCATGCATTCCCCTCTTGCTTTCAGTCTGATGACTCTTTGATCACTTAGGCATCAAGATAGTGCATCTATAACCTCCAAAGACCAATCGGGGGCTCTGTGGCATGAGAGGAAGGTTAGAGATAAATGAAACATGTACTGAAATTTGATTTCCTCTCTGCTCCATTTGCCTGGAATGAGATACGGCGAATCTAATCACAGATTGATTTTATTAAGGCTAATGACCTGATGATTAACAAGAGAAAGGCATCTGTGGTCAAATTGCCTGTTTTAATTATTGGAAGGAGCGGCACCATCCACAGGCAGCAGGCAGCCGTCTCTTGGATGAGGGTTCGCTTGCTTGCTTGCATCTGGTGCTATACTGATTATGACTCTCTTGGTACCTAGCAGAGGAAATATACCCAAAAAGCTCAGATGTACTCAATTTCTCACTACTTACAACAGGCAGTGTGAGGCAGAGGTAAAAGGTTTGATCCTGATACGTGTCGCACATTGCAATGGAATCCTGGTGTTACAGACAGGAGATGAAAGCAGGCTGGATAGGATTCCTTTTGGCAGGAGGTAAAGTGGAGACTGTTGTAAATCAGGGAAGCCAGATTCTGGCCCAGGAAAGTAACCATCTAGAGGCCAGAATGTTTACTGATGATTCAGGCAAAGAATATTTGATGTCGATGGCTAGGGACAACTGGGGACAATAAAAGACCTGACCTAGCATGATGCTAGTTAATTGGCATCAGTTGAAAAGGAGGAAAGTTTCAAATGATACATACTTTAAATATTTTATATCCGTTTAAAGCATACAAATGTATATTCATTTTCCCACTCTTGATGGTGAGCCAACATGCCTCCTTTTTAAAATAAGCCTGCCAAATGGGGTTGTATTTTTGCACAAAACATCCATAATGCATCGCCCGTGCTTTGAAATGTTGATACCTTTAAAATGGAGCAAGAATATAAGACATTTGTGAATCTATCAGAGTTCCGAATGATAGAGTTTTAATGCCAAGTTTTTAAACCACCCCTACTGTCCACCCCTATTTCAATGACAATTGGATAGAAGAGGGAGCTGAGACTCATCAATTCACACCGTTATGAAACACACTCAACTTAGGTTCAAAGTTTACTCTTAGCCTTGGCAGGATAGCTTCATTGGTTAGAGTGTCTGATATGCCAAGGTTGCAAGTTTGACCTTCAGTCATGGCACATATAATAAGCAATAAACAGGAGTACATAAGTGGGACAACAATTTTCTTTCTCCCTTCCTCTCTAAAATCAATTTAAAAAGTTGAGTCTTTTCTTAAGATATTCTTTCAGCTCATTAACTTACTTAAAAAATATAGTTACAAAATTAGATACTACATGATAATCTGGTTGAGGAGCCAACATCACCAATTCTTGGAAAGCATGTGGGGATAGCTGGTTGCAAGTGGAGTGGCGAGTAATCTGGCTGCCAGGATGAATCAGGATTTAGAGAAGGAGTAGGGGCTGCTGGTAACCCATGGGTGAGTTAAAAAGAAGGCTGGTTAAAAGATTTCCTATTGTAACAAGTAGAAGAACAGAGTTATTCTGGCACAGGCCTGGTGACATTACAGCTTATGGAAAATAACTGAGTCATTTATCTTATGCCTTTCTGAGAAACTTCTAAGCTGATAACTAGGAGATCATAATGCTTGTGCTATCTGCTGGTATTTCTTCACCAAAGTAAATTTAGCAAAGGTAAATTTACAAGAAAATATGAATAAAACTATACATATTCCCAAACAGGTAATGAGGTAAAAAGTAAATGACATTAATAACAAATAATCAGAAAACTTATTTCCATAGTTTAATCAGAGCCCAGGCATAGTAGCTCAGCTGGATGAGTATCATCTTGTGCACTGAAAAGTAGCCAGTTCAATTCATGGTCAGGGCACATACCCAGGTTGCTGGTCTTATCCCTGGTTCTCTCTTTCTCTCTCTCTCTCTCTCTTTTTTCTCTCTCTCTCTCTTTCTCTCTCTCTCTCTCTCTCTCTCTCTCTCTCTCTCTCTCATTACTGAATGAGAATTTTAAGAGATCAATTGGAATGTCTCAAGCCCTGTACAAGCTTTGCTCTTCTGTGATGTATTACCAAGGACACAGAATCTTCACTGTTCTAAGGATCACCTAGGAAGGAATTTTAAGAATCGTCACAGAAATCTATGTTACTTGGATTTATAACAGCTTAGATCTATAACATCATGAACAAACTTATGTGGGCAAAAATCCTAGAAAGCATGTAAAATTAGGAAGATTTGGGGCAAATTTATTTAGTTCTGCCAACATGTATACTAGAAATCATAAATAATCATGAGTCCAAGCTGAAGATCAACACTAGCAGTTCTGCAATATTAATAAACTGTGAAAATATTTTTCCAACTATATTTTCTTAACTGGTCCTATGCCAATGGTATAGGCCAGTGGTTGGTAAACCGAGGCTCGTGAGCCACATGCGGCTCTTTGGCCCCTTGAGTGTACCTCAATCAGATTGAGGATGTTTTTAGCAAAGGCCAGCTTGGAAGTACACTAATTAGGTTAATAACAATGTACCTGCCTATATAGTTTAAGTTTAAAAAATTTGGCTCTAAAAAGAAATTCCAATCGTTGTACTGCTGATATTTGGCTCTGTTGACTAATGAGTTTGCCCACCACTAGTATAGACTAACACAGATTTATTAAGATTACCTCGTTTGCTATTACCAGAAAATATGTTGTCAAGTACATTATTATTTTTAAAGGAACATATGTATTAATGTCCATTCTCTCAGAAGAGAAAACAATCTTTGTATTATTAAACATGCTTCTCAAAATATCATATATTTGTATATTTTAATCAATTACCTTCCTTCTAAAGTTTTTATGACATAAAATTACTTATTTGTTAGGTTTTGTTAATAATTTATGCTCTTGAAAGTTCTCAGTGCACCTAAGAGAGTCTGGTTTATAGAATTCCAGATGTGGTGCCATATTTCAAGACTATGTTATTCATGGGATGAACAGGTAATATAGCCTTGGGGATTATTTTAAAATGCATTGTAGTTTATAAGGCTTATACATAAACCAGTAAAAAAAAGTCAAAAAGCATGACTTTTATAGTCCCTCTATACCCAGCTGGCATTCACTCTAATTCTTGTGTATAAAAGCAGTTCAAGAATTTTCCTTCTTCCTAAAGTATTTCAAATACTACAGTCTTTCTTCTCTCAAAGATGAGTAAATGTCTAGTTAGAAATGTTATACAAGTTGTTACCAGTTACTCCAAAAGTGGAGTTTTGTAAATGACTGGACAATAGGGCTGGTCAGCTCACTGCTGGATGTTTTTAATGCAGATCCAACTGAGGAATGCTGAATCCCTATTATGATTACACAAATACTGAAATTCTCATCAAGACCTAGATAAAAAACAATTCAAAACGCCAGCAAATTATAATGAACAATACAAGGATACATGTGTTTTTGCATACTCACAACTGTGAACCTACTTGTTCTAATACTACCCATCTGCTAACTGACTGAATTATAACTACACATTTCTCATGTCTACAACTAGAGTGAAGATCAAGATAGGAGCAGACATGGTACCATGTTGTCCTACATGTAAGCCCATAAGTGACTTGACCCTCACAATTAAATTTTATTAGAAGCACATCCCTAGAGCCCCTAAATGTATTGTTTCCTTAGGCTACATGTCAAATGGTCTCACTAGAGCCACAAAAGGAAAGAAGCAATAATTCTTCTTTAACTAACACAACTACTGAAATGAAACCATGTGATATTGACACCAATTAGTAGAAGAACCTTCCCAAATGGTATGTATCATAGTTAATTTTATGTGTTGACCTGACTGAGCTAAGGACCCCTGAATAACTGGTTACATCTTTTCTGAGTGAATCTTTCAGGGTGTTTCTGGGAGAGATTAGCATTTAAATCAGTGAACTGAGTGAAGCAGATGGCCTTCCCCAAAGTGGGGGGACATCATTCAATCTCTGGAGGATCCAAACAGAACCAAAAAGGGGGAGGAAAGGTGAATTAGCTCATTCTCTGCTTAGCTGAAATAGACAGCTCCTCCGCTAACATAGGAGCTCTTAGTGCTTGAACTTTTCGACTCAATCTCACCTTTAGCCTTAATATCACATACTTTCTTAATTTTCCAGTTTGCAGACTGAAGGTTGTGGGGTTTCTTGGCCCCCATAACTGTGTGAGTCAATTACTTCAGTAAATCTCTCCCATTATCTATATCTATACAGAGGTGGGCACAAAGGTTTACATTTGTTCATATGGAAAAATACAAATTAATAATGAGTAATACAAGAATAAATGTGTTTTGGCATACTCACAACTGTGAACCTATTTGTGCTCACCTTTATCTCTATATCTATTCTAGTATCTCTCTATAGCTATTTGCATAGATATCCTATTGATTCTGTTTCTCTGGAGGACCCTCCTACATTATGCTCTCAGTGAGGGAGGACGGCCTGCCATTCACAATCACTGGCACCAGAGCTCCTGTAATTGTACTGGTTCCATTGACTTCCTGTAGTTTAATGAGATGATATTTGGCTGGATTTTGCTCATTACAGTTTTGGTATGTTTTGTTACAAAAAAAATTGTCTGTTTCTTCTATATCATGCCTATTTTTTTATTGCTCTGTGACCCAAATTTTATTTTCTCTGAAATTTCAGGTCTGAGGATAAATGAGAGCAAAGTTTAGGAGTTAGAGCATGGGTAGCTAGAAAGGCAGACCTCTCCCAAAGTTATACATGAAGTCTGTCCCAAATAAAATAGTCAGGTATTGTCATATATTCTATAAGGAAGCACGTTGGGCTTCCCAGAACAGCAATCTGATTTTGAAATCAAAATGGGATATCTGCAGAGAAAAGTAATAGCACTTTGCATTTTATCATAAATGGGGCTTTCCTGGACTAGAGTAGGGGAAAAAAAAAACATCAACCACAAAGAACGTAGGAAGGGGAGGCCCATTTAAAATGATTTTAAAACTATTTTTATACGGTGAGAGACTCAGTTTATGATCCATTAAACTATTACTGATAAAAATGCTCTTTGGTTTTCCATTAGATAGGATATTTTTAGTTTTCGTTTGAAACTAAATTAATTCAGGAAGAGAGAACAGTATTTTTGGATAATAGCATAGAAGGACCTGGATGACTGTCAGAACAACTCATGGAAGTATTAAGTTTATTTAAAGAGCCTTTGGGGGTCAAACAGCTTTGCTTCAAACATGTATTTTGATTTCTTAGTGATACTAAAGATACTTGTTATCCTAGTGGGTAAACTTATCATTTAGTTTTCAAACTGCTATTCTAACATAGACCCCCTATAACTTTGAGTAATCTCTGAATGAGATGTTCACTGTTATTTTAATTTTCATTAAAAAGAATTCAAAATTCAGAGCATGCTTATAAATACAGATAAACTTAATAGTTTCTGAGATAATCCTATCTTAAGTGGCTCCTTGTTAAATTCTCTCTCTCTCTCTCTCTCTCTCTCTCTCTCTGTGTGTGTGTGTGTGTGTGTGTGTTTTGCTTCTCAAATTGAATGCAGACTCATTCTCAGAAAACAGAAATGCAACCACAGCATGGACACAGGCATTAATCAGCATTCTGAAAACAAAAAAAGATCCAGACCCATCCCAACTCCTCTCCTCAGCCCAAGTAGAGCTGTAAAAACAATGTGAAACGAATAAAATACATTCCCATATGCAAGGCAGAGCCGGACTTGACCTTCCCAACCCTGGCATCTGGAATGAACCTGGTAGAGCAAAGTGGACCCCTGGAACAGAGAAGCCAGGAGTCCCAGAACTTAGGCCACTCAGTGTAAACTCCAAGGTTTCACATGTGTGCGTGTGTGTGACAACACAGAACTTGGCTGAAGACTGATGGAAACAGGACCCAGCCCTAGTCCTAGAATGAGGCTGAGACGAGGGACATAAGAGATAAATGTCATGTCTCCTTCGTGAATACCTTTCCAGGAGAGGCTCGGGGGCTCCTGAGGTGGTGAGGAGGGTTGGGCTAGGCTCTTTGTATCCTCCCTCCTTTGTCCCCTGGCATTCTTGGGCAATGTCCATGGCCCTGAAAGGCCCCAGCTGAGGCTTGGCAGGACTAAGGGCCTAACAGGAAGAAGGAAGGAGAAGGGTGAGTTCCTTTCCAATCCCCGTGCTAGCATCAGGGGGCTAATGGAATAGGAAGGTGGCCTTTGCATTCAGCCCCTGAGGTCAAAGGAAGTTGATGAGAAGAGTTTCTTATTTTGAAGGTACGAAATGGCTCTAGGGCAATATATTTTCCAGCTCTTTTGGTCACAGTTTGTCTCCAGTTGCTTATTGAAGTCAAAACCCATACGTTATTTACTGGTCTTTGGTCCCAAGAACAACCAGAGTTCTTCAAATGGGAGCATTTCAGAAGTGTTGCTGCCTAATTGCAGAATTGATTTTTAATAGAGAAGTTTGATTCCCCAAACCCTATCTGTTTCTGAACTTGAAATAAAATGCAACGCATGTTCTAAGGAATAAGATTAGAATAAGATTAACAGAAAATATTCACCAAGAGTCTTAAAACAAAAAACCAAACAAACAAGGTCTGGATTTATTCTTGTCTTTCCCAATTGACTGAAAAAGCTACATGATTAAGAAACACCTACAGTATATCTACCAAGATACCAGATGTAGACTGTGACATAAAAGAAGACATAGTCCCTCACTTAAAATATATTTTAACCTTGTAAAGGAGACTAACTAACCAAGTTACATTTTGATATATTAGCTATAATGTATATAATAAGAACTAGTGGTATTTCCTAAGGGATTTTCTACTGCAATCTGTTTACCATACCAAAAATTCGTAGATCACACCAGCTAAATTCATGCCCTTATTATCATATATGTTCCCAACCTGCCAACCTGGGCTGTAAAGTGTAGAAATATGACCTAGACAAAAACATCAAGCTTCTTCCTTAAGCTTTGATTTAGTGTCAAGAACCCAGTTTTCCATTTTCAGCCCTTTGATTCCTGTTGTGGCGCCTTGAGACTTTCCAGATACACAAGATGCTGCAAACCCACCCACAAATCTCTCTCAATCTCTATCCCTACCTACACACACACACAAAATGGAGAAAAATATAGTAACATCATAATATTACTATATTCCCAAAGGAGGAAAGAAAGAGAAATCAAAAACAAAGTTTTTATAATGCTTTTGGTTATATCATCAAAATGTCCTATTCCTATAATGTAAGATGATAGGCATTTTACCCACTTGTTTTTCTTTGAATGAACTCATCATTTAAAGTGATGTGTATAAATTCATCTCACTGAAATTAAAGCTCTGTTGGAAGAAGCCATCCTGCATTATTCTTTTCTGGTTATCATTTGCCAGAGCAAAAACGGTTGGTTTTTCTTTAACTTAATGAAAGCTGCCTTTATACAGAAGTGACATTTTCTCTTAACAATCTAGGAGAACCTTGCTTCCCCTGCTAAAGTGCAAAATTCTTAGAGGTAGGAAACATTTTCAGATTTATGTGAATCTATCATAGTGACTAGCACTGTTGAGAGAGCATAATGACTGTCCGAAACAAAATAATTCTTGTTGAATGAATGAAATCGTTTTGAGAATGATAGGTAGAGCGCAAAATGTTTTAAATAACATTTCATTTAAACCCTTTATTTTTAAAAATGGGAAGAAAGTGAATCACAGAGACAATAAGTATTTTGTTTAATTCTACACATCACATTTATGTCAGATATAGGAAAAATACAGGTCATATGTCCAAATGTTTCATTCATGTTTATTGAGTATGTATTCTTAATTGGGCCCCTTCTTCATTAGATAATTGTTTAAGAGTTATAGGAAGTGGTATGGATTATCCCTATTGTTCTTGATAATTTTATCATTCACATAGATGCCAAATAGATGCAATAATGCTATATATTTATATCATCTAAATCTTTTCCTACTGGACCAATATACTGAGGTGTAACTCCAGGAAAATCTGCAAAGAAATACCCTTTACATTTAGAATTAGGGAAGATAAACCTTTTGTGTAAAACATTGTAAAAGATGTAAAGAATGAAAAAAGATGGTTATAAATAAAGTCTTGTACTAATGGCATTTTTGTTTTTTACTTCAGATTCTTCCTTGATTTTACCATCTTGAATTTTTGAGCCATTGTTCTCGCCAGTTTTCTGTACTAGCAGTTTTCAACTAAGACACTTGTAATAAAAATATAATTGACATTGTCAATAAAGTAATATACAAGTAGCAAGCATTACTAGTTATGAATAGTCCAGTACTATTCACAGAGATGGCTTTGAGCAGTAATGAGCCACATTACTGTAGGCTTTCAGGAATGACTCAGGAGCATAGATAGCACCTGAATCCCTCCAGTGTTACTATTTAGAAGCCACTTGCCTCTTCTGAGCTCCAGTACCATTATTTGTAAACATAGGAACTAAAATATTACATTTCAAAGCCCATCAATATTAAATATTCACAATAATAGTCATTTACATGGATATTAAGTAGAAACAATTACAAACTGACTTCGGAGTTTCTACTAAGGACCATTCTTCATAAAAGTTCTATTTGAACAGTGGCCCAGCAGTAATTATAAGATGAAAAGCTCTGGCATTGTCCACCACAAAAATGTAATACTGAGGGAAAAGCTTTGCATGATGAGGTCATTGAATGACACTCTATTTTTCATATCTTTGTGTAAAAGTATACTTTAGAGAGTCTTGGTAGTCATTTTACTTAGTATATTTATGCAATGAGCAAATCAAATTTATATACTTTTTAAAATTTGGCAGGTTTAGTTTTGAAATTGCCAAGTTTCAGTTAAAAATGTAAATGACAAATATAAATCCTAATGTTTTACATATCACACTGGTGAGTAATTAGATGCTTAAAGCATGGTTGGATAAGGAACAGTCAGTGTTTATAAGAGAAAGTTAGAGGTGATATGATTAAAGACACAGTGTAAAAATTTGATGTCTCTTTTTTCAGTTTTGAATCGATTCTTTCTTAAACCATGTGCAAAAATAAAAGTGTAACTCTTCAAGGCCAGGGAAGACAGTGATTTAATTTTCTGTATCACTATTGAGCAGTTCATCCAATGTTGTAACACTATGGATGACCAATTAATCATATTGAAAATGTGAGATGCATAAGTACATATACACAGATATATAGGCATTTACTCTTGCATAGTTGCATTTCACATGCTTTGTATTAATAAAGACATTGTAATGGGCGTTGCATTTCACATGCATTGAATTAATAAAGACATTGTAATGGGCCTTTATACCTCTTTAGATTTTTATACAATTGATAGTCTAATTATTTTTTCCATGAGCCAATAAAAATGTTCCTATTCTAAATCTCTCTAAGACTTCAAGAGATTATATCCCTCATTATCCATTATCCAGATGTGTTTGTTCATATATGGGTTTCAAATAGTCTGAATATATCTCATAAATATAGAAAGAGATCACCTATTTCAAGTGACTTATACAGTATCCTAATTAATGTAGTTATTTTTTAGATAGTTACATCAAACAGATAAAATAATAAAATCTTTTAAAATATATGTTAAGTACAAAGAAAAATATTACAGTGAAGATCTCTACACTCATGACTTAGGTTTTCTTTAATCCGAACTTGGGGAAACGTAAATCATTACATGTATAGTTGAAGCCTACTTTGTATCTCTCCCCTTTCCTGATTCTTCCTTTTCTCCTCAAAAAGTAACAACTAGCTTAAACATATTACAAAACTTTATCGTGCTCTAAGTCAAAGTAAAATTCTACGTATATCAAATAATCAATCTTCTACAGACCATATTCTTTGCTTAGAATAGAAATAAATAAAAAAGTAAAACCACATATACCTGTGACAATAATGCCTACTCTCATACTGACTACAGAATTCTGTATAAATTAAATGGGTTTTCAAATCTTCTACAACTACATTATTTTTTTATCTAGTACTTACTGACAGAGGAGCATTAAAATTTCCTGCTATACATGACTCTGAATTTATACATTATTCTATATAGCTCACTCTATATGATTTGTACAGACAATTCATACCTAATAATAGAGAAACATGCAAATTGACAGTACCTCCGCTATACCCACAGCCAATCAGAGTGAGTATGCAAATTAACCCAACAAAGATGGAGGATAGTTTGCATACATTGGCGCCCAGAAGCCTGAGTCCTGGGACCTTGCACAGCACCAGATCACTACAAGGTAGGCCTGAGCAACTGGGAAGGGCCTGAGCCAGAGGGCTCCTGGGCAGGGGTAGAGCCGGTCTATTGGAGGGAGCTGGGGGTCCCCTTCCCAGGACCCCAGTCTCATCCAGAGGCTTAGGACCTTGGCAGAGGGGGAGCCCGCAATCAGAGGGATCTGTGGGGTCCCTGCCCAGGACCTAAACCTCAGCCAGAGGCTTGGGGCACTGGCAGGGGCATAACCAGTGATCAGAGGGAGCTGGGGGTCACCTGCTCAGGCCCCAAGCTTAGGCCAGAGACTTTGGGCCTGGCCCAGGGCAGAACCAGCAATCAGAGGAAGCTGGAGGGCCCCTGCCCAGGCTCCAAGGCTTTAGGCCTGGCAGGGGTAGAGCTGGAGATCGGAGGTGATAGGTGTGAACTATAGAGGGAATACCTTTTCTGGCTGCTCATTGGCTAAGCTCCCTGTTTGTCGCTGGTAATATTCTGAGTAACTTGGGTATAAGAATCCAAAAAGGTAATCTAGGGCTTTGTTTGTCTAAAGGTATATGCATTTCCATTTATTTTGGTTCCTGATATATTGATTTCCCCTACACTCTTGGAGAAAAAAACAAAGGTCCGCTCTGGAGGGCTAAGAAATGTCATATCCTGCCTTAGCTGGTTTGGCTCAGTGGATAGAGCCTAGGCCTGCTGACTACAGGGTCCTGGTTCAATTCTGATCAAGGGCATGAACCTAGGTTACAGACTCCTCCCTGGCTGGGGCCCAGGTCAGGGCTCATGCAGGAGACAACCAATCAAAGTGTTCACCTCACATAGATGTTTCTCTCTGTCTTTCCCTCTCTCTTCCACTCTCTCTAAAAATCAATGGAAACATATCCTCAGGTGAGGATTAAAAAAAAAGAAATAAAGAAAAAAATGTCATTTCTATGAAAGACACATCTTGAAAATGCCTAAAGAAAGTTGTCATTTTTTCACAGTGAAAGGACTACAGTCCATGTTGATAAAAACACCTTGGCGGCTGCAGTGACTGGCAGTGGCTGCAGCAGTGGGGTAATGGGGCTGGTGCCTTTTCCTGATCAGCCCAGTCACGTCCCACAAAGGGAGGCCAGATTGTGGGAAGAGGGCCTAAACCATCAATAAGACATCCCCTGAGGGATCCCAGTATGTGAGAGGGGGCAGGTTGGGCTGAAGGACTCCCCCTCCCCCCGGCTCAGTACACAAATTTTGTGCACCAGGCCCTTGTGTTTTTAATAATTTTTTGATGATTTTTATTAAAAATCAACACTTTTACATCTTAATAATGCTTAAGATGTAAATCTATTTTGTCTGATATTAATACAGGTATATGTGCTTTAGGATTGGTTATTTTTGCCTACTTTTTAAAATAATCTTTTTTTTTTATTTGCCACTTTTCTGTACCTTTATGTCCCTTATAAACCAAACAAGTACAAGAGGTTAATTTTGTGATTTTATTCAAAATGATGCTACCAATTTATTTGTCTAAAGGTATATGCATTTCCATTTATTTTGGTTCTGATATATTGACTTGTTGTATTACTAGAGGCCCAGTGCATGAAATTTGGGGGTCCCCCAGCCTGGCCTGTGTCCTCTCACAGTGCAGGAGCCCTGTGATTGATTGCCCCAGAGAGCTAGCTAGGCCCCGTCCACCCTTCTGGAGCTCCTTGATGGATTGCTCCAAAGAGTTGGGTGTCCCACCTTCGCACTACCCAGAGCCACAGGACCCCCAGGCCTTGCTGTGTGGAGCCATTGCAACCAGTCTCTGTGCCATGCATGCAGCATCAAGTCCCCGCCCTCCCACACATGCCCGCTGTGCATGCAGCCTCCTGGTGATAGATTGTTATGATGTGAGGGCATCACGGTGTGAGGACATGACAACCACATGGGATTTTATTAGTATAGATGCTTCTTTGCTTATTTTCTTTCTTTTCAACCTTATATTATATGCATAACTTTAGAAGTTATTCTTCTCCTTTCCATCTTCTAGTTGTTAGGTTATTTTTTCATATTTCATTTTTGGAGCAGTTTTTGGTTTATAACAAGTAGAGAACTATTTTTTTCTGTCGTTTAATAGATATATTAATAATTTTAAAATTATGAAGTTAAAAAAATGTCTACTCTTCTCCAAAATATTGCAAGGCTTTGAAATTCTTTAACTCTGATTCCTTTCCTCATATTTGGTTTATCACTGATGTGTAGTATTTTAGTTCTATCCTTATTTTTATATCATAGAAATTATTGTATCTCCCTCTTCTTCATAATTCTCTTTCTCCTTGTTCTTATCTATAAATTTTTAAAATAATGTGTCAGATTATGTTAAATATTGGTTATGTTACTCATTCCCTTGAACTGTCTGTCTATCCTTGGTTGCATGAGTATATTTGCTAGACCTTCCTTCTTTATATTCAATTAAAATTATCTCATAAAAGCTATCATAATATTAGGGTCTCAGACATAGTTCTGAGCACACTTGAGGAAGAATAATAAACCACTTTATAATCTCATTAGCAATATTACATCTACTCTTTTATTGAGAAAATTAAGGGAATCTTGAAATATTCTGGTTACCAGAATATTTTCCTGTAATATTTTTTTTCTTATTCCTGATTGCTGTTGAAAATTTGTTCTTGTCTACTTAAATAATTAAACTCATCTTCTTTGTGGTAAATGCAATTGAGCTTAAAGATTAAACTGGCCTGAGAGATTGGAGAGATTTAAGAATATTACTTACCTGACCAGCAGTGTCCAAGATGTCCAGATAAGCTGGCTCATTGTCAATCCTAACCTGGGTCTTATATGCATCTTCTAAAAAAACAAACAAAAAACACAAGACAAAGTTTATATTTAAACCAGAAGCCTGGTGCACAAAATTCATGCAGAGGGGTTGTGTATCCCTCAGCCCAGCCTGTACCCTCTCCAATCTGGGACCCCTCAGGGGATGTCTGAATGCCCGTTAAGGCCCAATTTTACTGTTAGGATCCGGCCTAAATGAGCATTCGGACATCCCTCTTACAATTCGGGACTGCTGGCTCTCAACTGCTCACCTGCCTGCCTTCCTGATTGCCCCTAACTGCTCTGCCTGCCAGCTTGATTGATGCCTAACTATTCTCCTCCCAGCCTTATTGCCCCTAATACCCTCCCTTGCAGGCTTGGTCACCCCTAACTGCCTTCCCCTGCAGGCCTGGGTCCCCCCCCTCCCTTCAACTGCCCTTCCCTGCAGGCCCGGTTGCCCCCAACTTCCCTTCTCTGCCAGCCTGGTCACCCCTAACTGACTTCCCCTCGAGGCTTGATCACCCCAACTGCTCTCCCTTGCAGACCTGGTCCCTCCCAACTGCTCTTCCCAGCTGGCCATCTTGTTTCCACATGTGGGCAGCCATCTTGTGTGTTGTAGTGATGGTCAATTTGCATATTACTCTTTCATTAGGTAGGATAGAGGCCTGGTGCATGGGTGGGGGACAGCTGGTTTGCCCTGAAGGGTGTCCCAGATAGAGGGTTGGGGTTCCCTTGGGGCATGGGAAAGCCTGGGCGAGGGGCCTGTGGTGGTTTACAGGTTGACCATGACCCCCCATGACCCAAGTGGAGGCTTGGCATCTGGGATTTATTTATCTTCTATAAAAGAAACTTCGTAGCCTTGCGCAGAGGCCAGGGCTTTGGGAGCTTGGCTTCTTCCATCACTGGGGGCAACTCAAGCCTCCTGCTCTCTCCAGATCCATGGCTGCTGCCAATTTTGTTGGGATTTATTTATCTTCTATAATTGAAACTTTGTAGCCTTGAATGGAGGGCAGGGCTGCGGGAGCTTGGCTTCCTCCATTACTGGAGAAACCTGCTCGCTCTGTGGGCCACAGCCATCTTAGTTGGGTTAATTTTCATATTTGCTTTTGATTGGCTGGTAGGCATGGCTTGTGGGTGTAGCAAAGGTAGTCAATTTGCATATTACTATTTTATTAGATAGGATATAGTTTAAAAAAAAGACATAATTAGTTTTTAGACTTATAAAGAAAAAAAAACTTTCTAAATAGGTTACTAATCTCCTGATGAACACTTGAGCTGGTTCCAAATCTTGGCTATTGAAAATAATGCAGCAATGAACATAGAGGTATGTATATTCTTTCTAATTAGTGTTTCAGGTTTCTTCAGATAAATTACCAGAAGTGGAATTGCTGGGTCATAAGGCAATTCCATTTTTAATTTTTTAAGGAAACTCCATACTGCTTAAAAACTGTGATACATTACAGAATGGAATACAACTCAGCCATGAAAAAGGAAATCATACTCTTTGTGATAGCATGGTTATACCTGGAGAGCATTACGCTAAATGAAATAAGCCAGTCAGAGAAAGACAAGTGCCATACGATTTCACTCATATGTGGAATCTAATGAACAAAATGAACTAACAAGCAAAACAGAGTCAGACTTATAGTGAGCAGGCTGATGGCTGTAGGGGGTGGATGGGAGGGATGGTGCTAGGATTGAGCCAAAAAGAAAGAAAGAAATTAAAAAAATTAATGGACATGAACAACAGTGTGGTGAATGCTGAGGAGGAGGGGGTTGAAGGAGGTAGAGGAGAGTATAAGGGGATAAATGGTGACTGACTTAGGATGGTGAATATACAACGCAGTGTACAGATTATGTGTTATAGAATTGTGCACCTGAAACCTTTCTAATTTTTTTAACCAGTGTCACTCCAATAAACTCATTTTAAAAAGAAAAAAATGTGTTACTAAGTAAAAAAATTCAGATACTCCAGTCAAGTAGAGTACATAGAGTGAGAAGGATACAACCCAGAAAATATAAGAAAGGGAGTTTCTGCTTAAAGTGAAGTATATTTCTCCTTTAACAGGAAAATCTCATGATGATCTGAGGTGCCCTGGTGATATTCCCTAAAGAAACAGTTAATGGGATAAATGCATGCACCACAATTTTGTATACTGACATTAAACTCAATGGCAAAAGTCTAAAAGCTTTTCCCGAAGATCAAGAACAAAACTGCTTTAACATTGGTATTTAACATAGTACTGGGAATTTTAGCTAGAGTAATATGGCAAGAAAGTAAATAAAATGCATCCATTTTCTGTTAGCAGATAACATGATTTTATATATATAGAAAGCTCATGGTTTCTAAAAGAATTCAGGGGCTGGTAATAGGAGTGAATGGGAAGGTATTGTTTAAGGGATACAAAATTTCTGTTTGGGAAGATGAAAAAGTTCTGGAAATGGATAATGGTAATAATTGCAGAGTATTGTGAATGTATTTAATGCCACAATTTTTAAAATTATAATATTTCACACACACACACACACACACACACGAAATAGAACTTCCAAAAAAATTTAGCAAAGTTTCAGGCTACAAAGTCAACACACAAAATTCAGTTGTATATCTAAACAATAACAATGAACATAAAATAAAATTAAGAAAATTATTCCATTTATAATAACTGAGGTGAAGACTTGTACACTGAAAATTATAAAAAATAATAATGTATTTCCTTCTGTACTTCGCTATATCTGTGTATCATTTCAGTAAAAACAGTGAATATCTGGGTCTGAAGCTCTGGGGTGAGACTGAGAATCTTATTTATTAAACCATTTATTTCCTCATCCATGCCAACCCCTTCCTATATATTTCAGCCTGTTCAAATTCCTACAGTGAGTATATCATCATTTGTGAAATGTGGTTGGAACTTCAGTTTTGAACCCACAAACTCATAGAGTCAGTCTACAATTTCTATATTATTTTATTCACCAATTATAGTATAAGTAAATAGCCAACTGAATCACCATGAAAAATATTTAGAACAGCATTGAATTTTGACACAATTCAATAATTATTTATAATGTTGATTGTGAAATGCAAATACATACATTATTATTTCCACAACCTTTTGGTTTAGAAAGTAGTGATTGTCAACCACAGGAGGCACTTTTTCAATGCATGAAACTAAACTCAACTCCCCTTAAAATTAGATTTCTGCTGAAAATAAGAACACATACAAACACAAATGTACACAAATACATACATACACAATATCATGGTGTCTACTCTCAAGGAACTTATATAATCATAATGGAAGATACACATATATCCAGTGGGATGTGAAGATTCAAATTGCATAGGACATATAGCTTACCTTCAAGGAAATTTATTCCTTACAATTGTGCCCAAAAAAGATGAAATTCTGGGAAATATAACTTGCAAGGAGGTAAACTAGTGTGTTTTTAACAACTCCCAGCCATCCTAAAAGCATTCAGTGTACAGGCAACCACATAGTCTCTCTATTTTTATATTACACTGCCCTTTATATTCTCACTGATCTTTCTCTCACAAAAAAAGAAATCTTGTGGAATTACTTGCAATTTTTTTAGGAGATGCATAGAGTTGTTTTTCATTTTCATAGGGAAATAGGAACAGTTACTTTGGAAAGGGCTCTATGACCCGAGGATCCCATGTCTTTCAGATTTCATTTTTGCTCATTTCAACTCAAAGGCCCCCAAAAGTGCCTGCTGAGGCCAGGATCATGCTGAGTAATCCATATGAGAACTTCACGGTGTGATTATCTGAGCCCTAGGTAAACCCAGCACATAAAAATATGTCAAATAAAAGCTTCTCCTGGGATTAGAAAGAAAAACCTTCAAAGAGACTTGATGTGAATTGGCTAGAAATTAAGCCAGGCCCTATCTCCAAGATTTCTTTCTCTCTTTTAAAAAGTATCCATCAGAGTACACATCCTGGCGTTGTGAATCTAGGTCACCTGCCCGGCCGCCACAAAAGCTAATCCCTTTCATTTCTTCTCAATAAACAATCTTCCTTTCTGTTTCCATCCATCCACTCCCTTTGTGACCTCCCATGCAGAAATGCAGTGACAGAAATACTCCTCTTGAATGCATATAAACACGTCCCTGAAATTCAATCATCTGCTTATAGACCCAACCCTGAAGTGAGCTCATTTATCTTCCCAAGCAAGAGGCCAAATGTACACAAAGCTTTATCAGGCAGAAATGGCAGCAACTGCCTGCTATATTGTTTGCCAGAAAAGCCCAATGGGGCCACTTTCTTGGAGGCATCTAGCACTGTAAAATTCATTTTTACAAGGATGTTTGATTTGAGACTATCGCTTCCCTTTGGCATGTGTCTTCTCTCTCTCTCTCCAGCAGTATTTTACCAGAAGTAACAAAGACCTGTATTAAAGTCTCAAAATTATCTCTAAATATTGAAGTTATCATTGGCCAGACACTTGATCTTTTTTGCAAGATGGAGATCAGAGTACCTGCTGGTCAATGCATAGGAGCTCCAGAAGGATCAACAAAAGTTGCAAGTATCATGGTGCTTAAAATAAAATATTAAAAAAAAAACACAATTCAAATTCTGGGCATGTTATGCTGTAATTTAAAATATATATATTGCTTCAAATTAACCATGAAATTATGTTAAATCTAAATTACCTCTGCTATTTATATTTACCCATGTGGAAATGCTTTTTCGCCAACAAGTAAATCATTGAGGATTTTGGCAGGATATGTTTTCAATAATTATTAAAAATATGAAGTTTTAATTTAATTAAAAAAAAACTTAAGGTGTTCTGGAAGATTTACCCAAAATAATTTATTTAACCCCTTTGTAGAACAAACATATGTATTTAAATAAATTTAAAATAATTTAGTAAATATGAAATAATTTATGTAAATATGAAATTAGGATAACTTAAAACCACAATATGGATCTGAGAGAAAATATTAGATGATCATTGAGCTTTCACTAGATGACGTTTTAAAAATCATAAAGATAATTTAATACTTTTTATATGCCTTCCCAGAATATCTAAAATATATTATAATTAGTATTATAGTGAATATATATATATATATGTATATATATATATATATATATATATATATATCTGAGCTAGTATATATCTCTAAAATATTAGTCATTCAATTTTTTAAAGGACAATAAAATATAAAGGCTTGAATAACCTATATAAGAACTTTGTTAAAGAATTACTTAAATGAATTATCTTAATTGTGTGTGTGTGTGTGTGTGTGTGTAAGCATTTTGGAACATACTGTACTGGACACTTTCACTGGAACAAAAAGTTAAATCATGGCTGAGTCAGCACTGATACAAATCTAATATATCAGTATATTTATCAATAATGTTGTCAATAGGTATTTGAGTGTGTAATCTGTGATTCACATTCTGATAGGCACAGAATCTAACACTGATTATTTAAACAAAACCTAAGTAAACATTAATTTCTAAAATCACTTCCTCTGAGGTTAGACACAAGATAAGAATAAATACTCATTATAAATATTTTTATTCACATTATATGGTGGTTCTAACCTGTTCAGTTAGGCAAAAATATGCCTGATGTGAATAAACTTGATAAAGAAAAAATGTTATTCATAGAAAATATCTTTTGGGAATGTATAAAATGTCAAAGAGTCCAGACATAAATTAGCAAATTGAATAAGTGAATATATTAAGATTTCTGGGAACAAAGTCAATAGAACAAACACAATTTTTCTACATATAAGCAAAAAAATAAAAAATGAAGATATTTAATGGTATTAATTATCATAACAAAATCATATTTCAAAGAATAAATCTTTTAAAATCTTGGATTTCTACTTAAGCTGTAAGACTTTATGAGAAATATTAAAAATTATATAAAAAAGCAGAGGTATTTGCCATGTTTATAGATTAGAAGAATCAATATTTTAATTATTTTAATTTTCCCCTAATTAACAATAAATACATTCCAAACAGATTTGGGGGAACAGTGGAGATCCACCAACTAATTCTAAATATGGAAATGAGAAGAGTCCAAAATAGTTGAAACAATCTCAAAATTGAACAATAAGCTCTTCTATGTATCAAGGCGTACTCTTAATTTGCAGCAATTAAGACAATGTGATAGTGGCACATGGATAGAAAAATAAATTGGCAGAACAGGGAACCCATACGTTAATGAACCCTTTTTTAGATAGCAGAATTGGCATTTAGAGCAGTAGGAAAAAGAAAGTATTTTCAGGAAAGAGGGCTCTCAGATATGAATGTTAAAAATAATGGACCTTGACTACTATATCACAGGATACAGTAAAATAAATGCTAGCCAGGTTATAAATCTAAACATGCAAAGTAAAACAATAATGCTTCTAGGAGGTAGTGTAGAATACCTTCATTGTCTGGAGTGGTAAGACTTCTTAAACACTAGTCCTATATAATAAAAGTCTAATATGCAAATTGTCCCTTCGGGCATGGTTGGACCAGGAGTTTGTCCCACCGCTCGCTATGACTTGCTCCAACCACCAGGGAGTAGCGCAGAACACGCAGGCGTCAACAACACATGCTGGCAGTGGGTGGCAGTGGAGGCTCGGTGGCCCTAAAGGACCCCAGTGAGAGTGGGACTGTGGCAGGATGGTGGAGCAGGTGAGCAGGCGGTGCCAGGCCAAGGCGGGTGTGAGCAGCGGTGTGATCACCCCTCCAATCGCTCTGCAGATGGTGACCAGAGGTGGCTGCAGGGGGTGGGGCTGCCATGGGTTCCCAGGCACTGAGGGAGCCGGGCAGGGGGCCCAGCCCCAATGGATGGCCCAGTAGGCAGGATGGCGGAGCAGGTGAGGGGGCCATTTCCAATGAAAAGTGAGCAAGACATTGGTGATTTTTAAAATATATATTTTATTGATTTTTTATAGACAGGAAGGGAGAGGGATAGAAAGTCAGAAACATTGATGAGAGAGAAACATCCATCAGCTGCCTCCTGCATGCCCCACACCGGAGATGTGCCCACAACCAAGGTACCCTTGACCGGAATTGAACCTGGGACCCTTCAGTCCACAGGCCGATGCTCTATCCACTGAGCCAAACCGATTTTGACAACATTGGTGATTTTTTAAACTATAACTTTATTATTATCATTTATTGAGCATTGGCACTGTACTGGCATGGCAAAAATATATGTATTTTTTTAAACATTCCATTATGTCATTTAATGCTCATAATAACCCTATGAAGGTACTATCCCTACCTCCATTTACAGAGGAGAAATTGAAGATTGGCCCCAAAACTGGTTTGGCTCTGCATAGAGCGTTGGCCTGCAGACTGAAGGGTCCCGGGTTCGATTCTGGTCAAGGTCACATACCTTGGTTGCAGGCACATCCCCAGTGGGACATGGGCAGGAGGCAGCTGATCGATGTTTCTAATTCTCTATCTCTCTCCCTTCCTTTCTGTAAAAAATCAACACAATATATATATATTTTTTTTAAATTGAAAGTTGGCTGAAACCGGTTTGGCTCAGTGGAGAGAGCGTCAGCCTGCAGACTGAAAGGTTCCAGGTTCAATTCTGGTCAAGAGCATGTATCCTGGTTGCGGGCAGATCCCCAGTAGGGGGCATGCAAGAGGCAGCTGATCAATGTCTCTCTCTCATCGATGTTTCTAACTCTATCCCTCTCCCTTCCTCTCTGTAAAAAAAAATCAATAAAATATATTTTTTTAAAAATTGAAGGTTGGAGAAGTTATATAATTTGTTCAATTTCACACAACTTGTAAAAAAAGCATGCTATTTTCACTTATTATCTGATATTTATAAAATCTTTATTTGGTTTTTAATATGTTTCTAAAACAATATAACATTAGATACTAGGGATATAAAGCTCAATAAGATGTGGCCCTTTTCCAAAGGAGGCTTACCAAATTGCACTTGGAGTTGGAGGCTGGTGAATAGATCAAAATTTTGCAAAAAATCTAGCATATTATTCTAACAGTGGACTGTTTCTGTTATAAAATTTAGAAAACTACAGCACACTTTGTTGAGTCAAAGAAGCTAACCCTAAAATAGTATACATTGTAGGTTTCCATCCATATAGAAGTAAAAAATAGGTATCCAGACTAAGCAATATTTATAGGAAAATACTTTCTTAACCAGGACAGAGATTACTTAGATATTTCATTCTGATAAATCATTGTTTGATATACTTTTCTATATATGTATTACATTTTTCCTATTTAAAAAAATTTTTAAGTATATTTTATTGATTTTTCACATAGAGCAGGAGAGGGAATCAAACCTGGGACCTTTCAGTCCGCAGATCAATGCTCTATCCACTGAACCAAACCAGTTGCAGCCTATTTAAACATTTTTAAAAGAGGGATGCTTTCAGTTACTCAGTTACTTAAAAAAGGGGGGAAACTACCCAGTTCCAGTTCTCTAATTGCTCATATTTTATGGTGACACAATATTTGCATGAAATTAACCCATGACTTAACCATTTTTCAACGATTTCATTTTGTCTTCTAGCCTGGATCAATTATCTCACATGATGAGATATTTAATTCCCATTGAGTGAATTCCAACCATGTTGAGAATGTGGTTTATAGGAATGGAAAATAGAATGATACCAAAGGACCCTCTTGTCCAAAATATCTTGGTCTGGCATGATGCCCTGCATTCCACCCCTTCTGCTTTATTCTCTCTAGTTAAGATAAGCCATTTTATTTCCAGGAACCCCCTATTAAAATGCAATAAAACTACAGGAGAGGTAAAAAAATATTCAGCTATTATCAAGCACCAACACCTTACTCTCAAGATTACTTTTGCACAAAATTAGCTGTCATGAGAGAAACAGGAAGCAGAGCCCGAGGGGATGATCAGCAGAGAAGATAAAAGCAGAAAGGAAGGGGAAGAGAAAACACTGCTAAGGGCTGTGGACCCAGAAATGGGAGGACCAGGGGAACAGAGGAGCTGCAGGGGGCACGAGGGCACCTGAGGACCAGAAAGGACCCTGGGTTTTGGCAGCAGCCTGCTGAAGAGGAATGTGTCACCGGAGGAAATGCCTTCCTGCTGCTGCCTTCTCAAACCTGATAAAATGAAGTGGTTTTGTGGCCCAGGCTTGCTGAGCATGGCATTTTAACAACTGAACCCTATGTATAGACTACAGATAAATTGGACCCTGAAAAGAATGACATCTAGAATTCTGGGCTTGCCTTTTTTGAAGTCGGGTAATCCTCACTTTGTCAGCCTTTCTAGAAATAAGGGCTGAGGAGTGCTTCACAATTTTTCCCTGTACATTTAAATCTCCTGGGGATCTTGTTAAAGGGCACTGTTTTAGTAATTCTGGGGCTGGGATTTTGTATTTCTAAGAGGTTATCAGGTCCTACCATGCTCCCTATAGCAGCAGTACTGTGTAATGGTCAGGTGCTATAGGCCACATATGTAACTTACATGTTCTGGTAGCCACATTAAAGCAGTAAACAAGATGGAAAACATAATTTTAACATATGTTATTTAACTAAATTTTTCTAAAATAATGTTTAAAAATATTAATGTAATATCTTATATTTTTATCTTACATCTTAATTTGGGCAAGTCACATGGCAAGTGCACCACAGCTTCATGTGGTTCAGGGTTACTGTACTGGCCAAGACAGACCTAGATGGAGGACTGATTATTGCAATCATTGAGTCCATAGCCTCAAAATTCAAAAGGAGTATTTTTTTTTCACAGCCATCCACAGCCTTCTTTTTTTTTTTAATATTCACCCAAGGATATTTTTACACTGATTTTTAGAGAGAGTGGAAGAATGGGGAGAGACAGAAAGAGAGAGAGAGAAACATAGATGAGACACATCAATTGCTTGCCTTCCACATGAGCCCTGAACAGGGTTGGGGATCAAGCCTACAGCTGAGCTATGTGACATTGACTGAAATTGAGCCCAGGACCTTTTAGTCTGCAGGCCAATGCTCTATCCACTAAGCCAAACTGGCTAGGGCAATCCTTCTTGATTGGAGAAGACCGGAAATGAATTCCAAATACAAATGAATGACATAACTAATTACATTGTAAATTATAACCATTCTGGTAATATTTCATAGTTTGTTTCCTGTACTATAAGGCTCTCAAGGGAAACAGAACCAGTATTTCATAAAATATTAATTATGCATTTAACTTGCAACTTGATATGTAAAATTGATTGACAGATTTGACTGAGTGTAAGAAATTGGCTTACATAACTATGGACACTGGAGACCCAGGATAGCTGATGGTATAATTTATAGTCTAAGTGCAGAAGAGGACCCTTGTACCAGCCTAATCAATCCGGCAAGCAAAGTTCCCTCTCACTCAAACTTTTGATTCTTCTTAGATTCTCAAGTCATTGAGTGAAGACTACCCACATTAGGAAGGGCAATCTGCTTCACTCAATCTACTATCAAATGTTAATCTCATCCAGAAACACCCTCACAGACTTACCCAGAATGTTTGACCAAATGTCTGGGCTTTCCAAGGCCCAATCATAAAATTAGCCATCACACTTCCCTATAGAGTCTTCCTGTACTAGCCCAGTGAGAAACTTTATTCCCTTACTATACTTCTGCACATAATTTTATTAAAGCATATTAACCATTTTCCTTCTTCCTCTCCTCCTCCACCTCTTTCTCGTTCTCCTCCTCCTCCTCCTTCTTCTTCTAATTAAAATAATAATTATTATTATTTGGTCTCAGCTATTTGAAAGCATGGAGCATGCCTTATTTATTGTATGTGCACTGTCTAGCATTCTGACAGGCATATAATAGGTAGTCAGTAAATTCAGTTTACCTTCTCTTACTGTCTGACACTCTGCTCAATTCTTTCAGCTTTTTTAAGTCACACAAGACATTACATACTAGTATATTTCAACTAGAGGCCTGGTGCATGAAATCTGTGCAACAGTAGGCTTTCCTTCTCCCGGCTGCTGGCACGGGCTTCCTTCTGGCATCCAGGAACCGTGCTTCCCTCACAGCCCTGGCTTCATCCAGAATAATTAACATATTGTGTTTTTATTACTATAGATATGCCCAACTTAAATATGAACTTAATAAAAATTATTAAACTTAATGAAGCTCATAAAACCAGTAAGAGATGGTTGAGAGACTAAACTAGGTCTGTTAGATATCAAAAGCTGTTTTTGTTTTGTTTTGTTTTGTTTTTTATTATTAGTTTTTCAAAGACTAATCAAATGCGTAAAGTGGATTACTTTAAAGTTTAGATGCTGTTTTTTATTGAACTGAGTGAATACATAACTCCAAACTCTGGGCCACATTTAAATTAATACTTAGATATAAATAATACTGAGCAGAATCTACCATGAAACCACATTTAGTATGAGAGGAAAAGCAGTTAGTGGACAGCCAGCATCTTTTAAGCCCTACACTCCTATGATTGACATAGAAGAGGCAGTCCCTTTCCCAGCTTCTTTGCTACAAGATTATAGGCCTTTGACCTAAGACTTACCTAGCAGATATCCTATCTAATAAAATGGTAATATGCAAATTAACCATCACTCCATCACAAAGATGGTAGCGCCCATAACCATAAGATGGTGGCACCCAGTCCTCTCAGTCCCAGGGGAGGGGAGGGCAGCTGCTGAAAGCAGGCAACGTGAGCAGCCTGGCAGAATACTTGCTTCACTGCCGTGGTGACAAGGAAAGCATTCCACCCTGGCCATGGGGGGCCTCTGGGCAGCGGGGACAGAGTGGCCAGAGGGTGGGGAATGATTGTGTCATTGACTTGACGATGAGGCAAATGTTCCTCGTCTGGCCGCAGATGGGTCTGTGGACCACGAAGACCTCCAGACAGTGGGCGAAGAGCAGCCAGGCCCCATGAAGAGTTACTGGCGCATGAATTTGTGTGCAGGGCTACTGGTATTCAATGAAATCCTTGATTCAAAAGTAAACATTCGGGGATCCCTGTGCATGAAACTGAATTTATAGGAGGAGGGTAAAGCATGACTAACACCATTCCCAGCGGCAGTAATAGCAGCAATTGTTTCATCAGTGCAATTTGTTTAATTCTGACCTGGTTCAATGAGGTATCCTCAGAATTCACTTCTCTCTATCCACTGGAGGTTATGTGAATGATGCCCAAGCTCTTTCCATTTTGGGGGCACCTTCAAATCCTCCTGGAGAAGTGATTGCCACATCTTTTTAAAGAGAACTTGAACTTGGCCACCTACCAGCCTGGCTCGTTTAATGAGAAGAATTTTCCCCAGACCTAGCTAGCACGGATCCCTCCTCCTCCTCACGGGCTTTTACGCCACGCAAGGCTTAGTTCGTTCCTTTCTTGCCCACAGCAGCAGTTCTCATTTATAGTCTCTGTGCCGCCTTCAAACACCTGGTCCCCATTTACCTTTCCACCACTCAGGGGGGAACAGCCTGATGTTGCAGAGCAATTCAGTGGAGCAAAAGACAAAGGCACATAACTGCCGATTGATTTTACAGCCCATAATTTATGCTCCAGTTTTTCTCTTCCTTCTCAGGCATGAAATGCAGAAGATATCTGCCACATCTGGAGGCCGTGTGACTGGCACCTGTCTCCCCTACTTGGTTAGATGCTATCAGCAGGTGCTTCCAGATGTGTGTCTTCTTTTCCTGTCTCTTCTCATCCCTTCCCTCTTATATTCAATGTTATGATTGAACTTTGGAAAAAAGTGAATGTTTGAAAAGCTAAAAAAAAAAAAAAAGAACCACACAAAACAAGGAAAACTGAAGTTATTACCCATCTGAGCAATCACTTTATTCCACACTTTTATGCCAGAGAGAATCAGTTGATGGTGTCAATCTTATATCCCAATTACTCATTCAAAAAATATTTTGGCCCTGGTTGGATATCTCAGTTGTCTGAAGCATCATCCCATACACCAAAGGATTATGGGTTTGATCCTCTGTTGTGCCCCATATGGGAGTTAACCAATCAATGTGTCTCTCTCATATCAATGTTTCTCTCTCTCTTCCTCTCTCTTTAAAATCAATGAAAACATATCCTCAGGTGAAGACTTAAAAAAATCCAACACTAATAAGCATATGTTATATTATGTACAACACCAGAGGCTCCCATTTCTTTAAACTCTGATGTTAAAGAAACTGCATGGAGCACTGATTGGTTTGGCTCAGTGGACAGAGCGTTAGCCTAGGTTCAATTCTGATCAAGGGCATGTACCTTGGTTGCAGGCACATCCCCAATAGGAGGTGTGCAGGAGGCAGCTGATCGATGTTTCTCTCTCATCAATGTTTCTAAATCTCTATCCCTCTCCCTTCCTCTCTGTAAAAAATCAATAAAATATGTTTTTTAAAAAAGAAACTTCATGGAGTTGTAAAAGCACAGCTCCTAGTTGTAAGGTAAGTAATGTATTTATATATAAGTGTGCATATCCCATATAGTTGCAGCTAGGGGAAGTATTGAGACATCCCTGAGGCAGGAGAGGCTGTTTCCATTGAAGAAATTGAGCCAACAGTTCAACTTCAAAAATGAAGGAGGAGTTCCAAAAACAGAGATGGCTCAGATAATTACAAAGTGATTTAGGAGTAGAAATTGGACACGGCATGGTATTGAGCCCAAGAGGACCTTGGGCATTTTTTGTTGTTGTTGTTATCAAGAGATTTGAAGGCTTTAATTTGATTTCTCTCAATCTTTAGAGTTGTTAAGATTGGCAAAAGAAGGTGACAAAAGGAGTGTATGATGCTGATAAATGGCCAAAACATCAGAATTTCTTCACTTCTTACTTCTTTTTAAGTATAAGAATTGTATTGAGAATCAAAAGATAAAACTATCATATGTAAAGAACAACTAAAATCGTAAGGTATGTAATTAGAATTGGAAAGAATACATAGTTATTCCAGTGGAGTGCAAATCTGATTAATGATGTCCTTCCATAAAATCTAAGAGTGGCATTTTGAACTATCACTGTGCAAGCAAATGGAGTTTGATAAGTGTTTGACTTGCAATCTCGGTTGACAAAATGGAGACGCATGAGCTGGCATCAAATATTGTCAGAGGAATTAGTAAGTGTTTGAAATACTCCATCCAAAATGGTAAACAGTAAATTGTTTCAGTACGTAGGAAGTTTTCTAGTACTTTACTCTAAACCCTGTCATTTCTCACAATGTGTTTTCCATTCTTATTAATGGTTTTAATGAAGGCATGGAATGATACATGTTTATATGGGAAGATTGTTAAAAACAGAGAATAGATTAAGTGATATTGGTATGTAAAAGGTCTTTAACAGGGTTATAAAATGGACTGTTTCTGATAGGACAACACTCCCTAGAGACTGATGTAATTTTCTGTGCAAGCCAGATTCCATGCTGCATCATCCTAATTTTTCAGTGTGAGAGTAGCCTTGCCACGTTTTAATTTTTAAATCTACGAGACTGTTCCCAAAATACAGGTTAGGGTTCCTAAACCTGGCTGGTAATCAGGGCTGATCTGTGGGGCAACCTGCGGGTGGGGCGATCAGGGGGCCCCTGCTGGTATCCTCCTTGGCTGGCGGCCTGGCACCACCCATTGGTTGGCCCTATCCCCTGATTTCCACTGTTGGTTGCCCCCTGGTGGTCAGTGCACGTCACAGTGACCAATCGGTCTTTCCACTGGTCATCCTTCAGTTGACTTGCATATTAGGGTTTTATTATATAGGATTATACCTATACTTATAACATATATTTGAGGAGGGTGGGGAAAGCAAGGCTAAACTATAGTGGATTGGATGTGAAATTATAAGGTTTATTGAGGAAAGGATTTCATTCCTGTAGTGGAGAAGGTACAAAGAGAGCTTTTGGGGGTGTTTGTCAATGTTTAATCTTCTTTCAGGATTTACAAGAATGTTTTTCCTTTAATAATTTATTAAGCTGCACCATATTTTATGTTATTTTAATAAACATCAATATAAAATAAAAAAGTGAGAGTTGGTTATTTAATTTATCTAGATCATTTATTTCATCATGAAATAAGCCTTATTTTGTTATTCTATATATGAAATCTCTGCGCATAGCTTATATTTCCACCAGCTATGAGAAACAAAGTTTGGATAATTTAGGATAAATATTTCTTTCTAGTTAGAAAAAAAATATTTCTAAAAAGGTATTAATATTACCTTGATAAATCATCTTCTCTTTGAAACAAATGGCATTAATGTATTTTTATTAAAACAAAACAAAGGATTCACAAAATTACTTCCTCACTGTGTAGTCTATGAACTCAGTTTCCTAATTGGTTATCAATATAGGAATTATCTCCTGTTAAAGTTGTGTGGGTATTAGATAAGATATTAAATTGAAAACATGGAAAAGCAACACAAAGCATTACTGTATTTAGTAGAAAATGTATCAAACTCCCGCTATTCTAACTGATCTTCAAAGTAAAAATTTTAAGTATTTAGTGTTTGTTTCAAAATATGAATTAGATAGGAATTCCAGTAAAGAATCTCAAACTTATCTAAATAGAGTCTGGCCCAGCTGGTGTGACTCAATGATTGTGCATTGACCTCTGGACCAGGTGGTTACAGTTCGATTCCTGGTCAGGGCACGTGCCCTGCTTATGGGCTGGATCCTCAGAAGGAGGCGTTAGGAGGCAGCTAATCAATAATTCGCTCTCATCATTGATGTTCATCTCTCTCTCCCTCTCCTTTCTTCTTTGAAAGCAATAAAAAATATATTTTAAATAGGGTCTCAGACATTTCAATTACCCATATGTAACTAGTAAAAATTTTGGTTAAAATATTTAACAATTCTTTAAATAATGTAATATTGTTTCTGTTTTCAAAGAATGAAAGTAAGTGCAAGAAAATGGCAGCTATATTTTTTAATGTGGATCTGACTGACTATACAATTAGGTCATTTAAGACAAAATGGTTCAAACAGAATTTGCATTTCAGAGTTTTTCTTATGCAGTCTCACACAATCTATGCAGGGACGGGAAAAAGCAGATGTCCTTAAACAGTTACAATGTTCCCACTTTCAGTAGAAATGGAGTAGCAGAAGAGAAGTGTCAGCAAACACAAAGCTGATCACTGATGAAGTTTAGAGAAATTAAGCAGCTGGAATATGCTCAGAACCCTTTCCTAGTTCTTTAAACAGTTCGAATATTTGCATAGTCTTATTAAAGACGATTTCAGAAATGCTTCTCTGTATCACTGGATTCCATTTTAACCAGATTAAATTTTATGGAAATGTATGTTTAATTCTAAAGCATGTTCCACCTACCACTGTAGTCTAATTAAAGCATGGCATTGACACATCTCAGGCCCCTGCCTAATGCAGTGTTAAGAATCCACACAATTTCACATGCTGGTATCTCTCCAAACCAGGAAGTCACTTTCACCTTTAATTTGCATGCTGCATTCATTTTCAGATTAGTCACATGATTAATGAGCATGTTGGAAATTGTCCAGTTTTACCCACTCTGTCTTGTTGGCCTTATTCCCACCACCAGACTCGATTAACTCTCCCAGCTGTTGTCAAGTGGTTTCACGGAGTATAAATTAGGCTTGTTCATTTGTTTGAGAAAACAATCATATCCACTGCAATTTCGGAATTGTTTCCCATTTGTGAGTGTCAGTAATTGTCAAAAATGTGCATTGGTAAATATTTCCCCTTACTACTTAGACCAAACCTTTCAACGAATCAATATTGAATATTTATCATACTCCAAACTTGTACACCACAAACTTCATTCCTAGTCTCGGAATAAAACACTACAGATTTGTAGGGAAATACTCATAATGAGCAATTGCTGTTGAACTTGAATCAAGCTTTAGTCTTCCAATAGAAGAGAGTTCATGTAAAAATGGCTTTATAATGAGGGAAGTTGAAGAGATAACTTATGGTGTTCTCACCATCATATTTTATTGTTTTTGCTGCCTTTCACACCTTGATTGAACTTTGGAAATTTTTATTCCTTAAACATTCAGTTATAATACGAAAATTAAGTTCTGTTTTTTTCTGCCTTTCACATCATCTCAACTTAATTGACAATTTTTTTCCAGCTCATGTATAGTCTAAAAAGAAAACTATCGCATTTTTCTGCAACAATTAATTAGGTTGGAATCATTAGTAATAATTATAAACTCTTGGAAATAAAAGTGTTTCTTTTAAAAATGATTAGTTTCAGTGGAAATTGAAGACTGTATGTGGGCAGCTTAGTTCTGTATAATTTATGGGGTATACTAGCAGTTTAATTGAAGAACCTTAGGGTTTTTGTTTTGTTTTGTGTTTTGTTGTTGTTGTTGTTGTTTTAATTTCAAAATGCACCCACAGGCACACATACCAGAGCTCTAGGCTGTGGTGAAGTTTTATAGGAATGAAATAGAAAAAAAAATGCATGGGCAACTGTGCTATCCTAGAGAAGTTTCCACATGTTCAACTTTACATAATTTGGTGAGAAAGGTGATAGAACAATCAACTGCTTTTCAAGCAAAATGTCTTTATAAGATAATATTCTGGGTGCTGGGGACTGAGACAGACAAATCCTGGTTCCTGTGATAAACAATGAAATAATATATATGTCTAAAAAAACCAGCAGATATTGATAAGTATTATGCAGAAAATTGGATAAAGGTAGAGGGCTAGATTCTAAAGAGAAGATGTTTAAGATGATAATTGAATGACGAAAAGGATTCAGCCAAGGAAATTGGGCGAAAGAGTATATGGATGGATGAAAGAACTTGTGGGTTGTACCAGGGTCAGCATCAAGCTTGGTGTGCTCAGGGCATAGCATAAAGTTGCTGTTGATTAGAGAATGGTGGGCAAGGGGTAGAGTGTGGCTGGATGTAGCATGAGATGAGTGAGGCAGGCAAGAGTCCCATAAGACAACCAAAGGTGCCAGCCCGTGTTCTTACTCACGTGACATACAAACCTAGAGACAGATTAGTCCCTGAGGCTGTGGACTGAAAGAGGGACCAGAGTGGGATAAGAAAATCATGGAGGGTGGGGGTGGAGACGGGGGCAAGAACTGTAAAATCTGGCATAAATTGTATAACTTTCCCCCACTCCTTATTTTATTGTATCTCAAACAAATATAGATTAAGAATTTTTGGTAAAGAAAAATAACATAAATTTAAATCAGGCAATGAGTTTTTAATCCTGAAAATGAACTATTCTGAGGCCTAATTTAAGAATGTTATATTCAACTCTGCTGATATGAATTTGTTCCTTTTATATGCTCACTCTTTACTCCACACCCATAAAGACTCCTCCTTTCCTTCTACTAACACTAGAGTTATTTCAGGGTCAGCTCCAGTATTATGTGTCTAGTGCTTTTTCAGACTTCTCTAACTCAGAGGGATCATTTTCCTTTCTGAAATTCTAGAAAATTTGTTATAAATGTCATTTCTGTATACTGTTCAAAAGGTAGAATGTTAAGTGTTTCATATACCTTTTAATATACTTTTGTGATTTAAAAGGGAGGGATGAATATTTTTATGTTAAATGAAAGACTGCATGAGTTGCAGATGGTAACATACATATTTAGGATCAGGAGGGCATTTTGATGTCCATGAAACTCTGTCCATAACCACAGCAGCATAAGAAGAGTTCAGCTCTGAGCAACACCAATTGTGAAAGGGGCCAATATTAAAATATAAGGTTCTTCAACGCTCATCATGTTTTTCCTTTTTATATGCGATGACCTAGAAATATAAATTACTTCGAACTGATCATTATTGTGTAAAGGTCAAGACTATTTGCTTAAAATTTACTGGATTGCAAAGCAATGGAAAAATAACATATCACCCTCAGAAAATGCTTTTCTTTCTTTTTTTTTCTTTGCTTCTATGAATCAAAATCACAGTATTTTTCAAATAGAAACAGTATAATCTATAGACAACCTCTTCAAAGATGCACTTTAAACTTGAATTGATATACAATAGAGCTATCTTGTTTAAAATATGAGTGACTGTTTACTCTGGAAGATGTGTATACTATACTTCAGAAAACCTACAAGAAATTAATATACTTTCAGATTTCACTTAAACATGGAAATACAAATTCTAGTGTCTTTATCCTTCCCATTCCTAACTTTTTTGAGTGTTATCCCTATTCATTTTATTGGTTTTACTTTTTCTACTCCATCCTCCAAGGATAAGGTACCTGATTACATTTATTACATGTTAGTTTATAAATAGAAAAAGTTAGCATATGTTTATTTAGATGGTATAATGTATAGTAAAGTAATTTTTTAAGTCAGGATTTTAGATAGTTTATAATATCATTTACATATTATCTCAATCAGTCTTTATCACAACCCTACATTTCGACAACAGATTTTGTAACTGAAGAAACTCTGGTCCCAGAAATTTAAGTAATCTGCTAAAAACAAAATGTTTTTGTTTTTTTTAAGTCATCACATGGAGATGCTACACACTATAACATTATTTTTTAAATATATTTTATTGATTCTTTACAGAGAGTAAGGGAGAGAGATAGACAGAAACATCAATGAGAGAGAAACATCGATTAGCTGCCCTCCTGCACGCCCCCTACTGGGGATGCGCCCACAACCAAGATACATACATGCCCTTGACCAGAATCGAACCTGGGACCTTTCAGTCCGCAGGCCGACGCTCTATCCACTGAGCCAAATCGGTTTCGGCCACACGATAACATTATTGATTTTATTAATATTTTAGGAATTCTATCACATAAGTTCCAAACTTATAAAGAGTAGGAAACATTAGTACACATTTTTTTTGTACCGAATACATTTCTCCAATCTGATCACCTAGTTCATTTCCTTTGACTAGAATCCAAAATCTTTCTTTAAGAGTGAGCCTTTCCTGTGTGAACGTTTGTGTACATTGTGTTTTTAAAGACTATAACATAACTAAAATGATGACTATTCAAGCTGATAACTTTATATCTTATTTGGATGCACGATTCTGGTACTTTTCCTTATGTCATTTTATGATCAACCACAATGGTTGGTTGGGTGGTTGGTTTTTAAAGCAAATTGAATGTGCGAACTAGTTAGCCAGCTAGTGTGAATGTGTGTCATGAATATAAACATGTATCAATCATTTTCTTTTTCCCAATGATTTTTAGTGATATAGTGTCTGGGGACCAGAGGGCTAAGAATTATTGCTCTTGCAGTTCCTCATTCCGACTGGGGGAATGTTGAACTTTCATTATCCACTGACAGAATTTATTGTTCCTAGTGTTTGCAGATGAGCTCAGAAAAGGAAAGCAAAACTCTAACAAAAGAACATGTGATTATTTGGGGCTAAGGCAGCAGGGACATTGTGGTATACTGGCAAAATTGTTTAAACATTCCTGAAACATAACTGTTTTTATTCTGCATTATCTGGACCCAAAGCACTGGTACTATAAGAGTGACCATCTGTATAATCAATTATTCCACTGAAATTTTTGTTATCTAATGCTGTAGACTTGAAAACTAGATAAGTACTAGTAACTGTATTATAATTGTGGATGAATAAGAAAAGATAAAATGACATATTTAGGGTCAAGGTAAGTACTAGTAACTGTATTATAATTGTGGATGAATGGATGAATAAGAAAAGATAAAATGACATATTTAGGGTCAAGATCCTTTCTTTTGAATACCTTTTATAACCTGGGTCCTTTTTGTTTTCTTCAAGATTCATCACCCCTAAGCTAGATATATGAAATGCTGCCATAATTGAGTCATTAAGCTTTTCCTGAGGACTAACAATAAAATATCTAAATTCATTCATCTGATACAAATAGAGTTTCTTCAAAGTTCCATTACCAGGAAAGGCACTGGGATTTTAAATGCAAAGATGTTCATGAAAACAATAATCATGTTCAGGAAACTGGGTGACTCATGCTTGATGGGAGTGTCAGGAAATTTAGCCTTACAGAGCTGATACTTTCATTGAATTCTGAAGTAAGAATCTATGCTAACTAGCAAGGCAAAGAAGATAGAGGTGGAGATGGAGGTGGAGGTAGAGGTAGAGGTAAAGGTAGAGGTAGAGGTAGAGATAGAGGGCAAGCAGGGCATAAGAACATACTTTATACTCATAGATCACTTTGTGGAGAAGCACAATGGAGGGAGGAAAGGCAGATAGTGTTGCTTAAGGGCAGAGAAAAGAAGAAGAGAGTGAGGCCTAGTTAGGCTTAAAAGCTTGACGAAGAGCAGCCTAAGTATAGCTTAGTAGGATGTATTAATTATTTTTGCCTAATTGCCAAGGAAATTCATTGCAAGGACTGAATGTTCATATTGCCCCCCTCCCCCCATTCTTACCTTGAAACCATAATTCCAATGTGATGGTATTTAGAGGTGGGGCCTTTTGGAAGTAATTAGGCCATGAGGGTGGTGACCTCATGAATGGAATTAGTGCCCTTTATAAGAAGGGGCTGGGGAGCTTGCTTGCTCTCTTTTCACAAGGTGAGGACACAGTAAAAAAAAGGGGGGGGGCACATGTAAACTAGGAGGAGGCCAATTACCATGAACCTGAACATGCTGGCACCCTGATGTCAGACATACTGAACTGAGAAATGTGCTTTTGTGGTTTAAAACTACCTAGTTTGTGGTAATTTTTTCTAGCATCCCAAAGAGATTAAGACAGTCTTTGAAGAATCTTAATCAGAAAGAAGGATATGTGTGCATGTCTATGTATGTGTATTTCTGGCCACACACACACACACACACACACACACACACACACACGAGGCCTGGTGCATGAATTTGTGCATGGGTGGGGTCTGGCCTGCCTACCTGCTGGTCAAACTCAGCATCTTATCAGCATCTTAGAAGCACCTCTTATATACAATTTTTATATTTTAGGAAATATAAAATTTTTGGTTGAGGGGACAATTTACATATTAGCCTTTTATTTTTATATAGGATATACACTGAGTGGCCAGATTATTATGCATTCAGAGATCATAATAATCTGGCCACTCAGTGTATTTTCCTAAGTTTTCCAAGAAAGAGACTCTTAGTGGATTAAAAACATTTAGCAATACCTGAAGGAACAAAGAAAGGAGAAGTGGGAATAAAAGCAAACTATATATATATATATCATGGTGAATAGAAAACACAAAGCAGAATAGCAGGAATTAATCCATATATACCACTAAACAAATAAAACATGTATATTAGACTAAAAATGGATTAGATTACTCTATTAATAATAAAAATCATCTAATTAATGTAGAAAATTATCACATGTTATTTAAGTAGATAGCATTAGAAAATTCAATAACCTGCACAGTGCCACAGAATAAACAAAAATTAACAATCTTTACAGCTCTATGCAATAACATGGATAAATCTCACAAACATAATGGTGAATGTAAGGGACCAGATGCAGTATAATGTAGACTGAACTATTTCATTTACATAAGTATTACAACATGGTCAAAACTATACTAAATGTGTCAGGATGTTTGCTTCATTTTAACGCTATTAAGAAAAGCAAAGACAATCTGGGCTTATAGAGAGTGCAGTTGTTGGTAGGTGACATGAGAGGTGCTTCTAAGATGCTGATAATGTACACTGTTTTGGCTGTGTGTTAGTTATATGAGCTGTTATTGTGTGATAAATTAGTGAGCAGTGCTCCTCATTTTGTGTACACTCTGGATGTCATATTTCATACCTAAAATGTTTCAAATAACCAAAAATGTGAGATATAATATTTCATTAATTTGGCAAAGAATTCTTTAAATGTAAATATTAAGACTTGGGCAAGCTATAAAGATTACATCATATGCTGTCATGGAATTTTGTATGACTCCTCAGAGGGTAATTTTGTAATTTTTATTAAAATGTAAAATTCATATGCTTTATAGCCTAGCAATTACACTTGTCAGTATATACTCTATAGAAACACACATGCCCAAGGAAGATATTTATTGCAGTATCGTGTACCTAAGAGAGAAACCAGAAATAAATAAGTGTCCATCCTTAGGAAATGATTAAAATTAATTATCCATAACCTAGAAATAATTATAATAAAATTGTATATGAAAAAATATATGTATAATATATTATAAAATGGTATATATTAACTAACTAGATTGAAGTATCCCTTTATGGGAGGGAATTAGGGGACATCTATAATACTGTCAACAATAAAAAATAATTTAAAAATGAGTGAGTAGGAGTTTGAAAATGCAAATAGCTAGTATATACAATGCTTTTAAATGATTATAGTGAAGAGAGAATAAAGATAAAAGAGCAACTTAATGGACATATACAACTTGAAAAATTAATATAGTTGGGGTAAGGCTGACATATAGGACACATGGCAACATATAAATGTTTAAGGCTACAGCACCAACCACATGCTGATCATTGTAGCCCTGGCTTTTCTTACAGTGGTCCACTATGGTCCCATATAACAACTGGTGAGAATCTTTCAATTAGTTAATTTGGTTCTGGTTAAGGAAGGTTTCACTATGTCTAGATACATGACATATACAGAGGTGGACAAAAGGAGGTTTACAGTTGTGAGTATGCAAAACACATTTAAGAAAGCTATTGCACTAGTCATAACCTGCATGTCTTTTTCCATAGGCCCTTAGGAAAAAAAATACTGATTTTCTAAAAATCTTTATTGTTGAAAGCATTACATATTTCCTCTTTTTCCCCACTGACCCTTTCTAGCCCACCCTTAACCCCTACCCCCAGCCTTCACCATCCTATTGTCTGAATACATGGGTTATGCATATATGCATATAAATTCTTTGATTGGGTTTTTAAAATGCTACTATCTCGCTACTGAATAAAAACAGAATTAGGTTTTTCTTTAATATATAAAATATTCAGATAGTCACATAAGCACAAAGATTAATCTATTCAGGGCATGGTTCCTAACCCGAAATAACTTGGCAAATAACTTTGACCTTCATACATGTCTGGAGAACTTAATTACCATTATTATCACATGACTAATCAAATAAAATATTTAGAACTGTCTTCTAATAGAAAATTAGTTGTTCGAATTGGTTTCGAGCTTGATAGTTTTCAAATTGATTTTCCACATAGCTAATTTTAGCTTCCATCTATCTTTGTCCCAGGGAGAATGCACACCCTGGGACTGTCTTTAATCAAAGAAAGTAAATTGTAGAACATGGATATATGTATGACATGTTCGATTTGATTATTTACATGAATCAAACTTACCTAAATGTCTCTCGCCATGTCTTCATTTCATGCTGAGTAAATGCATGCTGATATGGACAACTTTGATATAAAATGTCAAAGAACTGACTGACCTCTTTATTCTCCAGAAATAATTCCAACATAGAGGTTAGAATTACACTAGTTAAGTGAAAAGTATTAAAAAGAATCAGCCATGGCTAATGACAAAGATTCACTTTGAAGAGGCCATAAATTAGAAAGCAGTACTGAAATGCTCCCATTTTGGGTGGAACAAATATGGATTTAGATTCTAGTTCAACAGATTTTTAAACATATGACACTGGGAGAATGAATCAATACACCACTAAAATATTGAAAATACCAAGATGGATGTTATAGTTCTAAATGTTTTCCTATGTGGAATATTTTACACTTTTTAAAAAAATCCAGCAACACATGCATGAATTAGGGCAAGTAAATATCAATTTTGTTAGCTCTTTTAAGATATGCTTAAAATAATTGTATCTCATATATTGCATTTATCAGCAATAATGGCCAATTTTTAGTACATACCGGTATGAATATTTACTTTCCCCATTCTAATTGCTATGCAAGATTACTCATTAAGAGCCAATAGAATACTTACTGTGTCTTTAATAATGAACTACTAAAAAAGTCAAAGTATAAATATAAGATAGTTGACTTCATACTAAGTGCCCACTTATAATCCTTGAATAAACATAGAAAATGTTGAGAGGTGCTTCTGTTGTAGGCACACTATTGTCCTCAAGGGCATCTATATCTAGAATTGGTAAATGTCTCTCGTTGTTCAGTTTGACCAAAGAGAATTGCATTTTATTAATTATTTTTTAAATCCTTATTCAAGGATATATTTTTATTTATTTTAGAGAGAGGGAAAGGAAGAGAGAGGAACATCAATGTGAGAAACATTGATAAGCTGTCTCCAATATATGCCCCAAATGACCTGCAACCCAGGTATGTGCCTTGACCAGGAATCCAACCCACAACCTTTCAGGATATGGGATGATGCTCCAACCCATTGAGCCACATCAGCAAGGGCAACCACAGATCATTTTAATTAGCTAATGGATATAGCCAGCATCACAGATGGTTAACTGAAGGTTTCCATGGGTATGGTACTATCTGAAAACTCTATTAAATGACTAACTATAAGAACATTGCTGTTTTCACAGATATGGCACTTTATTCTTTTCCTGTAGAGCTAGTTACAGTTCTTACCAATTGCTCAGGAAGAATATAAATCTTTCACATGAGTTATTATGCAGTATTCATGGCTAGTAAGTGAAATGGGACGTCTGAATCACTGAACAAGGAAAAGCATTTATGGCTGAATCAATTACAAGAGTATGTGTTCTTTGAAAAGAGGCTATGTAGGTACAGCTGGAAAATTGTTGGTCGTATGAATTTCTGGGCACTGTGGGTACTGAATAAATGTATGGCCAAGTAAATTAATAAAGTGGTCACCGATTCCTGAACTGTTTGTTAGAGCAGTCTTCTGGGGGTTATTTTGTTTGTTTGTTTTCTTCTGCAAGAAAAGCAAACCAAAGAAACTATTGAATAGGTCCTTGAGGCCAGTTTAGTCTACTCAGATTGTGTGCGTACTTATATAATGACCTGAAGTCATCCTAATGCAATGAGAAAAAGGGACAATTGGACTCCAGATAAAGACATATAATCTGCTCTTAACAATGATGCAATAAAATTAAGTAGGGGAGATCAATAAGAAACATAGTTCTGCCTAATTTTATGTGCTATTTATTCCTATGCCTTGTACAATGCCTAGATCATCATAGCTTCCCAAAAAAATATTTATGAATTAATATTGAAAGAAGAAGCTCAGTCAGGGTGGCTCAGTGGTTGAGCATCAACCTATGAACCAAGAGGTTACCAGATAAATTCCCCTGGTAATCTGCACACGCCCTGTTTGCAGGCTGGATCCCCAGTAACGATCTTGCAGGAGGCAGCTGATCAATGTTTCTCTATATACATCCTTCTCCCTTCCCCTCTCTCTAAAATCAATAAAAACATTTTTTTAAAAAAAATATTAAGTACAAAGGAAGAAGCAGATGAGAATAAAAATAAGAAGCAGAAAACATAATAACATATGCAGGCAGAGTGCTTTTAATTGTTCCAGGAAAGTTTCTTTTGGTAACTATTTTAGGTTAAGAAATAGCCTACAAAAGAATACTAACTAGCACACCTTTGATTAATTTAGTTGTTTTCAAAGACTCTAAAATTAACTGTAGCGAATTCTAAAAATGGTAAATGTTTTGCTAGAAATATTTGTTCACCCAAATTTTCACTTAACAAATATTTATTCAGCACTACTATATCCTGGGCATTCTGAAAAGGTTTGGGAAAACACTAGCGAAATATATATTGGGGGTTCCTACTCTCATGACTCCTTAATTAAACAGGTAATTAACTAAGTAATTATTAAATTACATAAAGATAAATGAAATTAAGGAAGTATCCAAGGTTCTGATAGAATGCATGAAAGAGGTTTTATTTGGGAAAGCCAAAGGGGACTTCCTTTTATTTATTTTTATTTTTGAAGTACAATTGGCATTCAATATCATTCTGTATGAATTTCAGATGCACAGCAAAGTGGCTAGAAAGTCATATACTTTACAAAGTGGCCCCCTGATGCTTCAAGTACCCACCTGGCTCCATACATAGTTATCACAATATTATTGACTATATTCCGTATACTGTAATCTTCTTCTCTGTGACTATTCTATGACTACAATTTATACTGCTTGATACTGTCATCTTTTTCATGCAGTCCTCCTACACTCCCAACTGTCAGTCTGTTGTCTGTTTCTATTTGGTCTATTTATTTTGTTTTAGATTCCACATAAAAGTAAAATCATATGGTATTTGTCTTTGACTTATTTCACTTATAATACTCGCACAGGGACTTTTTGAGGAAGTAATATTTAAGCTGAAATTTGATCCAAGTATAAGTTAATCAGGCCAAATGGAGGGTGGAGAGCTAAAGAGCATTCGGAGTTAAAATATGTGCAAACATGTCCTAAGGCAGAAAGGGGCTTGGCTAGTCTGTGAATGTAAAAGAAGGCAAAAAAGGTGGTGAGTAGCAAGTGTGAAAATGAAAGCAACAAGACCATGAGAATTTTCACTCTATTCTTAGAACTTTATTCTTCATCCCAAACAGAACTGATACCATTGGGAACTTTTCAGCAGTGCAAATTTGCGTTTAAACAGATATTTCTGGACCTGTGTAAAAACCAACTAGAAGAACTAGTCCACACTGGAAATGGAGGTGATTTGGAATAAGAAGACAGCAGATATTAGAAAGAGATGGGGACAGATTCAAGATATTTTTAGATGGTAGAAACCACAATGTTTGATGAATGGTGTAAAGTAGATGTTGAAATAGCTAGCAAGCATTTCTCTTGAGTTATTGGCATGAGAGCCTGGTAAATTGAGGGTTTAACCATGATAAAGAATCCTGAAGGAAGTCTAGTAGGGATAATCAGTTATTATTTAAAGTCGGGGCATGTTCACTTTTGTCTGCCTTGAATCTTATCTAAATGTGAAAGTTAAGTAGACTGCCAGCAATATTCATTTTTATCTCAGAGAAAAAGTACAGAACTATCTCTGTCTAAACCCTTAGCTGGTTCTATACACTCTTTAAAGATCTGGCAAATCTTTTCCTTCGTCTTGCCAACCTGCACATTATGTCATTTATTTCATCCTTAAGACTTCCTGTTCTCCAAATTCTCCATCTTAGTTACATGTTGCATTGTCTTATTTGTGTGCCTATAATTTTTTGTTCTTCTGAGAATATCCATTCTTGCTTCCTACTTGCCTAATTTCTATGCATTCTTCAAAATTCAGTGCAGTGGGCATCTGTTCTATATATACTTCATGTCACTTCAGGTCATGCAAGATATACCTTCATTGTCCTCCTTTAGCACTTTGCACTTTTTTTTTTCAATGAACTCATCACGTGGTCTTATATACTTATTAATTTTCCAACCCAACCTGAAATGCACTGAATTCAGACTGTGTTTTTATCTCTATATATCTAGTGTGTAGCATGGGACCTAGCACATAGCAGGTGAATAAAATTTTATAAGTTTGCAGGAGAAGGGGCAAAAATAACAGTTTGAGGAGAGTGAGAGAATTACTCATATGATGTAATCAAAGTGATAATGCTCTGTAACTGAGAAGAAACGCACATCTTTCAGGGTTCAGAATTTTTCATCAAGTATTAGAGCTCATCAAGTATTTCTCAGAGTATGCTATTTGAGATCAACTCTTGTTTCCTTCTGTATTAATTTGCCAAATGAAGTGGCCTGGTTTTATATGCTTACTTTCTATGTTTTCTATGTTTGCATTTATTTGATTATTGGTGAACATGAATAGAAATGATTCTCAACATAGAAAGTTATCAATAAATAATAATTTGAACTAAATATACAGTCCACAAGTGAGAACCTGGGGAAAGGGACACAATATTCTATAGCAGAAAATATCAATACCTTGAAATCTAATTCATATTAAATTAGAAGTATATACCATAAGATTTTTAATTTCAAGCAAGTTACAATATGATTAAAAGAATATAGAAAACAAAATGTCCTTGGTCATTGTCTCAAATGTCTTTAAGAAATCCAAACTTCTCTGAAAATTCTCAAAGAATCTTGAATTCTAGACTAGAAGGCCAAAATTTCTTAGCTTTTAAAACATATAAAAAGCTGTGATCCTAAGTCACAGTTAATAAAGCTTAAGAGAGGGTCACTAAACTGACTCTCCTTTCTTTCAAAAACTCCTTAACACTTTGGTTTTTTCTTATAGTAATAACTGACTTTAAAGATATAAATATTTGTATATTTGTTTTAAGTCCTCTTTCTGCAATAAAAATTCCTCAAAGGCTAATTTAGTTCTAGAGGATAAACAGATTCCTTTGTAAATGTCAGGCATTTAAATATTGTTTGCTGATTGAATTGCATACAATGCTTACCTCTAATAATTTAGTGTTAATAAAAAATGACATGTGTGTTTATTAGTATTAAAGGTTGGATATTAACCTTTGGTCATTTTTTATTTCCATAATTATTTTACTACAGAAGAAAATAATTTTAACACAATTTTTAATACTTAGAACATTTTAAAAATTACATTAAACCTTGAATTTATTCATATTTAATACCTTTAGCATGAACTTAATTTACTTTTTAAGTGACATTTCATCACAGGGAAGAATAGAATCAACACATTTCAATATTCCCTTTGTAGGTATTTTCTGTGGATTTGCAGAAGCTAGACCCATTGGTTACTGACTTTGAAAATGTGACTCCTACTTAAAGGGAGCAATTATTTATTTGGGAAGAGCATTGGTACTAGACAATATGCCTAATTCTTCTCAAAGCTAAAGGGAAACTAAAATTTTGAAGTTATGCAGATTTGAAAGAAAAATAATTCTAGGCTGAATATAGTGAGATAATAAAACCATACAAATCTTTCAAAGATTTCAGAGAAAAACTATTCAAAATCTTACTCATTCGGATGACAAACAGACCTGAATAGGAATTGAAAAATAGTCATTTATTATATAAATCATGAAATAAGTATCCTTGATAGGTGTATTCTTCTCTAATTTGTATTATTTTCAACATGTAGTAATAAGAAATTTCTCTTGGGCCATTAAGTCAGCCAGACTGAATTATAGTTATGTAGCATGAGCAAGAGAAAAGTAAATTATTTGGAACTTTCACATTCCTGAAACAAGATACCAATGGAAAATTGTTAACCTCTATTTCCATCAGAGATGCCAAGAAATGAAATGATGGGAAAATCATTGAAAGTAATCAAGTGTTTTGTCTCCATTTTCAAACTTCTAAAGATATTTTACTTATAGCCATGTTAAGGTCTGACTTCAGCCCTTTGTGAGTATGGAATCTCAAATGATGAATGAGCCTCATGGATATCTAAAGGAATCATCATTATATTCTCCTTTATTCCTCTCGAAGGAGATATTTATGATGTATTCACATATATTGCCCTATGCAAGCCATAGGCATGAGAGTCTAGTGACCAAAAAGGTAGGTTTTTGAAATACCAGTGCATATAAAGCTTAAACAATGATGGAAAATGATGAACAGAGTGATTTCTGATTTCATAAATGATATACAGTTGAATTTTCCAACAAGATAAAAGATTCAGAGCTTTTGCCCAGAGATTTCTTATCTTCTGTAATTCATAATAGGTATGCAAAGTTATCACCATTCCAGAATTGAGATAAGAAAATGGATTTAGAGGATTATTAAACATGGACTGTAACTAGTTACTTCTAAAACTTTACAAAATGATTATTTTTACTTCAGAAGCAAAACTCAACTCTTTGAGGAAGTGCTTTTTGATGAACAACATATTAATTGCTTGCACTTAAATCTTACTAATTCAGTTCAACTGATGAAGAGGTCTTGCTAAATTATGGGACATTTAAAAATGAGTATATTTCATTTATTTCAGCAGTACTATTCAAGCAAATATCCTGGAGAACTTGCAGGAAGATATACAATGTAATTATTTATATAATAACATTTTATGTACACAGTAAGACTTTGAATTAAAATTGCCAATCGAGGATCACACCAATTGTAAGAGTAGGAGATATTCCGATCAACTAAATTAAAAGGGTGAAAGGATGAGGTGTAGTCAAAGAAACTCACAATCTAAATCATGAGGGGTCCAGAAGCTATTTGTTTTTTATGCCAAGAAATAATGCTTTGTATGTGTTCAATATCAATGTGTTTCTAGAGAAAGAATGATATGACAGACTGCTTGGAAATTTTCAAATGATTCTTTAACGTGGCTCTTTGAATGATTAGTAAAGCAGTTTTCAGACATAGTTTTCCTTTGATTGAGGGAGAAAAGGTATTCCCAATTGCAATGTTCCTGCACTTGATGTGATAAAGAGAAAATTGCATGGAAGAATGAAACATGGCTGGATTTGTTTATTCTAATAATAATTTGACTCTTGAAGTCTCAGTTTCCTCATCTGCAAAATCAAGATAGTAAACAAAATTATATCTATACCGAGAGTCCTTTCCAAATGAGCCATTAGCATGGTAAACTACTTGTGTACTACAAGATGCAGACATTGATAAAGTAAGAAAACAATCAAATAAAAAAACACACAACCATATCAGTTTTATTAGCCAGCACACAGTTTATAAATGCAATAGATATCCATTAGTGGATCCTGAAATCGAAATTAAGTTAATGTATTCCAACCATCATTTATCGGAAAGAAATAGAATAGAATGGAAAAGATGAGAATGCATGGCAAGAAGTAATGGCAAATATTGTTTTGTGGTGACTTACATATTATATATTAATGTGTGTATGTGCTGAGTCATGGTATAAAATACATTTCTTATTATCCTCAGATATCAACAATATTTTTAAGCCATTTATTTATAGAGTATCTTTATTTGAGCAAAAGAAGAAAATAATTTTTTACTCACCAATAGTGGGATCATGGTAATCAGGGAACTGATGGCTAATAAACTGCATTGTCATTGCTGAAAAAAAAAATAAATTCAATTTAATAAAAATTCACCAATTCTTCAATAAAATAGTCATCATGGTACTTCAGTCATTTTAATAGGTTTTAGTGAACAATTTATTTCTGAGGGTGACTAATTACACAACACTAACCACAAAAATGATGATAATAAGAGAAAATTCTATAAGAAAAAAAAGTGTATCTAGAGTGAAAAACAATGTCAGATAATTCTCTGGAATAAATATGTCCAAATTTGAAGTGTATTTAAACAAATTTTGCACTGAAGTGAAAATAAGGCTCTTTTGTAAAAAATATATATTTTTAATTGATTTCAGAGAGAAAGGGGGAGGGAGAGAGATAGAAACATCAATAAGGAGAGTGTTATTGATCAGCTGCCTCCTGCACGCCCCACACTAGGGATTGAACCTACAACCAAGGCATCTGTCCTGACAGGAAATGGACCATTCATGGCCTCCTAGTTCATAGGTCAATGCTCAATGACTGAGCCATGCCAGCTGGGAAAAATGAGGCTCTTGATATAACGGGAATATAAACCAGATGTAGAATCTTCTTGGCTTGTTCTGGTTAAACAGGTGGTAGTAGTTATAGATCTTTTTACTAAAGATCTTGTACATTTTCTGGAACTTAGCTTTTTCATCTTCAAAATGAAAACATCTCTGAAGTCTGTATTAGTTATTAGTATGATGTATTACTAATTAGTATTAGTATTAGTATTAGTATTATCTCTAGCTTTTCACAGTTGAAAGTGTTTAAGTCACTTTTATTTTGCCTAATTCATGTTAATTAGAACATTTTATTAATTTTCATTATTTTTTGGTATATCCTGTAAATTCTCCACATTCTTCTTAAATTTATGAAACATTTTCAATGTTTCTTTTGTAAAGTTCCCTTGTGTAAAATTTCATTAATAGGTGATAAGGGCATTCTGAAGTAAAGAAACAAACTTGGAAAAATTAGTATATAATAGTTATCTTCATTTTAGAAAGAGACAGAGAGAAAGAAAGAGAAAGAGAGAGAGAGAGAAAGAGAGAGAGAATATGCATATGACTCTCTCCTTAACCAAATTTGAGTCAGACTCCTCTAAACCTTCCTCTGAACAGTCTTGACTTTTAGCTTCTGTGTTCCTCTTTGCTTCACCCTATTTAGCAAGAACCCGCTGAGTCATCTTAGAGTAAATTCTCCACACTAGATATCTCATCACCATTAGTATCATTACCCAGTCTCCTTTAAGTGTCCTCTGTTTACCAGGTGTACCTTCAGGTCAACTAAGTCAAGTTAACCAGAATTCCCCCTACTCTTGTTATTTCCTCTTCGTAATTTTCCTTGGACTGACCCCCAAACTGCCTCTTGGCCTTACACTCCCAGTTTTCCCTGCTGCATTTGAAATTGAGACCAGTTCTAAACTGAGTTCTCTTTCCCCCATTGCAATAGTTACTTTATAATTCTATTTTGAATGTTTTAGTTACTCCTCAGCTGTGATTTTCCTTAACAAAGCTAACAATGACTCATATCTCTGCACCAATGTCTCACTACTCGATCAACACATTGAAATTCTTGATAATCACAGAAGCTACTAAGAAGGGTTAGAAAACATTGTGTATAATTATGGGCTAAGTTGATTATCATAAGCTTAAGAAAGCATTTGGTAGGCTGAAGAAGTTTGGAACACACTTAAAGAAAATATATAAGCATTTTATGAACTGCAAAATACATTTTACATTAGACTTCAGAATCACACAACTAATATCAAGATCTACCTGTTACACTTATTTATAAGACCACCTAGCATGCATTTAGATGATGACTTTCACGGAAACCTGCTGCTTATTGTATAATTGAAAAAGCTCTTCAAATCTAAAATCTTCTAATCTACCACTGAGACAAAAACCAAAGAAGAGCGAGCCAGCTGAGAGTTGTTCCAGAACTTCAAAGATAATTTTAGAAAGATTGATTTGTAAGAGTTTCTTTTGTGTTTTGACATAGTGGATGCCTGATAGGACATCTCAGAACCATTTCTTTTTGCAGAGATAACATGTAAAAGAAACCAGTTTTTAAAAATCTCTCCTAAATATATATCAAGTTAAATGTTGAAGATAAGACTTCTAAATATGAGCAACTTAACTGGAGACTAAATTTTATTCATCTTATGATGTATAGGCTTACATCCTTGACATTTTTAAAATAAAGCATTTTTTAAAGTTTTGCTGAGCACCTCAAAAAGGTATGACAAGAGATCATACTTTTTTAAACTTTTTAAGTTATAGTAATCAACAGAGTGGAAATCTATGTATAATTTATAGATTTAAAAATTAATTCTCCACCTAAAAATATGTCTAAAATGATAGGGACGATGACTTAAAAATTTTTTAGGTCAACTCTGTGACCATCAAAAAAAATCTAGGGTAAGCAATAGTGATAGGAGTTCTGTCATGTTCCATCCATGTAAATGCTTTTCTTTATGTCTGTTTGTCTTTCATTTTTTTTATGGATACAGAGAAAGTGCAGAGAAAATACAAGTAGAAAAGGCATTTATAGATTAGATTTGAGTCATAGATCTGAGTCATGTACTGTAATTTTAACAAAAGTAATTAGGGATGAAAATAAAGGATTTTTGGTGGATTCAGCCTCTGCCTTTTTTATTTCTAAAAGTATTACAGTTAGTGGATGACCCTTGTTAACAAACATGAATACTATTTACCTCTACAGAAATGAACATTTACTTAACATTTAAGCTGCAGATAATATCAGGAAGAATCTGATGGATTTTATATCAAAGGCCTTTCCCCTTTATTAGTGGCCATATCCTATGTAAATTTAGTGCTTGCCCAGACCTTATAAAGTATTCATTAAATGCATACAATAAATAATGGGCAATTGCATCTTCAATGTTCATACAAAAGTAGAGCTGAGAGATTACACACAATCATTTTTTAAAGCAAACCCATTTTGATTGAGCTCTTCTTTTTCATGCATATGCTTTTTTATTTAAATTTCCATTTCATTAGATATTCTAATAATTTACTATTTCATTCTAAAGTTTAATTTAAACCAACTGCTTCTTGTTTTGCATAATTCAGTATTAAACCATCAAATTTACCTATATGAAAAATGTGACAATATTACACATCACTCTCCTTGGAATGTCAGTGGTATTTGCCTAGGAGCTGAGACTTTGGTTATGAAAATTATAGATAGAAAGGAGTTGTTTTCTGCACAATTTTTAAAATGTTAATATAATGTATAAAACCACACTACTTCCATTTTGCACTCCAACCTTCCTCTCCTCCCAAAAGAAAGAGAAGAAATTTGATATTTAAGGAAAGTACTAAACTGAAGTCATCTGGAGAATATAATCTACAAAGAGATAGAGGCTGGCAAGCCATTGCTTTCCCTTTGGGACTTGAAGGCTCTGGTCACTAAGATTTAGTACCATTCCTCACTTAGTTTGTGGTGGCACCTTGATGAAATTACTGAAACTATGTGAGTTCTGTTGTCTGCAAAACAGGAAGGAAAGACAAAGCTGCACTCAGATTAAGCATTCTGTAACACCTCCTCCTTCCTTCATCTCATTATCCTCAACATCATCATCACTAATTCATTATCCATTTAAGATCTTTTATCTCTGTTCTAATTCTCTCTTCTCTTTAGTCCTTTTTCCTATCTACCCTGGATTTCTGGGAGTTTTTCACAACTTTCCAGCCATGACACTTCCAAAGGAAGAGCTTTACTGGTGCTGTTCCCTCTGCTGGATTGCCCTTTCCCCAGGTAACTGCTCAGCTTGCCACTTTCAGAATATTATGTCCATGTTATCTCCTCTGGGAAGTATTCTTTCACCACTGAATTGTAACTGAAACCCATTCCTCCTCACTGGAACCCCCCATTACTGTCATTCACTCATTCATTTATTCTTCCTCCCATCTATTCAAAAGCATTTATTATGTGCCAGATCCTCTTTAGGTGCTTAGAACACACCAGTGAACAAAAGGGACCTCTGCCCTCTAGATTCTTATATTCTAGAAGATGTGGGAATTCGAGAAGGAAACACACACACACACACACACACACACTGGACACGTTTACATACACATTAATAGCAGCTTAGCATAGCCAGTACGGCTTACTGGTTGAGCGTTGACCTATGAACCAGGAGGTCACAGTTGGATTCCTGGTCCGGGAACATGCCTGAGTTGCAGGCTCCATCTCTAATGTAGCAGATCAATGATTCTCTCTCATCATTGATCTCTCTCTCTCTCTCTCCCCACCCCATTTTCTCTCTCTGAAATTAATAAAATATATTTTTTAAAAAACAACCAAAGCATTAGTTTGATCTGGGTTATAGATCTATCAAGGAAACAAATTGGTGGGGTCATAGGACTCCAAAACCAGATACTTTCCATTGTGTTACTTGCTTCTTAGTAATTTCTACTTCTTAACTAAAAATGTGTTCTCTTCATGAGTGAAACATAGATAGTTGCTAAATAATAAATAGCATAGAAAAGTGAGAAATATTTATTCCTTAAATTAATAGAGAAATGAATAAATATAATATTATATTTTGACTTACAACAAACCTCAGGTGAAAATATTTGATAGTATCTTTTTTTTCCCCTACCAGCACTAACGTTTATAAACATTTCCTAAGATGCATTGAGTGGAGGAGCAGAAATAGGCTCATGAGAAGTTATAGCCTGCGATATTTAGCAAGGAAGCTCTTCATCTCGCTGAGAACCTTGAGTGAGATGAAATGGCCCCCAACCTGGAATGCTTCCAAACAGTAATGATAAAATCATTTTCAGTTCAAGGTCATAGGGAGGTACTACGAATGGTGATAGAATGGGATCTTTATGGAGTTTGGCAAAAAGATCCAAAGACCCCTCCTTCATCCTCTTTGCATCTTTTAGTCCTGAATAGGTCGTACGTTTGTGTAGACTGAAAAGAATGCTGAATCATGAATTAGATCAGAGAAATCCTATTCTCCATTCTAATGCCACTATTTTTATTTTTTTTCTCTAAGTCATGCATTTCTAATGTGAATGTGGTTCTACTCTGTTTTCTGTCGGAACACTGAGGAATCCAGCAATGGTGGTTTGGTGACTTCTAACTCAAAAGTGAAAATTTAAACTTATTTTTATCAGGAGGAATGGGCCTCAGCAACCCAGGCCAAAGCCAAACCTGTGCTTCCAAGAGTTGGATTCTCTCCACCGATTATTATCTTCTTTGAACAGCAACATCATGTGTTGATAGAGGAAGAGACTGGTTTTAAAAGAGGGTTGAGACTTGATGGTCCGAGATAGATCAGGAAATGGCACTGATTGTTTGGAAGAATGGCGCCAGACCAAGGAGGAGGATGGGAAACACAATGCTCTCAGCTCTCCCTTAGCTGAGGGTTTCCCGTCCCTGGCATGTTCCCCGTCACTTCCCTTCCTCCTTTTCTCCCCATAAACCCTCCGCTAACAGAAAGAAATGGTGCTTTCTAGGACATTAAAAATCCTCTTCTTCTTCACTGAATGATTTCAAGGATGATGGATGGGACACAAAAAGAAATGATGGATATTAAAACTCAATATTACCAGTCATTACTTATTTGCTCTTCGCTGACAGTTTATTTTGTACTCAATGAAACAAAGAAGAAAAATAGACGTTTTCACCAATAATTTCTCAAGTATTTTATCATTTAGGATAAAACACATCTCCCTAGGTAAATAAAACACTGTGGATGCTCGGCAAACATTTTCAACCAGAAGTAAATATATCTTTTTCTTTATCTCCCTTTTTAGAGTATAATAATTAATGGAGGCAATTACTGGCATCTCATTCACGTGAATGACTGTTGATAACCAGAAAGATTCCCAAAGAGCTCAATTTTACAATGTATTTACTTTGCCAGGCAAGTTATCATAGACATGAATCTTTAGTCTGTATCAGAATTTATATTCTTATTACTTTTTGAAACAGCTACCCCAAAATATAGTACATTAGTATACTGAATATTTTAAGCTGAACAGGTTTGAAAAGTGGCAGGTGTGAGAAGGACTCTGAATTCTGCAGACCTACCTAAGGCAGGTCAGAAGACCCTCATGTGAGAGCTGCCCTCCCTATGCGCAGAGGAAATGAACACCTTTGTATGCAGAGAGGGATCTGAACAATCAGGCCTTACTAAGCATCCTAGCTACCAGTTTACTACCCTTATCTCATATGCTTTTGTCGCATCACATTTTCCATGACTTTCCACACTTCATCAAACGCACTATAAAAATTCTTAGACTTAACCATGTCTTCAGGTCTTCATTTCCTTGTGAAGGGTCCAGTGTCATGCAAAACTTACATTAAATAAATTTGCATACTTTCTCCTATGAATCTAGCCTTTGTCAGTTCAGCTTACAGAGCCGCAGCCTGAAAAGCTAAGATGTGTAGAGAAAGAGATTTTTCCTCTGTTGCACTGGTCAGCTGACTCTAACCAAAAGGCCAGTGAAGGACATGAACCGTGTTCTGCTCCATTAAATTTCTTCTACCCTGATTCGTATTTCCCACTTAGGGCCTTTTGCCTTGAATGATTCTGGATTCTTGGATGCTCTAAAATCATTCAACTACTACACGCTATGGTGAATTGGGGGGAAAATGTTTGAATCTAGAATGTACAGCCTGCTTAATTGGTTAGGGTTGTGTTCTGTCATTTGTTCTTCTAATACAGATTACTAATGTAGCGGTTCAAATCTCTGGAGTGAGTATGAGGTGAATTATCAAGAGATAACTGGAAAACCATCATTGACATACACAATGACAGTAAATCCTGGCATGTGAAATCATAAAGACAGTCTGTACTTTCCTTTCATAAACAATGGCACAATAGGAATGACCTGGAATTTGTCCAGGAATTGATAGAAAGATCATTTAGAAAGAGCTGAGTTATCATAGCAGCTGATGCTAGCTCATTAAATTAATTCAGAAAAATCACATTAAGACTTCTAGTTCAATTTCCTTAACTTTAAACCACAATGGCTCTACTAGACATACTTACTTATTCTTCTGTACTTTTCCTTAACAAGCAGTTGCACTGCAAGTTAAGTTTTGGGGTAAAGTTGAAATAGGTAAACTCTATCTTCAAGGAACTCACAGTTGAGTGATGAACACTAAATGTTATGATAGTTAATCATGGGTTCCTATTTAGGTAAAGAAAGGATAGCCACCTAAACTTGGAGGTGAGTAATTATTTTCTTCAGAATGCCATCCTGATTCTTGAATAATAAAAGTGTGTTAATAATGCCCATGGTGTAAGGAGTCAGTGGAGACTTCCAGACAAAGGAAACAGCATGCTCCTAAATTGCACAGACTCAGGCAACACACTACATTTAGGAATTTCACTAATCCAGTATAGGTGGAGAGCAGGGTGTGGAAGAGGCAAATGATGAATGGAGAGAAAGGCCAAGGTCATGTTACCAATGGCCCATTATGCCATTCTAAACATTTAGAAAGTATGTATACAGGTAATACATTAATAAAAAAATAAAATAAAAAGATAAAGTGTTCTCATGGGTAATTATGAAAGGATTTTTTTTTAGAGAGAAATGATATATTCAGAATTTCACTTTTAAAAACAAAATCCACTGGCAGAAATGAAGCAATGGATGTGAAGTGGCATTACTACACACAAAGACACCTGGTAGGAAACTGCTGTGGGAAAATGAGGCAAGAAGCAACAAAGGCTTTAAATAAGACTCTAGCAGCAGGGATTTGAAGGGATGAATAGAATTGCTAAATATTATAAAAAAAAGAATTTGTATGAACCATAGACCGATTAAATATACCTGGAAGAGTTATTTTTCTGAGTGGATGGGGTAATGCCCTTCGCTGAGAAACAGTAATGGGAGTAGGTTGGGACATATAATGCATTTCCATATAGGATAAGTTCAGTTTAAGGTTCCTGTGAACATCTATTAAAAAATTGGGCATATGGATCTAGAAATCAGGAGAATCCCTCAACTGTCTTTTAAACTAATATTACAACTCATTTTACAAAAAAATTAATTAAGAAAAAACACTTTAGTGTTAACTGAGTGCTAACCATTAGCGTAAATCTGAATAATTGAAAAATGAATATCATTTAAGTATTTGTTACATAGATTGTTCTTGCTTTGAAGTAGCTCATTATCTGGGAAGGAACATAAGCTTTGTTGTCTAATAATTAAACCCCAAAATAGTAAATCAGAAATCCTAAAAGAAATTACCAATTTCTGTAACATACGATAGGATACCGTTTAATTACCTTTTTTTCCAGATGAAATGTGTATGTTTTCAAGCTAGTGTTTCCTTTAGCTTCCTCCGTGTTTCACTCCCTATCTTTTTGTGTGGTATTTTAGGTTATCCCAAGACTGCTCACATCCTGTGTGACACAGAGACAGAAAAAGTTCCCAAGGCTCTACCACAGTTTTATAGGCCAAGTATTGCCAGACAATAGCCTCCTGGACGATGACACTCTTCTCTCATGAAATTTATCTTCAGCTTTTTCTCCTTTTACTGCCATTGCCATTTTGTGCAACAATGGCTAATAAATAACAATCAAGTCCTTTTTCCTTCTCCTACTGTCAACCTTTAATTACTGCATTAACTTTTATTACATATGTAATATAAAAAAGTTCAATAGTACCATTTATATATGTGAAAAATGTGCACCTAAATCATTAAAAAATATGGGTGCTCTAAGAAATTTAATCAAGATTATGTAAAAGAATAAAGAGCCATGTATGGGAATGATTGATTACTAAAACTTATTTGTTTCCATTATAATATCCATCATGATTCATATGTTATAAAAATCTAATTTGAAAACAGATGATACTATTTCCTAACTCTAACTTCCTGAATCTTTCATGGGATTTATCTCTCATCACCTACATAAGACTCTAATTTCCATCGCTATAGGAATATTTCCAATTCCATATACTTTGATGCTCAAACAATTCTTTCTACTCTGTTAGAATGAATTTGAAGTTCATAAAACTGGGAACCCCAGTGGTGATCTCCATTTCAGCCTATCCCTTTCCACAAGTCTGAGGCCTCAGCTCTGTCTCTTACTTGCTTGTTTCCTTCTCTGCCTACACTGAACAACATTTAGCTCAGTTTTTCTTCTCTGAGAACTTCCCTAATCCTTCCAATCTTTAGTAATTTAATTTCCTTCAGAATTTATTTGTCTCCCTTCTCAATTTCTTCACACACATATCTGTGTATCCCTAGTAGCCTGTGGAGAAGAGGGTGGGAAAGTGGCTAGAGTGAGCAGAAGTTAACAGTTATATCTTGCTTACCAGTTCCAGGTACAGCACATGTTTTCTGAAGTCTCAGTACTACTTTTAGATAGATATTATTATTGTGGATGATTGAATGAGAGAAAGAGAGCCCTCACTCCCAGAGCTTTCTATGGAGAGCTGGACTTGAATCCATTGCTATCTGATTTGTCCTCTTCCTCTGACCCATAGCCACAGGACAGTGGGAGGGACTTCAAAGTCAGGGTGCTAGGGTTTACCTTAAAGTGCTGCTCCTCACTAGTTGTGTGGACTCTTCATTAAATTAAACATGTTCTAATTTATCTGCTCAAGATTTCACACACCTTACTACAGGTGGGGTTCTTAGGCTTAGAGAAAGAGCCCTACGCCTTGGTACACCAATTATTCTCACTTTGTAAATAAGAAATGGAAGCACAGGGAGTTTAGGGAACTTGCTCAAGGTCCTAAGAGACAACTGGACTCCACTTCCAGGCTGACTAAACCTGCACTGGCTCAATATGCTGCTCACTATGCCTTTATGAGAATCTACCAGCACCTGTGGTATAAAATAAATATAGGATTAATTTGATGATAAATAGGATTATAAGGAAACACTAAGCATAATGACTTGCACATAGCAATAACTAGATAAGTAATATTTGCTGTTATTTTCATTATTTGACTGTGCTGTCTGGAGGGCTGGGGGCAGGGATTAGATAGCTTTATCTCACTGAAAAGTGGCTCTGTGCATGTAATTACTGCTTCATAAAGACTTTTTTTATTTCATTATTTTATATGTAGTTGTTTTGAAAGATGGGGAGGAGAAAAAAAAAGACAAGGTGTTGTCAAATACTATTAACAAACCAGAGGTCTGATGCACATAATTCATGCAACGGCTTGGCCCTCACAGCCCACCTTTGTCCAGAAGGTTGTCCAGAAGGACATCCAGAAGAATGTCCAGAAGGTCGCCCGGCTATCCAGCCTAATTAGCATATTATGCTTTTATTATTATAAAATACCTAAGTCTTAGAATTAAATTATATTAGATTTAAGCCACAGAAAATAATGGCGTCTTGTTTTATGCTACCACATGAAATTGGAGATCCTTGTAGGAGAAATTTTCTCCTTGGATTTTATATCCATTTCATAGCAGAAACCATCAATATTATCTATCTCAGATTCTGAGTATTTGCTTTACTGGTATTTGCCTATAACACAGCAATCAAAATGTATTATGGCATCTGTGGGATCATCTTCTATCATTTGTCCCTTTAGGACACTGATATCCAAATGTGCCCACAGCAGAGCACCTGGCATACACTGGGTTTGTGAAACTCTTCAACTATTTGCAATTCTATACCAGAAAAGGAGAAGCTGTGGAGTTAGTCCTATGTTGAAAGTTAGTTTGACTTTGTCCCCATTGTGTGTCTCCCTCTAAATATGTGTGTGTGGCTGCAAACATAATAAGGTTGGAGTATGCAGCTGGGGCAGTATTCAAATGCTTCTCTCTTAATATCTGGAAGATCTAAAGGGGACTGGTTGATGACATCACCCATTTGAGGACACAAAAAATTGCAGGATGAGATCCAAAGGTGTCCCTTTGAGGCAATTTATAAATGTGTTACAAATAAGATTAGAAAGAATGCTGTATCTCAGAAAGAGGACTAATGTCGAACTTCTGGGAGCTAATTCAATGATGTCAAGTAACATGTTTTAAAAAAGAATATAATAAAAGAAAAGTCATCTATATGGAATCAAGAACATTAATTGAAAAGTATGTACATGCCAGATTTAATTCAATAATGATGAAGGAGATATAAATAATATCTGGAAAATTCATATTTTAGTCATCAGAAAGTCAGACTCGGAATAATCATGTTACAATTTTCCACAGCCCTCTTTAATTCCTTATCCTTGGTTCCATGTTCTAAAACTTGCCTGCTTTCCTATTCTGTTTGCTGGTACCTTGATAATTGAAGGGTTTCTTGGAAGAGCAAAAAAGAAGTTTCTGGTCTTTTGCAAAAGAATAACTCTCATTGTAATTGGCCCTTCTGCTTCTTAAATTATTCTTTTTACACAGACAATTTGATTAGGTAAATTAGTTTCAGGATTTATTATTCCCATGGTACACTCATAAAAGTTTGTGTCTGAATCTGAAAAGCAAAGATCTTGAACCTGTCAAGACGGCCCCATAGTGATATTTACAGCTTTCAGCCAATGCTCGCCCCTGCACACTTGTGAAATCAGCCAGGGGCTGATTTATTGTTATTTTGAAAAGTTCTTCAGCTAATTCTGATGGCGCATTTGCTATGTCTTCTGAAATACAATAATGCCGTGTTTAAGAGAGGAGGGCAGCCTGATCAACTAAGGATCGCTTCTCAATCACCTATATAAGTAACTTCAAAAATAAAGAGATAGACATATTCTTCCAAAAAAAAATAATAATAAGGCTGTGCAAGCAACATCATTACTTCTGTCCCCCCCACTGAGCCAATCTAGGCCCATGTCTCCTGGGAGAGCTTGATGGATGCTTTGATAGTGAGGAAAACATTGGACTAGGACTCACAGATGGAAATTATAGTGGTGGGTGCTTGACAACTCTGTATCAGAGGCTGGACCAAAAAGGAGATTAAGGAGATTAGCTTTTCCACTTTAAGTGTATCTCCCTCTAAGTCCGAAGAGGGTGCCCATGATGTTGTCTGGGTCCTCTAGAAAGTAATAAAATGATTACATCAAATGGAATCATCCTTATCCACAACTGGGAAGATGCATGCTACATTATTTTTGCAGCTTCTTTAGTAGAAGTGATGTAATGTAGGATGAAGCACAAAATGGAAATCCAGTTCTCATATTGAATAAATGACATCATCTAGTACCAGGGGCAGCAGGGACAGCACCACGGGGCAGGGTAAGAGGTCATGTTCACATGTTGTTGGCCTAAAAATTAGGATTTAGTCAAAATAAATTCTGTACTTATAACCCTCAGCTCATCTCTGAATTTTGTTGGTTTCCTTGATGTGTATGGATAACCTAGAGAGTGGAGGTAAATGTTTATGCAGAGACAGAGTCTAAGCCTCTTTGCAAAATAGAGAATTAAATGAGGAGATGTAAAAAAACAGGCTTATATTTGTTCAAGTGGACACTCCATAACTCACTGTTATTATTACACATGGAGAAGCCTAAACCTATCAAGACTTTCTTGCACAGTGATGTATTTAATGGCACAAATAAGTGTTTATACTTTATAATTTAATGGGAAGAACAAAAGGCACTAAAAGATGACTCAAGCTCTATAAAGCTCAACCATCACAATGAAATCCATCAATATCAAAACACACTGACGGAATACCAGCAAAAGCAATATTCCTCCCAAGACTGTAGAGACACTGTCATCAAAGTTAATAAACATTTATGACAAAAGATTATTGGGAAGCTTCCCAGAGCTGTGTCCTCCCATGGTAATAATGTACTTACAGGAACTGTGCTTTAAAGGTATCTCCATCACCCATCATCTTTTAGGTTGAGAAATGACCAATAGGGGACAGTGTAAGTGGTCGCACTTATGAAACAAGAAGTTACACTTGACAGACATTTTATTACTCTTGGAACATATTAAAGAAATAAATCAGGAGGGTAGTAAAGAATTTAGATTTTTTGAAACCCCAGTCTTGGGAATCCCAACGCAATGGAGACTAGGAAGATGGATTCTAGGCACAGAACACATCGGGATTGCTGTGGGCATCAGTAAGGACCTCGGCAATTACGGGTCCCCTATGCGTTGCTAGGAGGAATGACAGGGACAATAGATTTTGACTGTTACAATCTTTGAGCCACCTTTAGCAAACAAAAGTATCTCCCTGTTTCATTTCTTTTACCTTTCTGATATCTGAAATGTCAAAAATAAACTTTTATTTAACTATAGTCATGAAGTGTTGCTTTCCAATTGAGTGTTGAAAGAAAAATTCTTTATTCATGTTTTTTATGACAGAGGGTGTATAAATGCAGGGTGCCAGTTGGAGACTTTCCGGATGTGATACATTATTACCTATTTATTAAGGCAGGTAGGATTGCTAACAAAATGAAATGCTTTTTCATATTTATTGTATCTAGATCTTTTTGCCTCCTCTTGTTCCTCAATATATTGTTCTAATCATCACACCGTTTTTCTGCCCACTTTGATACCACGATCTTACTTATTGTTTGAGTTAAATCACAGTAGGCTCTAGCTTTCTGCTTTCCCAATGTGAAGCACTATATATAAAATGAGTTACTGCAAATAAGACAAGGCCAGTGCCATAAACCTGTCAACCTCATCTCCAGGATTTTCCTCCCAAATCGCACCACACACTTTCTTGATATTACTTCCCATTGAAAAAGGACAAGCCTCTATTATAGCGAGGCGTGTATGAATCTCCTGTTTTAACACGTTCTCAATAATGTAAAGGAGTTGGGAGCATTTAGCATGGCTCATTTTGAGATGGCTTTGGTGGAGATTCATCTTGTGTGTGCATTAAACTGGCGTTCGCTATTTAGCTCGTGTGAAAAACAGAAGGCATTTCAGTTTGGGTTTAAGATTCGGTGATAGCAACCCTCCGTTTTCCACAATCCACCAAGAATATCAAACAACCAGAGAGCAGCAGATGTTGATATTTTCCCTCGCAATGGAGCCCACCCAAAGGATTGACACTTCCTTTTTGTGTACCATCTGAAGCATAGCCGGATGCAGCAAATGGCTTCAGCCAAGAAATTAGAATTAAATCAGAAGCCAAATAGCCTTAGGAGGATTTGGGTGTGTTCTGCCTGGGGAATACAAAGTACAATATTGGACTTTCTGGGTTGATATGAGAAGAGAACTCATACAGTGAACAAACAAAGCTAACTGGAAGCACAGCAGGATGATTGTATTTTCGATATGGCATTGAGAGTTTATTATAACTACATCAGAGTGGCAATTATGATGAGAAAACAAATGAAGTGGGTAGTGATTAAGAGTCAAGTACTTTGCTGACATGCTAGAAGGTTTAGAATCACGAACCTGGTTCTAACTGTGTTGGTAGTAATGTTGAAAAATGATTTTCTCTATGTATTTTAGATAATAATTACTTGAATGTATGTGACAAGAAATTTACCTTGGCATGGGCAGAAGGAAGAGTCTAAGAAGTGGCCAACACAAGAGGCCCCGCTGTGAATGATCAGGCTCAGAAACTAAGCTGCCACATTACCTGGCTACCTGCCCAGCTTTGAATTCATCCTGTTAGAAATGCAGACACTAAGGCTCCACCTCAGACTGACGGCATTAGAATTGCATTTTAACAAGATTTCTGAGTGATTTGTATGCACATGAAGTTTGAGAGGCACTGCTCAATAACACTAAAAAAGATTTGATGCCGAAAGCAGTTTGGCTCAGAGGATAGAGCATAAGCCTGCAGACTGAAAGGTCCCAGGTTAGATTTTGATCAAGGGCTTGTACCATGGTTGCGGGCACATTCCCAGTAGGGGATATGCAGGAGGCATCTGATTGATGTTTCTCTCTCATCGATGTTTCTAGCTCTCTCTCTCTCCCTTTTTCTCTGTAAAAAATCAATAAAATATTTTTTTAAGTTTTGATGCATCCATGTTTGTGTATATGAGTGTATAGAACACATACACAAGAATCACACTACCCTTGAAAATCAATTTATAAAAAATGCTGTTCCAAGTTCAACACATTGCAGTCTATGACTAACACTGTTTCCTGCCTCTGCTCCTCAGAAACCACTTGCCCCCTACCAACATAGTAGCTAATCCCTCCTAGCCTCTGTCCAAGGGAAAGATTCAGAGACCACAGGGTGGAGGAATATGTGGGAATAAAGATTTTTCTCTATATTTTTCCAACGCAGGATGCCTTGATGCTTTTCTTGAGATAATAAGAGGAACTGTAGCCCTAACTGGTTTGATTCAGTGAATAGAGCTTCATCCTGCAGACCAGATTTGAGTCTGGTCTAGGTCATGTACCTTGTTTGTGCGCACATCCCCAGTAGGGGATGGGCAGGAGACTGGTAATTGATGTTTCTCACTCATCGATGTTTCTCACTCTATGCTTCTTCCTTCCTCTCCTTAAAAAAATCAATAAAATATATTTTAAAAGTAAGAGGAATTGTAGATTTACTGAGTACATACAATGTGCAAATTCCCCTTGCAAGGGTTTCATATGCATAAACTCATTTATCGTCCTAAAGACACTACGGTGCAGGTATGCTTATTCCCCTGATTTACAGATGTCCATAGCGAGTTTCAGAAACTTTGATTACCTAAGGTCACACAGGTAGCACATGGAAGTGTAAGGGTTTATTCATCTAACCATTAGGTTATTCTTATTTGGGGTAAAGTCACTCAGTTACAGGGACCTGTCACTAATTCAAGCTTGAGCAATATTAGGATTTAATAGTGATTATTATAGATAAAATATATATCATAACTTGGGCTAATATAACATCATTGGGTTAGAAATACGACCTCAAACAGAAACAGGAGAACCCACTGTCCTCTCAGCTTATCCAAATCAATTCAGTTTTTGCACTTCTATGACAGTCTCTTAACTAGATGACCAGATGTCCCAATCCCTTTTGAACATCTGTGAATTATCAGGCTCAGAAATTATTGGGCTCAAATAATGTTGACTACTTACTAACTTTGTTCTCTTACCATGCAACTTTTTCAGGTATACTATGAGGCTTCTTGTAGGGGTGGACACCACATACACCTTTGTCTTTTATCCCAGACAGTAGATGGCATTATGTCCTGCCATTAGATTTTGACATGTTTACCTATCAATTGACTAGCAGGCTCTGGGCAAACTTTGATACTGAGGGGTGCCCTGAAGTTGGTTCTGGGATTTAAATATTTATGCCAAGTGGTAGGTAAGCCACAGGAGCCCCACACCTGAGAGGATAAGAGGCTATCTCAGAGAGGTTCCAGGAAGTCTGCATCAAAGACAGTTAGGACTAAGCCAAGGTCTTCATTTCTTTTGTTAACTGAACTTCATCCATGAAAACATAGAATGTTAAGATGATAACAGGGAGGGAAACATCAGGAGGTACTTTTTAGAGCACAATAGACTTAGAGTAGAGAATACTTTAGAGAGAATAGCATCCAGCTCTCTTAATCTGAAATCAGGGTCTACAGAGAGTGAGTGAATTGCCCAAGTGAGCATCACGAAACTCAGACTAGATACCCTGATACACATGTGATATTATTCCCCCACCTGATGCTGTATCTATAGTCCAGCACATTTACTGATTTTATAGAGTGGTAGAACTTCTCAGTCAGGGAGGAATCTGAATGTCACTAATCTCTTTTAAAGAGGCACTTGATTCCAATCCTCATGATATAGTGATGCTAATGCCAAAATAATCAGCAGATAAATTGTGCCTGTAATTGAGTGCCCAAGTGACTGGCAAATGCTTTGAGGGAAGTGGTGATCCCTCTGCATTGTTCCAGAGGATATTCAGTTTCGCTTCCATGGACAGAGCTAGATCCAATAACTCAATTATTGCCAAGGACACTAACTCCATGGAGGGAAGGATGTAAATGTGTGAGCTTTATAAATATGATCATATATTAATTGGAGAAATGCACCCAAGGTATTCAGCAGAAAATAAGCAAATGAACTTAAAAAAAATGGTCACAGAATGTCTTTGTGTATTTATAGTAGGAAATTAAGCCTATGAGTTTTAGATTGGCAATCAAAATCTGTCCTTATTTGGCTCTGTCCCACATATAAAGCAAGCATCCCACACCATTGCAACACGGGGAAAGCATAATTATTCTCCACATGGCCTTAAATGAGTGTGGTAAAAGGCACCAAAGATGTTTTTTAATAATTATAGCAACTAAATATTTGATTATAGCATACTCCATGGCAAGTGTTTCCCACACACTCATTTAAATTATTATAGCACTCACTGTGACCAAGATATTTAATCTTCACTTTATGTAGGAAAAGAACTGAAGCTCAGAGATACCATAATAGCAAACATCACATAGTTGATAAATGATTGAGACAGAATTTGATCTCAAGTTTACTGGGTTCCAAAACTGGCGCTTTCAAGCATTCTATAATGGTTTATTTCCTGGCTCTCTCACGCATGTTTTTTAAATTATTTTTTCATAATGATAACTTTGCAACTGTAGTAATTAGATTCATGTGAAAAAAATATTCCATAAAATAGGCTACGGTATCTCAATCTTTTGAAACTATCGAGCTGATTTTGTTCCATATATAAATATATTCACCAAAAAAAAAAAAAATCAGGATCCTCTTGTCCATGACAGAAAAATAATAAACATAGGAGACCTGACTCTTGTGTCAGAGTCCTGTATCTTACAGGGAAACTAATGTGTTTTAAATGATTTATATAAACAGCTGTTCAGATATTGGGACTATGGATGGATAAAAATGATGAGAGCATTATAGTTATTTATTATTATTAAAATTTATTTTGCTGCATGATGTATTGTGGAAACCTCCTCACAATTCCTTCAAGGAAGTTGAGGGTAAACATATTTATTGGCTTCAACCTATAAAAAAGGAAATATCTCAAGATAGTTCTGTCCCAGTTACAAATAAAAATATCACCTTCCCTTCTCCCTATGTTCTACATGACTGTGTATATTCTATGATATAGTCTACAATCCTCAGAGGTTGAAGAGATTGCGCTGAGCCTTATATTTGTAGTTTATAACATGGAGATTATGAATCCTAAAATTTTATTGGAAATAAATATTGAATTATAACATTTAGTATGCATTTTCAAAGTGTGTACATACCCTGAGAAACTTTTAAAAAGCCACCCACTGTTCCCATGAGGATCAGTACATTAATGGGCTCCATAACACCAAGATCATTAGCTATCTTCTTCAACGGAATAGGCTTTCCAGAACAGCTCTGGAAAAAGTTAATACATTTTTGAGAAATATTCATCTTCTTTGACAGACTGGAATGACTACATGCCTAAATATGGACTAGTTAGGCTGTATCCATTGGGTGTATGAAAAGGAAATCCAATTCTGACATGCCTGTTTGGGGATTCAGATTGGCATATAAAGCTACGAGTAGACAAAGACATCCTAAGGCAAATATAATGTAGATAACTTGGAGACTGTGTGGCAGCCAAGATAAATGGACTTTATTAAGAATAACTTAAAAACTTGCAGTTATTTTTTAAATGGAAATACGCGCAACATGCCGAAGATGGGGGCTTATTAAAGAGAGAGCGCTGGCAATAGCTACATATATTTTTAAAGTAAAAACAAAAGCAAGAAGTTAAATTATAAAAGACCAGATTTAAGTCAAACCATAAAAATCATATTATGGCTGGAATCATCCCTTTCTTTAAAAAAAATTTCAGTAAGTAGTAATAGATTTGAGTAAAAAGGAAGATAATATAGTTTATAAAGGTTAGGACGGAATAATTATATTGTACAATCTCTCAGGGGGAAGAGATTGGTTTTAAATAAGTCTCCATATGTGTTTGGAACTTCTATTCCCAACCAGCCATCGAAAGCACAAGGCTTATTCCTTCAGCCTGTCAAGGCCAATCCTGATGGACTTTCTTGGCTACATTGGCGACCTTTGGGGTTGAAGAAGTAGCCAATTTCTTCAGGTTTATAAGCAAGGAACTAAAACACAAGATCCTACATTATAGAGAGCATGGCAATTGTGTAAGAAATGATGCGGGGATTTCAGTAACTCTAAGGCACTGGCACATTTGATCAAGTTATTTAATTTCCTCCCTTTTTAAAAACTAATTTAAACTTTGTTGGAGAAATTCTATGACCACTTTTTTAGAAATATGTCCCAATCAGGGATCCAATGCAGAGTCTTTAAGTTCAATTTCACTCCTAATTTTTTTTTCATTGTTTTATAGTGTAGCTTGGCTGGCAAGATTAAGGTAAAACAGTAACATTTTCTAGTGACAGCTTAGAAAATTACAAATAATGAGGCCTAAAACAGCTTTTATAAAAATCAAGAATTACAGACCTCTTTCTATTGGTTGTGGACCAGGCAGTCTGACATGTTATGTTAAAAATAAACAGTGAGCCATGAGAATGCTGATGGAAATGTCTGTTAAAAACCCACAAGAGCTGAGAGTTGCTGCTGATGGAAATCACAGGGCCAAGTGAGGCCTCACCCAGGTACCAAGTCCTCAAAACAAAATGCCAAGGTCTTCCATGGGAAGCATCTTAATAAGACTTCAACTACTTATTTACAGTTAAGAAACATATCATGTCCAGAGAAGCAAAGAGAGCTGGTTAAACACACAAGCTCAGCAATGGTAATGCTGGAAGCAGACTCAGGATTTCACGACTTCCCTAACATTCAAGCTACAGACTTTTTGTTAGATTAATGGACAGATGCCCCCAAAGATGGTCCCAACTTTCAAAAATGAGTGATATTCGATCTTAAATTTTGTCGAAGGGAATAGATTAAAGCAGAGGTAATGCTGGCAGCTTCCCAACTCCAGAAATTTCAACTCAACGTTAGGTCACCTAGCAGAATACATAATAAAATAATAAAAACGTTTGCTAGGCATCGGTTTCAAGTTAGAGGAATGCATGGCCTTTTCAGAGAGAGTTAAGTGCATTTATTATTGGTGAATAGCTTATGCCCCTGACTGTAGTAGCTTGAAGTAAATGTATGTTTTAGAGGTGACAAATCTCTTTTTACATCTTATTACTAAGCAATTCACATTTCACTCAGGAAAACATGGGAATTAAATAAAGAGATGCAATTTCACACAGAACACAGTACTTAGGATCAGTAGATACCAGGCAGGTCTCCATAAAACATTTAAAGAACGCTAGGGCAGTGTGATTTCCAGAGACACTTTTCTTCTGGTATCATGTGATGTATTTTAATGCAGATATGCTTTTTACAATAAAGTTCTGAAAGAACAATGGTTCCAATAAGGACTCTTTAAAAAAACAAAAGCACAAAACATCAAATTCTAATGCTCACTGAACCACATGTCATTGTAACTACAACTTAACCAACATTTTTCTATTCTATAATCTTCACAATAAAAATTCAAATATAATTATTTTATTGTGAGTTAGGAGGTTCTACTGAGTTTCTTCATTTTGGGCTCTGCCCTGCCCCACTCTCACCTTTGCTGAGCATGTAGAGTAAACCACAGGATGGAAACATCTAGCACTTTAAATAGACATCTTTCTGCAGAGGAAACATCTTCAATCGTGTGTATGTGCACAGGTACTCTAACAGCAATTAAAGTGGTTTATCTTTTTTTTTTAATATATTTTATTGATTTTTTTACAAAGATGAAGGGAGAGAGTTAGAAACATCAATGAGAGAGAGAGACATTGATCAGCCACCTCCTGCACGTCCCCCACTGGGGATGTGCCTGCAACCAAGGTACATGTCCTTGACGGGAATCGAACCTGAGACCTTTCAGTCCACAGGCGGATGCTCTATCCACTGAGCCAAAAGTGGTTTATCTTTAGATGATTGAGTGAATAATGCTCCTACCCCTGCCTACCCCGCGTACCTTTTGATAAAAATGTGGGAGATATAAGACAGGTACATTTTCATGCTATTAAGAATTGTATGGTCAGTAACAGAAGAGGGGAAAAGAAAATAGAAGTAGGTAACTTCAACTTACGATAATGATGGAAGGTTTTATAGACACTGTTGCGTTTGAGTGAGGAAATAAACAATAAATAAAATTCAGAAAAGCAGAAATGACAGGTGGAAAATCTTTGAAATATGTATATCATGGCTAATCAAAATATGGAGTTGAGACAGAAAAAAAACATGGTGAGGGGATGTTGAGTGAGTAGTGTTTATGTTGAGACTATAAAATCATGTTCAAATCAATAGAACGCTTTAATTATAGGACAATGGATTTTAATTTATATTCATACTTCTCAAAATTAAGATCTTGCGGGTCTCCAATAAAATATGTCAATTGTGTCATGGACATGGGTTCCAGCTGAATTAAAAACCGAGGGTGAGCACTTGGTGCATCATTGTAATGAAAAGTAAGCACACACATATTTAGCCACACCATAAAATAGCATACATCTACTCAAAATTATATTATAGAGCCATAATTTATTATGTGAAAATTAGTCAAGGCATGTTAAGGCTATCAAATGTGTATGGTTAATGTGAAAAATAAAATTTATAGTATATTTTTAAAATCTTAAAAAAAAGAGAAGTAAGCACATGAACTGAAACCAAGTGGCAAGTCTAGGTTACAATGTGGCTGTTGTGAATGATCCAGAATATGCTTCTATTGACTTATGAATTGCTATTTAAATACATTCAAAATTACAGATGAAAAATTCATACCCTTATAGCAAGGATCTATAAACTCCAGTGTAAGAGGCACTGTCTCCTAGTCAGGTAGCGCTGTTAGAGTTTAAAAGAACAATAAAATTGACACTTTAGAAGAAATATTTTACATAATTTAACCTTAAGAGACACTGGGGAACTTTGGAAATATCTTGTTCATTAAATGACTCTATTAACTAACACTTATCTAAGCCCCTAGTTTCCACCTAAGTGTGAGGTACCAAAGAAACAAAGATGAATACATGGTTCTGACATAAAGAGGCTCATGGTCTAATAGAGGGAAAAGTCCTCTAGATGTATAAAAGTGATAAATATGGCAATGCAATGATAGAGAGATTGATAAAGATGTGTAATTTAATCCAGTTTGGAGGCCAGGGAAGACTCAGTGATTAAGCCACCTGTTAAACAGTGAATTGGAAGTGTGGTTAAGTTTGAGCATGTGTGTGTATAGGAGCAGGGATGTGGCTTTTAAAGAAAAAAAAATGAGTAGCATGAATAAATGTTCCTTTGACATTGCTAACATGAAAAGTTTTAAGCCAGGATGTTAGGGAATGAAACTGGAAAGGTAGGCAGCAGCTAGATCCTGTTGTCATCATTTAGTGTTCAGGAACTGCTTTATCTTTAAGTCATCGAGAACTCTTGAAGCATAAGAAGCAAAGAATGACGTATGGACTTGGTATTTTAGTGACATAATTCTGAGGAGGAGAAGAATAGAGAGGGCAGATAGAAACTATTATTATTAAATTAATATTACTCCGGTGATGATGTGTCCCTGGGCTGGAACACTGGTGACAGCACTAGATAAAAGAAGGATAAAAACTCTAAGCAAGATGCTGATTCCACACGGGTCCTGTCTGACAGGCAGAAATCAAGGATAAACTGATTTTCCAGCTTAGGGATAGCTATAAATTGAGAATGAAAAGAGAAAACAGGAGAGAGAAAATGATGAGATTGGTTTTTGACATGTTGCGAGTATAGGGCCTCTAGGATATTCAGTTAAAGACTCTCTGAGCAGATGGATACATCGATCTGAAACTTGGGAAGATGATATGGCCTAACAATACAATTTCATAATTCAATAACTTAATAGTTGAAAAGTTTGATGACTATGTTTAAGATAGGTACAAAGGTACAACTTATTAAGCAATTACAGGAGGCTGGGTTCTGTCCAAAGTCCTTTAAATAAATTATATAAGACTCACAACAAATCTATTGAGCAGGTTACTCACTAAATACCCATTTTGCAGATGAGTACAATGAGGACTGATCAAGAAGTGAATCAGCCCAAGGTCACCCAGTTAGCTACGTTTGGTACTCAAACTGAAGCTCAAGATATCTAACCTGGTGGAATCAACCTGTAACCACTAGACTACATGGCTTCTCTGGGGAAATGTGCAGTGAAAGAAGCTTTGGACAATGGCTGAACCCCAGGGAATGCTAGTATCTTGCCTCATATTATTATTTTATTAAAAGGTAAGCCTATAAGTGAGACAGGGATCAGAGACATTTACAGAGAACCAGGCTGCATAATAACATGGTGGTCATAAAACTAAAGAAGAAAACAGTAATCAATATAACTGTATTTGAGAAGCCAGTACAAGTTGTCATTTTATTTGAGCATAAAGAGAAGACACTTCTCAAAGCAGCTTCTGTAGTATTTTGGAAGAATAAGGAACATTACAACTGGTAAGGCAGTAATTGATTGAGATGATAACCAGTTTTCAAAGTTCAGAGAGAAGAGGAAGAGACAAATTCAGGGAGGGACACTCTACTTGATTTGGGCAGGTGCCTGTCTTCATGGTCATGCGGCTTCTGAACCTCCCTGCATTCAGTTTCTTCTAAATAATCCTTAGTGTTATTTCTGTTAACTTGGGAATTCAGCCAGTTATGACCACCTCTTTAATTCCAACTGAACTAGATTTGTCTCTATCTTCTAAGCAATTTCCCTGCTTTGGTCCTTGTCCACCTATAGCATATTCTTCATAAAGTAATCAACATGATAATGGGGGAATTTAAATCATGTCACATACATACTCAGAATCCCTCCATGTCTTCTTAATATGCTTAACATGAAATCAAAGATCCTACCAAGGTCTGCATGTTCTCCCTGATCTGGCTCCTATTGCTGCCATGACCTTATACTTTAATGGTACCTCCTCTGGAGTGTTCTTTCCTCAAATATTCACACAGATTTCCCCCTTTATTTCTTGTTGGTCTCTGCACAGAAAGGACATACTTGAACACAATAAGATAATTACTTCCCATCCTTCTCACCCCCACTTTTCCTGTCTCATTATCTTATGTATAGCTCTTCTATAATATAAATTTCAGAAGTCCCAGTAGCTAGAATAAAGCCTTGCACAGAGTGTGTTAAATTATTTGCTAAGTAGAAGAATAAATGTTTATAGCAATGATGTACGTTGCTGAAAAATAAAGAGGGCACCGGCTCCCTTTAGAAATTTTCTTCAACTGGGAAATAGTTTTATATGGCCCTATCTCAGAAGGCAGATCACCACACTGTCAAATAGACAATACGAGATAGCTGGGATTGATAATCAATGAATTATCACCCCTTCAACGGGACCTGAAACTTCAGATTGTAAAGGAAAGCTATAAGCGACATCTCTCTTTCTTCACATAGATATATTTCAAGAGATAAAACCTTCTATGGTCCTCTAAATTCTTCCTTTATAGCAATGCAGAAGGTAATTATAAAGGTGATGATTTGGGGCCAACTCATTAAAACTACAGTGTCTGAGTGCCAATGGCTATTCTAGATACCAACAAAGTGCTGCTGTTATTGAAAGGAAAATGAGTGGCTAACTGGAAAATCACATTTGTCCTCAGGTCACACTGGGTGGCTATTTAACCAGAAGGAACATAGCAGGAGTGAAGAAAAGCAGCTTTTATCGATCCCGTTATTTATATGAAAACATGATTTTCCTGTTTACCACAGTGTTCATTAAGTGCATCAGCTATTATGTAGTGAATTTCTCCAGCACAATGAATATATTCAGTTGAAAATTACCAGAGCATCCCCTTTACAGAATGATAATGCCTTCGAGAAATACAGCAGTAATCCAGCCAGTTAAATGCCTGCCCATACATTTGGGTTATCGCTGTTAACAGTCCACATGTTCCCTTCAATACCAAGCCAGCTCTATATTCATCAGTTATTTCCTCTGAACAGCCAATTCTATCACTCCTTCAACCCTGAAAGGAACTGGTAATTAACCTTTTCTTGTCACACTTGCATGAAATGTACCTATGAAAAGGTTTAGCATAGCAATGAGCAAGAATACTAGCTTTTCTTGTGGATTTTATTACTTCAAAGAAAAATGTTTACTGTTACCAAGAATTCCCTGGGTTTCTTCTTCTGAATGATAGAGATCATGCATTCTGTGAAGAATTTGAATTTCCTAGGGAAAGGTTTTGTTTGATTGGCTAAGTTCCTCTGAAATTTAGAATTAAATCTCTTTAAAAATTCTTAAAAATCCTCTCTTTTCAAGCTGCCTTGCAGTCAGTCTTAATTTTCTTTGATAAGTCTGAATTATTAGAGTTTCATGTTTTTATTTTAACTCTCACTTACATTAGTATCCCTGGTGAGGTCAAAATAAATGCAACCAGGTAACAGGTTCTCAATTTGAAGGGAACAAGAAGAGAACATTTTTATTTTCAAGTAACCTCTATTGACAGTTGGCATTTCCTTCTATCATGAATATAGTCAACCGCCTGGAGTACTGTTAATTGTATCAATGACTTTGTGACCAATAGAAATGACAGTTATTTGCTATTTACCTGCAAGTTATGCCTCTCTCTCAAGATGTAGCTGATGACTATTGCCACTTAGAAAGGATAACGGTTATTTCCCTTCCCATTGATTTTATTTAATGTTACTAGAGAAGCATTTACATTCACGTATTATATTTATTAATACCATGATAAGTAAGTTTCAGTAATTGGTTTCCTTTGTGATTTCATGTCCTTCATTTTCTGTGTGTCAAAGGCAGCTACAACTCAAAACTCATAGGAACAGAATTAGCCTGTCCCTTGTCTGCTCACACAAACTTAGTCTCTTTGCGAATCAGACTCTGGCGAAAAAAAAAATCTGTTTTCAGAATATTCCTTCACATTCTAAATACTCTAATGGTTGGAGTTTTTATTCCTGAGCAGTTCACCAAGAAATTTCCAGTCGAGATTTATCCTCGAAATCTTTTTCCAGATCAATCTGATCCTAAGTTGTTGGCAGAGTTGAAGATTCAGCCAGCTGTTTAGGTCTAGGAGTTCTTCAGAACATTTTATGGCTATTCAGAATTGTGTAAAAAAAATAAAGCCTCACTCTGAAAGATAAATGAAAAGAAGCTCTTCAAGTCCTCGGGAAATTACAACTGCGGCATTACAGTGAAAAACAAAGCAATCAATTAGCAAGCTAGTGATCAACTCCAGCCAAGCAGCTAGGATGAAATGCTTCTCAGAGCAACACGGGGGATTCCCCAACCCCCATTCCAGTTTCTCTCACACACCTTTCCCTTCTCAGCTTCTCTGTTATGCATGGAATCTGCTTGTTCTGAATCTAATTAGCTAAGGTTTTTGCAACTTCCTGTGTCTTTCAAGGTGGTAACCAGTTAATCTCTTAATGGAATTGATACTAATAGGTAAACAAAAGAAGAAACTCTCTTCCCACCATCCACTTATTCTTTTATTCCACATTTATTAAGCACTTGCTAGGAGGTAGGCACTGTGGAGAGAAAGGAGAAGAAAGTATGGTGCCTCCTCTCAAGACCTTCTAATGAACCCCACTCTCCACTATGCTACCTGCCTACCCCTTTGACATGTTTTAATAGTTACCCTAAGTGTCTGAAATAACAAGAAAACAAAAATTCATAGACACACACAACAGTATGGTGGTTACCGAGGGAAAGGGACATGGAGGGAGGTATAGTAAGGAAAGGCTTTGAGTGACAAACACACAATGCAATATACAGATGTTGTATTATAGGACTTAAAACTTATATAACTTTATTAACCAATATCACTCCAGTAAAGTTAATTTAAAATATTTTTAAAAATTAAATGTTTGTGAAATACAGTATGGAAAAACCAAGCATAAAATCATCACCTCAATAAAATGCATTTAAAGGGAAAAAAACAGTGACAGTAGAGTAAACTGCTCTTTCTAACTAGAATTGTGAGACCCTCCCAGGGACCACACTCTAACTGTCTAAAAAAGAAAGGTGGGGGGTGCATAATTGGGAGAACTGAATGTCCCCATCTTCCTAGTCAGATGAAGGCCCAACATCCCATTGCCCAGTGTGCTTCTTGGTGGACCCAGTGAAGTCCCTGCCATTTGTATATGTATGGCTAAGCAAAAAATGAGGTCATTATAGGACTTTATAACTTACTATTTTAAGCTAATAATTTTCATCCTTCTCTTTCAGTAAGTGTTGGTTTTATTTAAAATTTAGACTCTACTCAAGTTTCACCCCAATGGTTCCTAAAATGGCTTTTAGAACTTACTTGTCTAAACTGGATCCCACCCAGAACTGTGTATTTACCCCTTATTGTTCTGTGCCTTATGCTCTTTTTAAGATATAGTACCAAGAAGCATCTTAAACGGCTTATCATTCTTAGTTTTTTGGTTTTGTTTAAACCCAAATACATGATGTTTTGGTACCATACTTAATCTCTGAGTATATTTAATTTTTAAATAAATAGCTCTGCCTCTTTTATCTCTATTATGGCCAATATTACCAATGAAAAATCCATTCTTTTACACCAATCTATGCATGGCGTAAGCAAACAAAATATTAGTTGTCCTTTTATGAGGGGCTACAAATAGAAGTTACTGTGATCACAGTTTGCTGACATTTTCCTTACTTATTTTTGTGTCCACAAATTCCTTGACAAGAAATTGACTCCTTTCTAAAGTTAATGTTTAATTAGTTCGGAAACTATAAGAAACTTAGATACAGCCAGTCCTGAGCATATTCAATGCATACATATCTTACGTCTTTTAAAGACAGGCTTTTTATAGAAAATTAAATTGAATCCTGTCTTAAAGCACACAATTTAAACTATGCAGTTCCCGTAGACTTTGCTTAAATATGCTACTTGTTTCTCAGCCTAAATATACATGCATGTTATTTTCAGCATAATTTCATCATAATTGGAATTGTGGTGGCAGCAATCATTCAAAATTGCTGCCATGTTGCGACTTGCCACAAAGTTTTATTCTGCCTCCTCCACTTTGTCTATGAACTCATCAGATGAGCAGAAATGCCCCCGATTTTTTTTTTTTTGAAAGCTGCCTGGACAAACAGGAAAGGGGAGAAAAATGGGCCTTTAGAAGATGATTGAATTTTGTATGAACCCAGAGCTCATTTCCTTCTGGCTTTGGTGAATAAAAGAATATTTGCAAGATCAATCCTGCAATGCCCAGTATCATTTTTTTATCATTTGACATCAGAGCCAACTCAATAGAAACGAGCTGAGATGGAGGACAATTAAACATAGGTCTGGCTTTCCTAGGTTCTTTTTGGTGATAATATCTAACTGCTTCTCAATTTCCTCTACCTTATAATGTGGTGCTCACAGCTGCACGCTATTTGGATCCTGAGAATATATTACTTTTTCCTTCTAAAGGAGAACTTGAAATAGGAGTGAAACCTGGAAACATAAGATAGTGACAGAAACAGGGAAGCCCCCCCCCCAAAAAAAAATGTGTCGACTTTGAATTCTGCAGTTCATTTAGTGCTTATGAGGAGTCCATCTGCTAGAACTGCTTAGTTATAACCTTCTTTCTCTAAAATTGGTATTTTTTTCAATAAATAAGTATTTCCTGAGCATCTACTATATGCCAAGCTTGGAATACAGCAGCCATGAACAGAAGAGAAAAAAAAAAAATCTCTTCCCACATAGTTTATATTCTAACTAGGAGTGGGAAGAAGATAGGGTTGATAAGAAGCAGACAATAAGGATGAACAAAAAGTATAATATGAATTATGTCGGATTACGTAAGAACTAAGGAAAGACCTCAAGTATAGGCAGGGTTAGGGGACGGGGCTGTTGCTAGGGAGAATCTCATAGAAAAGATAACATTTGATTAAGACCCTACAGAAAGGAAAGGAACAAGCCTTTTGACATTTGGAGGGATTTCTCTAGAGACCATGATTCTGCGGAAAACAGAATGGTCTGGGTATGAATTAATCCCGAAGGAAATTTAGGCTGTAGATACTCACTCCTTCTTGCTGTCTCTCTGAGTATGTAACTAGACAACACATGAAGGCTCGGCTGGATTTTATCGCCTCCCTCCTGTCCTCCCCTCCCCCTGCACCGACCCATTCTCTGAAACAAACCATGTCATCTATTTCCCAAGCAGAGGGAACAGAAGTCTGTGCTCAGGCAGTGAGCGGCAGAGCCAGACACCCAGATCCCAAGCCAGCTGCCTGTCTGCCTCCGTGACTGCTCTGCCACGCCAGTGCCCACACCCCCCGAATGCGTGCACAGCCATCTGCGTACACAGAATGAATAGCATTTGTATCGGGCACTCAGTTTTCAAAGTGATTTAGCATTTAGTTCTCATTTGTGTCTTATAACCACCTCATGATGTTGATAAATGAGTACTACCCTGATTTTGCAAATGAAGATGTCTAAGGTTTAGCCTTACAGTTTCAAAGGTAACAGGCAAAACTGAGAGTCACGAATACATATATTTACATATTTCAAACCTTGTTAATATGCATGCACTTAAAGTGGTCCCATACATTTTAACAACATGCAGACATATGAATGCATACATACTAGACACATATATGGTGTAATAGCAGAAATATTGAGTTACCATGACATTAATTTTATATATATATATATATATTATTGATTTTTTACAGAGAGGAAGGGAGAGGGATAGAAAGTCAGAAACATCGATGAGAGAGACATCGATCAGCCGCCTCCTGCACGCTCCCTACTGGGGATGTGCCTGCAACCAAGGTATATGCCTTTGACCGGAATCGAACCTGGGACCTTTCAGTCCGCAGGCCAAGGCTCTATCCACTAAGCCAAACCGGTCTCAGCCATGACATTAATTTTTGCACACAAACCATAGAACACGAAATATTAAACAGGTAAACTGGTTTACTTTGGGCCCAAAAGAGATGAGAACTCCCATATTGATGATAAAAATGATGATTCCCAGGGCGGCTCATACTTATCAAACACAGAGTATGTGTAGATGAGGAAGAAGGCCTAGGACAGTTAAATCAATTCTCCAGTCACATGGAGGCAGGAAAGCTAGAACAGGGAACACAGACCTCAAGCTCTACCCCTTCCCTATCCCGTCCTGGCAGGAACACTGTTGGCCACCTGTTCCCCACTTTTCCCTCCAAATTTCCTGTTATAAAACAAACAAAAACTGGTCTCAACCAGACTCAGGAGCTATACTGTCCTACAAGTTACCAATACGATCATTATAATATCATTATAATAAATTTACATTGTGATTTTGTAATCACCATAACAGTGCCAGGAGGACCATAAACGAAATCACTGTTCTGCCCAGCCAGTGTGGCTCAGTGGTTGAACATCAACCTTTGCGGGAGGTTCATGGTTAGATTACTGGTCACGGCACATGCCCAGGTTGCAGGCTCCATCCCCAGTAGAGGCCATGCATAGGGCAGCCGATCAATGATTCTCTTTCATAATTGATGTTTCTATGTCTCTATCCTCTCCCTTCCTCTCTGAAAAAGAAGGAGGAGGATGTGGAAGAGGAGAAACAAAGGAGAAAGAGGAGGAGGAGGAAGAGGAGGAGACAGGAGACATCACTATCCTGAGAGGAGGGATGAAGATGAACCACGTCAGCAGTGTCAAAAGCCAAGGACCACCCCATCCCACCCCTTGCCTACGTTTAATTAAATCCTTTTACCCAGACCCCATCAGGGCATCTATTTCTCTGAGTTCGCCAGCACTCTCTTCTTGAGTGCATAACTTCACTTTAATAAATTTACTGTATTTTGCTGACTTTTTCTGTTTTGTCTTCAAATTCCTTTTTGTGCAATGACAAGGATATGGACCACACTATCAGACTGAGTCCTCCCTTGTTCTCCCCTGATACTCTCTAGCATCAACACCATGTATGAATTTCAGAGCCTGGTTTTGAACCAGTGATGCCTGCCTGTAGAGCTCTATTGCTACCCACTGAGCAGTTCTGTCTCCTTCAGTCATGAAGGCGGTTGCCTCCCTTCCAGGGCACCTTCTTTTATGACACCTTCTATTTTGCCTCATGATATCAACATCAAAGACTTAGTAGTTTCTTTTTAAGAAGCTCAGTTCATAATTTTCAATCAAACCTGATATAATCAATAGTTTCTATTTCTTCATAAACACTGTAGGAAATGTATGCGTATAGGATAATAGAAAGTAAAGAAAATTTGTGAGGGCGCTTTCTATAGGTAGCTGTTGAGAAGACAAAATTCTGCATACATATATGTTAGAGGCCTGGTGCACAAAATTTGTGCACTGGGGGTGGGGTATCCCTCAGCCTGAACTCTTTCCAATATGTGACCACTCAGGGGATGTCCAACTGCCAGTTTAGACCTGATCAGACATCCCTCTAACAATCTGGGACTGCTGGCTCCTAACTACTCGCTTGTCTGCCTGCCTATTTGTCTCTAACTGCTTCTGCCTGCCAGCCTGATCACCTTCTAACTGTTCCCCTGTTGGCCTAATGGCCCCCAACTGCCCTGTCCTGCAGACCTGACCCTCCCACACACAAATACCCTCCCCTGTTGGCCTGATCTCATCCCTAATGGCCCTCCCCTGCCAGCCTGATCTCACCCCCGCAATGGCCCTCCCTTGCCAACCTGATCTCGCCCCCAAATGCCCTCCCCTGTGTGCCTAATCTTGCCTCCAACTACCCCCCTCTGCCGACCAATTTGGTTGGTCGGTTTCTATGCCAGTCAGCGTCAAAAGCTCCACCAGCTGGCTCCTCACACTTGACCCAGATTTGGTTCTGATTGGTCAGGTTCTATGCCAGTCAGCATCTCCGGGCCTATTAATGGGGACTGATCAGAAAGGCGGTGCTGATCAGCAGCCCTGGTGGAGGCCTGGAGAGAAATGGAGGTGTGGCTGCTGGGCAGGCCTGGAGAAAAAGAGAGAGGCAAGTGCTGATCAACAGTTGTCACAGAGGCTATGGATCAGTCCCTGCTTCTCTCTTCAGGCCTCTTTCTGGGTCTGATTTGCAGCCCCGACAGCAGTCAGCACTGGGTCACTGTGCCTGCAGCCATAGTAGTCAGTGCTGCGTCACCACAGCAACCCAGCACTAACTGCAGGACTGACGTCTGGTTGCTTGAGCCTCCAATCATTGTAGGTGTGATGAACTCAAAGTTTTTATATATTACAATAGATGTTTACTATAGAATCTTACCCCCAAAGTGTCCATCTATCAGGTAGCTACTAACATTTAGCTCCAAAATGGCAAGAGCATCTCTATGAACACTTCCCTCATTTTGTTGTGAGACAGTTTCTATCCCAGTGAAATACTTCTTCATGGTGAGCTGAAGTCTGGCCCTTTGTTACTTAATATTCTATCTATTTTATCTTTATTATACTTGGAATGAGAATGCTGTATTGTCAGGAGATTCAAATTCTAGTCCAGTAGATGAACACTAACTAGTTTTACAGCTGAGATAATTCATATAACAACTTTTGGATTTAAATATTAACATAAGCAATGTAGTCCTTTAAATATCTGATGGTACCCTTCACTTACCTGACAGCTAAGTTGCCAACTATCCTAACATCATGTCTATAGCCTGCAGAAAGTCTATGTGTATTTACTTGTGTAGTCTATACTGGACTGTATTAGATATTAAAACAATAGTGTCTAGAGCACATAGTGCATAGGATTTATTTTTACACTGAATTTTTTAAAATGGTGTTATGTTTCAATTTTCGTAAGGTGAAAAAAAATTACCTAGATATAACTTTTCACCAGTGAATCCAGCCTAATTAACCCATTTACTAAAACACTGGTGTTTTTCAAACAGGCATTTCTTGCTTCCTCACAATATATTTCCTAGTTACAGGCATGCAAACAAAGGAGGGTGTGTCCATGTCCATGGACACATTCTGTCTAAAAGTAAGCCTGTAGCCTGTAATTCTGGTTCCATCAAGCTCAGGATACACTCACCTAACAAAGAGAATGAGGACTCTGCCCTCTGAATTTCAGAGCTTTTATCAAGTTCAAATATAAGGAAGACCTCTGAGCTTCAACGTGTTGGCACAATTGCCTTCTGTTATATTCCCAGGTCCTGTTACGAAAACTGCAAAACTGTTCTTCCATGGGAGGAAAAATGCTAGTAGACACTAAAATTGTCAGGATGTTGGCTAATTTCTACCTTTGAAAAAGAATCAATGAGAGAGATCTGAGGCATCAAGGCCCTAAATTTCACTTAGTACTCACTACACTCAGTTCTTATCTGTTATTCACTACAGTCCGGCGCATGAAATTCATGCATGGGTGTCCCTCGGCCTGCCTGCACCCTCTCCAATCTGGGACCCCTTGAGAGATGTCCCTTCAGGATCAGGTCTAAACTGGCAATCAGACAACCTTCTCACAATCTGAAACAGTTGGCTCCTTCCTAACCACTCACATGCCTGCCTGATTTTCCCTAACTGTTTCTGCCTGCCAACCTAATTGCCCCTTAACCACTCCCCTGCCAGCCTAATTGATGCCTAACTGCTCCCTGCCAATCTGATCGCCCCCAACTGCCCTCCCCTGCCACGACCCGCCTCCTCTGCACAAGGTGAAAGAGATGCCAGAGCACTGGCCTCCTCCATGCTATGAGGAGCCATGGGATATCCAGGCCTCACCACATGGAGTGGCTGCCAGGCCCTGCCTCCACTGTGCATGCAACCGTCTTGGTATGGCTGTCTTGTGACAGCTATCTTGTGATGACATGAGGGCATGGCAACCACCTAGGCTATCATAAGTATAAATTATTAATTGAGATTTTTTTGATCTCTTTGACTTTTGGGCCATGAATCTTTATTCAGTTGCTAACCTGTCCCAGGGCACCTTCTCCTGTTAGGGAATGTATGTACATCACCTAATTCCTAGACTGGACTATGCAAAGTCAAGAGATAGTGTTCTCTTGCTACTAATGGGCCCAGAGGAAGGATCCAAGTGTTTTGCCCAAGGCCACAAAGCTGGTGATAGCTGTGAGATTTCAATCTAGGTCTTTCTAATTTGCCTAAGGCCACAAAAGCTATCACCAGCTCTGTGAGATTTGAATCTAGGACTTTCTGATTCCCACTCTCTTGCCTCTTACCCGTTGGTTCTTAATTACACCACCAGTAGGGCTTTTGTGCAGTTTTTGGATGTTTGATCTCATTGACTCAGACATCCAGCCTGGAGGTATGCCAAACTAAATACCAAAATGATCTACTTCTCTCCCTCCCCATCCCTACTCCTGGCTCCTCCCCCTTTCCTGCTTTGTTTTTTTTCTGCCATTAGAGTTGAAACATTAGCATTAACATTAAAACACACACTGGATTCTCAAAACCCATTAGATGGTTATTTCATTTGAAATTCTCAAAAAGCAAGGCTGGGAAGAACATTCCCAGTTTACTACAGAGGAACTCAAACCAAGAAGGTGGCAGTGACTGGCTTAGTGTCACTTGCTGCCATCCATTTATCTAAGGACAGGACCCTTATGTCCTATGTATTTCCTGAGGTTTCTTTTTCTTAAAAAGGATGTCCATATAATTTGTCATCCAAACTAGGGCACTTTTGAGAATGAAAGGGGTTTCTGTTAGTAATTACGTCAGCACAGCAGGAATCAACCAGGATTCCTGGGCAAACCTGAGCAAATGGTCACCTTAGTTTTAATGAATCTGTGGTTCTCTTTGTAAAATCATGATACTTAATAGCAAATCACCAGAAGTTCTAATGACATGTGCTGATTCCTTGTTATATAACAAAAGTAATTCAGTTTTCTTAATAATTGACATAATTAACATCATATTTAGGCCGATTAATGGGTGTGTACAAACACTGGCAAGGGCTGAGGACACACAGTAGGAAGCCTGAGGACCGGTGAGAAGACTATATCTGGCAAATTGTGTGGAGAAGGAAGAGGGTGAAAAGCAACACTCAATGGCTTTTCAAGGACAATAAAAACAGGAGTCAATGAGAACCCAACAGGATAAAGCAGGGTCAATGAGAATCCAAATCTTTCTTTAGAACAGGAAAGTATGCATGTTTATCTTTGACTCCCAACATGTGACACACATCTGCCCAGAATAGGTGTTCATGAAACATTAATTACATGAAAAGAAAATATGTCATCTTAAAAAATCATCATAACACCTGGATATGTTTAAATATTTGTTATAAATAATAGCACATCTCTCTTACTATGTGCTGGTCCTATTCTGAGATATATATATTACTCAATACCTAATACTAATCAAAACAATTTAAATGTAAGCACCCATTTCTATTTTTGAACACAAAACTTTTTTTTTGGTTTTTGATTAGTCATAATTAATTGTGAGTTCTAACAGTAGTGTTGTAGTTCTTTCTTCTGATTTTAGAGTGTATGTATACAATAACATTATGACTGAAAACCACTCTTGACAAAATTTCAAAAGTTCCCTTCATCAGCTATCTTCCTTGTATCATCTTCATCCTTCTAGTTTCTGCTGTCTGAGGGAGTTTGTCCAACTGCTCCAAGGGTACAGGGGAAACTTGGGGTTGCTGAATGGGATTTATTCATTTTTTTATTATTCTTGCAGTAAAGTTGCTGCAGCTGTTAACAGTCCTTGGTGTGGTAGTGCTGGGATTCTTCTGCTCCCTCTTCTGAACCCCACTATTCAAGTGAATACAGGGGAGTTGAAGAGGAGGCGAGAACAAGTGTGGGGGGAGTAAGAAAAGAGACCCCGCTTCTTGGACAACTATGTATTGTTTCAGTGACATTGACAAATATAACAACTATTTTTTGGAAACACACCAATGAAAATGATATGAGAGACACATCTAGAAGGCAAAGCTTGCCTCAAGTTATACACACTTGCTAATCTCTTGTGTCTTAATAATTGTGTTGTGTCTTAATTTTATTACTCAAATACCAGCTTCATCGAGGAATAGTTATACAGTTAGCAACCAATAACCAGAGGGGTCGTGCTCTAGTTCAATTCCTGACACATTATATAATCGCTGGAAAGTCTTGAACAAAGATGTTAACAATATATCTGAAAATAAATAGAATATATTTGAACACCTTTGAATATTATTAAAGGATTATGAATGACATTATTTGATGTCATTATTTGTTAAATACGTTTTACAACTAATGCTGCCCAGCATTTCTTAAATAATGAAATATAAAATAATGATGCTCAATTATAAATTCTCCCGGATATGTTTAAATGTTTGTTATAAATAATAGCACATCAATTATTTCTAACAGATTTCTAATATATTTGAAATATTTCTAATAAATTTGATTTCAGTCCTGGCTGGTATTGCTCAGTTGTTGGAGCATTATCCGTATTGAATCCAATTATGGGTTCAGTTCTCAGTCAGGGCGCATACCTAGGTTGTGGGCTCAATTCCTGGTAGGGGCACATATGGAAGGCAATCAGCTGATGTTCTCTCTCACATCCATGTCTTTCCCTCTTTGTCTCTCTCTCCCCTTCCTCTCTAAAGTCTATAAGCATATCCTTGGTTGAGGATTAAAAACATTGGTTTTATTTATAGGCGGTATAGTCAAGAATATTCATTAAGGAAATGAAACTGCATGGAGGGTTACCTGGTTCCTGCATTGCGTGCTTATAGGAGGTAGACTTACATGGATATAGGAGGTAGACTTATACGGATATCTCCATTACATTTACTTCTTTTCTCACAGTAAAAGAACTGTTGGAATTCGGGGCCAGAATAGAAACACGATAAAGGAAATATACAAAGTCATAGCAAATTAGTCCATTAGAAATCATTTCATGATTTTTATGATTTGCATTAATAGCTAATAGCAATAATCAGAATGAATTATTCATGAAATTTATCCACAGATATTTTCTTAGACTTGAACTTTGGTCAAAATTATTTCTCATCATGTTCACATCCATGTCTCTCCCTCTCTGTCTCTCTCTCTCCCATTCTACTCCTTGGATCATTGTCAAATAGTTGAGTCCATAGTAACTGACAAAGGGGAGCCTGATCTCTTCACGTAATATTTGTTCCTGACAAAGGCAATCTAAGGAAACACGTGTGGATTTGTTAATTGTGGGGAAAACATATGGTAAAGGCTTTGTCATTAATTATTTGGAGAAAATATAGAATGAAAGTTCATTAAAAATGCAGTGATACAGTGAACTAAAAGTTAATCTATACTTCTCTAGATAGTTCTTTTTAAAATAAAATTCTTCCTCCTTAACTTTAAAGTAAATAAAGAGAATGAGCTTCAGTCATTCTTTTTTTCCAACATCTATAAATTGAGCATTAACTCTGATAATGGCAATGATCTTTGTGCTGTGATACAAGACAAAGACAATATAATTGCCTTGAAAATGTTTATTCCCTAAATCATGGGGGGTGGGGTTATACTACATAGGCACATCTTGAGACAGAGGCTGTTTTTGTTTTTACTTTTTTCACCAAGACCAAAGAGTTTCACTAAAATCCTGAGCTAGAAATATGATTATCTTGACCCTTGTATTGTGGGTTTACTCTGGGTGGTATAATGAATGAGGGCACTAAAGCTATTGAGGAAATAAAGTGCTTATTAATGCAGCCCGTTCCATGGCCCTGTTTGGAAATGCCTTTCTCCTGGTAAATGTGGCTTTAAGCACAAGATCATGATTACCCTCATTTGAACCCTTCTCCTGTGGCTGGGAATGCCAGTCTGATTTCCTGGGAGTCACTGTGCCCCTGAGCCCTTCACCTTAAACTGGATTATTCTCAGGAAATTAAAACAAAATTGGCTATTCAGTTACATAACAGGAAGATGGGCTACAAAAGAAATTGTATTATATGCTCCAAAGACAAGGATGACCTTTGGATTATCTGCTATTTAGGATTCTGAATGCTCTTGGTTCCATCCCTGCTTGTGATAATTAAGAGAAGATATCATCTGTTTTATTTAACCTTTCCTTCTTTAGCAATATTTTAAAAATCCTCTGAGCGGTCCATTTTCCCTTAGATCTTAGCTATATATACCTGAGCACTAGTTACATATAATTAAGTAAAATAATACCAAGCATGGATATCTTGATGCATGTATCACCTCATAAACATCAGTTCATGGATATCTTTAATGATAGTTATGGTTAGAACAGGTCACAGATCTCTTCTATCTATGGAATCACACATGGACACAATATTAAAAATATTCCTACTTTTCAAGCTACTAGGATTTCCATCACCTTTGTAAAATTGTTAGAGGACACAGAAATTCTTTGCTCTGAAGATGCCCATGCAGTAACCCCATCCCAGGAAGCATTTTCTTTTAGCAAATATTCGCTTTACAGCTCTCACTCCTTTAATCCCCAAAATTGAGGCTCAGAGAATTAGAAGATTCAGGGTCCAATTTATTTTAAGACTCACAATCCGAGATTGTTTCTTCTTCTTTAAAATGGAGCATCAAATCTCCCTGACCAGTTCCCAGTATTATGAGATTTGAATGAGATGCCTTGAGATACTAGTGTAAAAGTGCTTACATTCTCTGAAAACTTATTAACGAAAACCAAGTGTGTTTGATTTCACATGGAAGTGGGAGAATAAACTCTCACTGCATATTGCATGTACATAGAAGCTTGTGAAACTTAAATATAGTCTCAAGAGTAACTGCAGATATTCTCGGAGGCTTCTAGACAGCTTAAGTCCTCCTTCAGGTGAAAAGACCAGCATGAGTGCAAACTGGGAGGATCATAGTTCCAAGTAAAAGCTTCAGATTGACTTGTAGGGACAATAAACTCAGCATGCAGGCAACACTTTTGTCCCCAGTGTTGATGAAGTAAATGCCCAGGAAATGATAATGAAGCAATATCTTAGATAATAAAAGCCTAATATGCTAAGTGTCTGATTGTCTGGTTGTCTGTTCAACCAATCAAAGCATAATATGCTAATGATATTCTAAGGCCACTCAACCGCTCACTATGACATGCACTGACCACCAGGAGACAGATGTTCTGACTGGTAGGTTAGTTTATTGCTGGGGTCTGGCTGATTAGGACTGAGCTAGACAGGCCATACACACCCTGGAACCCTCCCATGATCCCTCCCTGGCTGGCCAACCTCCCACATTCCTCTCTGGCCCTGATTGTGCACTGGTGGGGTCCTTTGGCCTGGCCTGCACCCTCTTGAAACCTGAAACCCCTCAGGGGATGTCAGAGAACCAGTTTTGGCTCAATCTCACAGGCCAGGCCAAGGGACCCCATTGGTGCATAAATTCGTGCACCAGGCCTCTAGTAGTAGTATAAGATTGCAAGCAATATAGGATCAGTAAAACAAGGAATCATGGCTGGAACTTGGATACTAGGATAGGTTTCTTATTTTGCCTGTTTTGGATCTGTCTAGAATGGTCAGAGGAAGTTTCAGTCTTGATGTTAGTGAAAGGGAATTTAAAGGGTGAAGTTTTTCATAATCAAATAGTTTGACACGGTAGCTATCACAAATTAAAAAAGAATGAAATTACAGTGCAATCCCACTTTCACTTATTTTATTAGCTTGAGTCAAAAAGAGGAACTTCTTGAAGAATCATGGGAGTAGGCGGGAGAATTCTTTTAAGAGCTGAAAAACATCTGGAGTGAAACTAATTCACTGCTTTCATTTTTCAAATGAGAGAACTGCGCCCCAGAGGAGTGAAGGTTACTGGGGTATTTCTCATTAAATTGAGTTGCTGTCAATCAAGGAAAAAATGCTCATCTCCCTGAGACCACAGGATCCTGTTGTAGCTGACTTTCCATGAGTAGCGGTAAAGGTTAACAGCTGGTTTTCATTGAAAAGAAAACGTGCATTCCCTGATTTTCTGTAGCAATACATCACCCTTACTTTGGCTATATCTCAGGGGAATGTGTGTGTGTGTTTTAATGGTTATTACCAACAACAATTTATTGTAAAGACCCATCTTTTCTACGCATCACCCCGCTGTGTGTCTAGTAACTGAGAAGTGGTGGGTGATTGTTTCTCAGGAGCAGGCACATTGGAATATGTGACAAAGGAATAGGGAATGAATGTCCTAAAAGGATGGGACTGTCAGCATGGAGAAGTGACATTTCCAAAGAAATCAGTCCTGTGCTAGGTCAGTGAAAAAGAAAAGGAAAAAAAAAGTCTCGTTTATTCATGAGTTCGCTCTAGCACTTTGGTTAAGGTGATACACGGGAGACAGAGACGTCTGTGGGAACTGGTAAAGATCACACAAATTGTGAGATCTCCTTCTCACATTAGTACTAACATAGGTCTTGGACAATTGAATTTTTCTTTCATTACAGAATCTTTATATTTACCTTACATTCGGGGCTTTATGCAAGATGAGCTATCAAATTTTGGATGCTATGGGAAGTAATATAGACATAGAGCAAAGAGAAAGTGGAGGCTATAAGGGAGAAGGGTAAGGCAAGCACAAAATTTAGGGGAGGGGGCAAACATCCAGTGATAAACCAGATCATTTTAATGCAGTGCTTTAAAAGTCAAAAATAATGAAAAAAATCTATCAAAATTGTTATTAGTGATTTTTCATTTTTTTGCCTGAGGTTTTTCTGTGGCTCAGTATGGCTTTGATGGAAGATACGGCAAGCCAAGAAAGCCAGCAGAAAACTGAGTGATTATTTCCTTCCCAGCATTGAGTATAGAGGAGTGGGATTTACACAGGATGAGAACTTACTGAATTTTGGCTGGAGCTGGATGTGAAATGCCTGCATACAGATCAGCTTCACATTCACCACTCTCTTGTTTTCATTGTTTTCTTACTGTGTATCAGTGGCCATATATTGCCCAATATATTCTCTCTTTAGCTGGTTCTTGAGAGCACTGTGAGTTTTGAATTATCTTGAACTGAGTAGAATGTCATTAAAGGGACTAAAGAAGACATTCAGGACATCAGGGGTTTGATGATACAAAGAATGATGTCAAGTTTCGCATTGAAAATGTATTTGGGGAAACTGTTAAACATGTCTGCCTTGTTTCTGATTTGTATAAAAGCTTCACAATTAATACATAAATATAGATGTTATGGAATGGCATATGGAGTGATAACTTCAGGAAATGAGGCATCAAAATAAGTCAAAATATCAGACATAAGTTATCAAGATGTTTTTCCCATCAATTACAAAAACTGAGGTGGTAAATAGGGTTTGAACATATAGACCAATACACAAATAAATGTAAAACTTACTATTTAGGAGCAAATTTATTTAAATCACCTTCCCATATGTAAAAATAGTAAATTTCATTTTAAATTCAATGTAACCATTTTATCTAAGTCAAAATGGCACAAGAGAGATTACATCTCTAATAAATTTATAAATTCATCTGCAGTATGACTTCATGCACTTGCTGACTTGGTAAATTAAGCAGAATTTCAGAAATGCAGATTTTAAGTATTTAAGTCAATTTCCATGATGATTTGATTGAGCAAGATATTTAACATTATCTTTTCTAGGAAAAAAAAATATATATATGGAATTTGGATATTATCCAATCCACTGCTCTTCCTTACTTTTAGATTAAAGGTGAGGAATTTAAAATTAGGAGATGTTTGGTCCCTCAATTCTCTGTTGAAAGATTCTGGATGACTAGGTACAGTGAATAATCATATACAACAGCATCTACATTTATAACATTTAAACTTTGCAGGGTATCGATAATCAGGAAAAGTCTCACACAAAAACCAGAGCAGGGAAAGTATTTCATATTGGAATAAAAGATGGAAGGAGAGAAACAGAAGAGTTCATAGAAACACCAATTTGTCAACAAATCTTGGCTTCGGATGTGTTAGAACATTTTCTAATGAAGACAGTCTAGATCAGCACCAGCGAAACAAACTCCTGAATTGAATGGAACTGTACAATTTGGCTCACTTGAATTTTCATGGTCTATTTGTTAGTAATTCACAGAACTGAGCAAGGGACCATGTTCTCCCTGTACCTTGAGATTTAGAAAGGCGACAAGCCCCCAAAATCCAGAAATGAATCCACATTTTCAAAAAGAGTAACACATGCTCACATTATCACAGTAGGGTTATGTAGGTTACTTCATAACATGTCAAATTCCAAATGACAATCTATATTTAAATTTTCATACCAAAGATACCTGCTAGCATGGGGATAAGTTATGTACATCTTACATTTTGATGACTGGTGGAGAGATACTCTTGCCTTTGTATCTTTTATTAGCCTATAATAATATCTAGAAAGATTTGAAAATGATTAGTTCTTTTGGTGATTAAGGATATTTAATAAACAACTAAAATGCACGCTCAGTTGAATGTTAGGGCACAAAGTTGTCTATTATTCTTGGCTTTCATATTATATATAGTGTTTTACATGTATCAAGTATTTCATACTAAAACTTATATATAGTTTTTAAATTTGTAATCCCCATCCAAGGACATGTTTTTATGGATGTTAGAAAGAGAGGAAGGGAGGAAAAGAGGGAGGGGGAGAGAAAGAAAGAGCGAGAGATCAATTGACTATGTCTTGTATGTGTCTCTACCTGGGCTCAAACCCACACCTAGGTATGTTTCCTGACTGGGAATTGAGCCCACAATTGGTCTATAGGAAGATTCTCCAACCACTTAGAAACCTGAGTAAGGCCTAAATTTTTTTTTTAAATAAAATTACTTAATATTATTCACAAAATATTTTATGTCACAATTGCTTGAATAAGTACATTATATGCTAAATTTGGAGTTCTTTGTTAAGAATTATGCTAAAGACTGTCAAACCTCAAAGGGAAGGTAGGGGAACGTGGGGGTAAGGGAGAGAGATCAACCAAAGGACTTGTATACATGCCATATAAGCCTAAACATTGAACACAGACAACAGGAGGGTGAGGGCATGAGTGTGTGTGTGTGGGAGGAGGTAAAGGGGGGATAAGGACACATATGTAATACTTTAATCAATAAAGAAAACAAAATAAAAAGAATGATGCTAAAGATGAAGTCTAATGGACTAAAAAAGGAAAGTAATGGAGGAATGAAAAGAAATGGAGAGAGAATTCCAAAACCAGTGTCATGCTTAGGTAGAGATGTGTTTTTGTTCCTATCCAAAGGTGTTTAGCTCTTGTTAGAATAAGAAGAATTTCATTTGAACTAACAAGTATGTGTCTGATATATGTTTAGCCCTGACTACCCTGAGAGAGAAAAAAAAGCAGTGTTGTAGAGAGTAGTGATTTCCAAATATTGCTGCAGAATATAGTCATACTAGAGGCCCAGTGCATGAATTCATGCATGGGTAGGGTTCAGCCAGCACAGCCCCAATTGGGATGGATTAGGGCTGAGTCTGTCAGGAGGAGATGGCTGGAAGTTGGCTGGCTGGCCTGCCCTGACCAGGGCCCAATCAATACTGGGTCAGCTGGGGGAAGGGGCTGTGGGTGACTGGCCAGTGGGTCCTGCCCCCGATTGGGTTTGGGGGGCCAAATGAGGAAGGGACTATGGGTGGTTGGCTAGCTGGCCCTGCTCCCCTGATGGGGTAGTGAGGGCTGACTTGGGGTGGGGCCAGGCAGGGGGAGGGGCTGCAGAAGGTTGGCAGGCCGGCCCCAGCCCTGCCTCTTATTGGGGTGTTGGGGGCAATCAGGGGTGGGGCCAGCCAGGGGGAGGGGCTGCAGGCCGATCAGTATGGTGGGGGCCCATTGGGGCCATGGCTAGCCCAAGGGAGAGACTGCAGGAGACTGGCTGGACAGCCATACCCCAATAGGGGGTGGGAGGGTGTGATCAGGGGCAAGCTGACGGGAGTGGGGGTATGGGGGGAAGGGGCTGTGTGCCTATAGTGGTGGGACTGGCTGATTGCTGATTGGGGATGATACTGGCTCAGGGGAAGGGAGGGGGCATTTGGCCATAGGGGTGGGAGAGCCCAATCAGGAGCAGGTAGGTAGGGGGAAGGGACCACGAGGTTGGCTAGCTGGTCCACCCCTGATGGGGCTGGTTTGCTGGCCACAATGGGCATCATAGTGATTGGTCATTACTGTTGTTATGGCCATTATGGTCACTGGCTTTTTATATACAGTGGTACCTCGAGATACGAGTGCCCTAACATATGAGAGATTTTTGAGATATGAGCTGTCGAGCAAGCAGTTTTTGCTTTGAAATACGAGCAACAGTTGAGATATGAGTAATCACGTGGATCGGCCAGCTGCACACGACCCACCAGTTTACCGTGAATCGAGCGTCTCATAGTTTCCCACGCCTCAAGATTACGGAACAAATTAAACTCGTATCTCGAGGTACCACTGTATATAGATACAGATGGGGAACTCTGAAAACATCTCAATGCTCAGGCTTCCCTCCCAACCCCAAGTACTGTATAGTCCCAACCTCTGGGGATGATTCCCATGAATCAGAATTTTAAAAACTCTTCAGACAATTCCAATATGCATTTAAGTTTGAGGAGCAGTTTGGTTCTCACACTAGCATTTACATCCATAATACCAAAACAGCATTTAAAATACAAATCACTCACCTCAACCTCAGAGCATCTGATTCTATACATTTGTGGTAGGGCTGAAAATCTGTATTTCTAACAAACACCCAGATGCTACAGCAACTAAGGACCAGGACCATTCTTGGAGAACTATTGGCACAGAGTATATAAGACTAGACTTAACTTAAAAGTTTAGAGTATAGTGAAGAGCTAGGGCATATACAGAGAAAGTTAAATATATAAATCAAAATGAATAATACAGATAGCAGGAGCTAAAAATATTGAAAGGAAGAATAAATTACTCTGGGTGAATATGTTCACCTCTTGGCTCTTGAAGAATAAATGAAATTTAAGTAGACAGAGAAAATTCTAGAAGGTCAATGGGACTGGAAGGTCTTTGAGTAGGAAGACTACTTATGCAAAAGTGAGGTAGGGATACACAGGTGTGCTTGGGAGACAGTGGGTACCAGCCAGACTCCAGTGAACTCAGTATTACATAAATCAAAACGGAAGTCCTGTCTTTGGGAAGACTATCCATCACCTTCAGGAATGAGGCATTTTTTAATATCAGCAAATTAAACACAAATGGGTATTAAAAACTCCAAGGGATGATTAATCAATAAAGGTAGAAACAGAGGACCTTATTAGTTAGAGGGGGATTAGCTGGTGTAGCTCAAGTGCTAGCTATATAATTTGAAAATTAAAAATAATTGCACATGCCAAGAATGATGGAGAGCGAACCAGAGTGATATAAAGGGTGTGACCTTCCATAAGCATCACAAACTACTGAAGCTATCCTGGATTCCCTGATTCTCCTCTGAATTTTACTTGGTGCTAAAATCTCATTAAGCATGAGATTTAAAAAAAAAAAAAAACACTAGTCAGAAACTTGCAATGTTGGAAAACATATTAGAAAGTCCTCCGAGTGCCCAGAATGATTTCAGATATGACTCTTTACTGCCCAGCAGAGTTTTCAAAAGATGCAGAAACATGTATTTTCCTTCCTGAGAAGGATTCTCTCCAGGCTTAGAAATTAGAAACCACCACCTTCCCTAGAAACTAGTTAACGAAAGTGTCCCCATCACTCTAGCTCATTTTCTTGAGATTGCATGAGTGTGTTTTAATCCTCAACTCCAAATAACAGTTGTTACAGGTAGGGAAATATATGAGAAATGCTCTTCTGGTAATAAAGAGAAAGGAAAGTTATTATCAGCTGCAATAGAACAGAATCATGTTTGGGGAAAAACAATAATAATAGTGGCAATGTTGATGACAACAGTAGTTAGCACTTACATCAAAGTGCCAGGTGCTGTTCTAAGCACTTTGTTCTCATTAACGTATTGGAAAGCTATTCATTAATTCATTGTTAGACTATTATAGTACCATCCTCATTTGGCAGAGAAGAAAACCAAGGTTCTCAGATGTGAGTAATGTGCTCAGGATCACACCACTAGGAAGCATATGAAACAGGATTTGAATGCTGATGGTAGGATCTTAAAACTGCACTCTTAAGCACACATTCTGGGAAACAAATCAAAAAAATTCAGCCTTAGGTGAGTGAACAGTCATGGGAATATTTGGGATGAAACAGAAACAGGAAGGTGACATCTGGGTTGTAAATGGGGGAACCTCCACACTATTGGCCCATGACTGACAGGAGAGGACTGAACAGAAGAGGGGATTCAGTTGTATGGTTTTCTATTTTGGTCCTAGATAAATCACATAAAGCCCATGTATGTGGAAAATATAAGCAAGACAGCAAACCCAAGTAAGATCAGTTTTAAAGCTTCAAGAATTGTAATCAATCTTCCAATCTTCTGTCTCTCTTTACTATTATGCCAGAGATTTTTTAAAAATATATTTTATTGATTTTTTTTTACAGAGAGGAAGGGAGAGGGATAGAGAGTTAGAAACATTGATGAGAGAGAAACATCCATGAGCTGCCAACTGCACACCCCTTACTGTTACATGCAACACCCCACAAGCAAGCTACATGGCCTTGACCGGAATCAAACTTGGGACTCTACAGTCCACAGGCCGACACTCTATCCACTAAGCCAAACCAGTTAGGGCTATGCCAGAGTTTTTGAAGGGATGAGTGGGAGCTAGTTCAATGCTATGTCTCTAGTACCCAGAACCATGGCTGGGGAGCATTTATGTTGCATCTAAATAAATGAGTGGCTTAGTTTAAAATAGCCTCAATAGAGATTTCTAATACTACTGTGATCTATAAATAAGCTTTCATCTACTCTCTTTCCATTAGAATGTGTGAATGTACTGTAACATTGAATATTTATCTTAGACCTATTAATGTTCCCCTCTCTTATTCATCTCAAGCATCAGCCTTTTTAAATTAATAGATATAAGAAGAATTTCCAGCATCAAACACCTACTGTAAGCATGATACTGATTTATTTGGATTGTTACATGTAATCTTTATATCAGAGCTAATATTCCACTTGAACAGTTATCTTTGAAAGCCTTTGAAAGCCAACTGGATTATAAATATCTAGAGAGATCATAAAATGTGTCTATATTTTATCTCTTTATAACATGAAGAGTTGTGTACACACTCCTTTGCTATGTAAGATCAAAGGAATAAACTTGTGGGTTTTTTAGTGCCAAGAACTTTGCATATAATAAGCACAGTTCAGTTGATGGGAAAACCTAATCATTGCTAATCTCCATTGCTAGGACTCTTAATTTTAATCCCCTACCCCCCGCAGAGGTGGCATTATTATCCATACCTTAGAGATGAAGAAATTGAATGTCATAAGAGCAGGGAATTATTTATGTCATGTAGGCACTAGAAACTTGGTAGTATAAAACAGACATTTTATTTCCGGGAAGCCAACAATAAGCAATAACCTATACAATATTAAATGAGAAGTTAATAAGCGCTGCATGAAAAAGAAATGAAGAAGAGAGAAAAGGGCATAGGGGGGTTGTAAGAAAGCTAGGTTTTCAATAAAATAGACTGATTAGGATATATCCATTGAGATAATAATAGTTCAAGGCTTGGAAGACATAGGTAAGCCAAGCACATATGTGGAGAAAAGTATTCCAGGAAGAGGGAAAAACTAGAACAAAGTCCCTAAAAGGAGAGTGTGTCTGTATGGCATATTTGAAGAATAATAAGAAAACTGGTGTTGCTGAGGCAGAGAGAGCAAGAAAAATTATAATAGGATACAAGAAGTGAGGCCATGAGGAATACTATGAGTGAAACAGGGCCTGTGGTAGGGTCTTTAAGCACAAGAATGACAAAATCTGAATTTTAATTTAGATATCACTCTGGCTGATGCGTTGATCATAAATTGTAGAGAATGTGGTAGAAGCATGGTGAGCAGTTAGGGTAATACAGCAGAAATAAGCAAAAGAGAATGGTATCTTGAACCAGAGTGGTAACAGTCAAAATTTGATAAAGGGAACTCTGGTTATGTATAAAAGATCAAACCAAAGGATTGATTTAAGAATTGAATGTAGAAGTATGAGAGGAGTGGAGAAAATCATCAGGCCACGGTTTCGGGTCCGAGGAACTAGAAGGGCAGAGTTGCCATCAATTGACAAGAGGAGACACAAATGTGGGAAGAAGATCAGTAGTTTAGTTGTGGACATTTTTAGTTCCTGCTATTAGTTATATGAGTGAAGATGGTAGAGAGTTGAATGTCTGACTGGAGTTTAGGAAAGAAGTCTAGACAGAAGATACCATGTTTTAAAATTCTATAAATCTTTTCTTTTGTGAAATTTAGCATGCTTTAAGAGGATGCACAGCAGGAAAGTTCATAATTCTGTAGTTTATCACAAAGTAATGACTCTTGCTACCAGTACCCATATTGAAACAAGAAAATGTCCTGAATTGCCCTCCCAATCACTGCCTCTTCACTCCCTCAACAGGCAACTAATATCCCCGATTTTATGGATATTTCTGACATTTATCTAAAATATTTAAATACATAGTTTATATAATATTTAGTATTCTAACACACTTGATTCATTCAATCTTATACTGAGGAGAATTTAACTTTTAATTTGAAGACATTAGGAATAATGGTGTTATGCATGTTCTGGCCATCCCACTTGTTCCACACATACATGTGAATGCTGTTTGGAATGTGTAGCTAGTGGTAGAATTACTAGATTGTATGATTAGCGGATGCATTTCTTCAGTTTAGTACATAGTGCCAAATCATTTTCCATATAAATTGGTGGTTGTGCCAATGGATACTCCCATCACATCCTCCTCCACACCTGGTATCAGTCTCTTAAATATTGGCCATTTTAGTGATGTCTTCTGAAGTTTTCAATATGGATAATTCATTTAATCTAAAGGCATCAATTTAATTTAATCTAAAGATATGTAAATCCAGCTCTGGAGCTCGAAGAAATAACCTAGGAAATTAAAGATTCGTTGAGAACCAATAAATGAGCCCCGGATCCTCAATATCAAGAGATCAGAAAGAAGAGGACGAGCCAGCGAAGTCACTTACTTGCCTTCCCAGTGGCAGAACGAAATTTCAATGTATGTCTCTCCATCTTCAGACCTGCTTGGCTGTCTCAGAATTACTGGAAAAGGCAAATAAATTCCGAGAGGCAGGTAACTTGTGGGTCTGTCCCAGCAGAGTATTCTAAGTGAAAATGTTTTGTTTCCTTCTCTGTAATAAAGTCGCTGAGAGATGTACATTTTAAAGGGCAAAAAAATATTAAAGTCTAAAGAAATAGTGGAAGCTGATATTAGATTGCTGAAGTTCTTTCATTATAACCAAGCAAGTATAAAGTGCCAGAACCCGAACATTGTCATTGTTTCACTAATAGAAAGATGTGGACAGGAAGCCAGGAAGGCTGATCAACAACCTTAATTGCTCTAACTCACTGTTTAGTTGAGACATTGTTAGGTAAAGCAGCCTCCACCTCTGTCTTTTGTATTTTTGTTATTGAAATTTTCTGCCTAAAGGCTATGAGTGTGTCCCAAAGTCTCAATAAAAGGAATAGCAAGGCCAGAGCAAGAGTCTTCTCACTAGAGGAAGGCTCCTGCCTGGCCCCCCAATATTCCCAAATTAATGCTTTTCTAGTCTCTCTTCATTTGTGTGCGGCCTCCTCCAGAATCTCAACCCTGAACGGGAACCCTGAACCACGCGGGATGTGAAAGGGGTTTCCACAATAAAGCAGTTGAAAAAAAAAGGAGGAAAAACTAGAAAGAAAAAGTTCTCAACACTAGCAAAGAACGTTTGGGGCTTTTTTTTTTTTTTTCAGCAACAGTTGATTGCTATGGACCTTGCCTTCTTGATTATACAGCTTCCTGAAGTCAGGGAGGTGTGATGCTTTCATTATAATCTGATTCTGGGATTGTCTGCTATTCTCTGAGTTCCATTTTTTCTTTAATTTTATCTTATTATTTTGTATTGAACCTACAGATATATATAGGCATATATATACATATACATATATATATATATAATGTATGTATATATAGCAAGAGTCATTACTTTATGATAAACTACAGAATTATGAAGTTTCCTGCTTTGCATCTTCTTAAAATATGCTAAATTTCACAAAAGAAAAGGTTTATGGAATTTTAAAATATTGTATCTTCTGTCCAGACTTATTTCCTAAACTCCAGTCATATGTGTATGTGTTTGCCTAATCCCTTCACCTTCTATCCATCCCCCAACCCCTCTGCCCTTTGCACAGACAGCTGCCAGTCTATTCCATGTCTCCATGCCTCTGTTTCCATTTTGTTCATCAGTTTATTTTGTTCATTAGATTCTACATATGAGTGAGATCATATGGTATTTGTTTATCTCTGACTGGCTTATTTCACTTAGCACTGTAATCTCCAGATCCATCTCTTCATTTTAGAATAGAGATTGTCAAGATAAAATCATAATCCAGAATGGTTTTCGTTCTCCCATGAAAAATATATATAAACTTGTGGTTGCTTCAAAATTCAGAGGTACAATCACAATCTAAACTCAGGCTTGCTCTGTGACAACCAGGATCTGATTTTTCTTTTATATATTAATAATGATTTTTAAGTCATAAACATAAGAGGAAATAAAGTTTTAAGGGCTTGTTTGTTCACTAGGGTTTCCCCAAAACATTTCATAAACTATTTCTCTCCATCCCCACCCAGGTGTACAATAGAAAATGGTTTGGAAAATAAAACAAGAGTCATTCTCAGTATCTTACATGTATTTGGCTGCCAGCCCTTTGGTTTTCAAGGAATTTGCATTACTTTTGATTCTACAGTGTCTACCTGGCATATGATCCCTTCTTTTAAGGAGGCATTTGCATCTTCCTTGTTCTTGCCTATCTGACACGTTTTTGGTCCACAATCTTACTTCGGCTTCTTGGTGTTCATGAGCATCCTAAACCTAAGGTGGGCTTATTCAGATTCATTGTCATGAAGGAGCAAAATGGACCCTCAAGACAACTGGCCTGAAGGTGGTGGTTTGGCGACCAGAAAACAATGCGATGTTAGGGGTTAAAAGATAGAGGGGAGGACCAATTAGTCTTTACAATTTCAAGTAATAGATATACCTCTTATTGTTTTAAATAAATTGTCTGATTTCTTCCATTTTAACAAGCTATCTGTGTGTATCTTATAATTAGCTTTTCCTTATTCAATAGGACTCTTTCCATTTAAATGTAGTAGCATTGCTATGGTGGAGAACAAAGGAAATATCTAATTATTCAAAATGTATTACAACAACACATATGTTAGAGAAATGCATTTCAGTCCAGATTCAAGAACAGGCATGCTTGTTATACAATGCAGCTCCTCCAAGCAGACCCTTTGTAGCTTCTGTTACAAGGCCAAGCAATTGTCCCCAAATCCTTTCTCTAGCAGACTTCAGTGTGTGTGTGTGTGTGTGTGTGTGTGTGTGTGTGTGTGTGTGTGTGAGGGATCTATTAGCATGAATAAAAGACTTGTTTACTAGAGTAACTAGCAAGCCACCATTATTATTGTCATTGAAATTACCACTCAAGAGCCTAAACCTAAAAGTAATCAACATAAAGCTATCCAGAGCAAAAGTGGCATAGAGCAGGTGGATAGATAATGACACTCTGGTAATACTTAATCCAAATCACCTTTTCCTTGAACAAATCTAAAAGTTCTGCTATCACCCCCGACTCCCCACAACCCTAGGAGGTATACTGCTTTAGGTGGTAGTATAGAAGAAGGGAGGGAGGGAAGGAAACAGGGAAGGAGGGAGAAAGGAAGAGAGGGAAGGAGGGAGGCAGGCAGCAGGCAGGCAATAGGACTAATGAAGATGTAATATTTTGAGCACTGTAATTTACATTTTTATATATTATTTTCTAATATTATATATGGTATCTCTCTAAGGTCATTTTAATTCATATCATTTTTAGGATAAGGAATATGGATATCCAAGTGCTTAAGGTGACATGCTATTAAAGACAATATTTAAAAACAAAGTTATCTGGTCATGTGACAAGCATTATTCAGCATTCACCATGTTCCAGGTTTTATTATAAATAGTCTATGAGGATGCATCATTGCAGTAGTTATTGCTGCTATCTCTATTTTATAGGTGAAAAAAACACCAATCTGGATTTCCTCTGATGGTCAAACTTCCAGTTTGCATTGTTCTGTCATATTTGTATGCTAAGCCCACGTCCTGCAGAGCAAGGATAGATCAAGAACATAGATGGAGCCGAGACCGGTTTGGCTCAGTGGATAGAGCGTCGGCCTGCGGACTGAAGGGTCCCAGGTTCGATTCCGGTCGGGGGCATGTACCTTGCTTGCGGGCACATCTCCACTGTGGGGCATGCAGGAGGCGGCTGATCGGTGTCTCTCTGTCATCGATGTTTCTAACTCTCTATCCCTCTCCCTTCCTCTCTGTAAAAAATCAATAAAATATATTTAAAAAAAAGAACATGGATGGTGACTGGCATAGTGGACAGTGGTTAAGAGCCTGCAACCTGGTCGTGGCTAAGATCTGCACAGACATGACAAGTACTGGGTTCCTGAGCAAATTATTCTATCCTCTTCAAGCCTCACTTTTCTCATCTGTAAATTGGGGTAATTGCCATGCCTACACTACAGTATTTGGGACAATTCAATAAAATAATGTACATAGCCCTGACTGGTTTGGCTCAGTGGATAGAATGTCGGCCTATGGACTGAAGGGTTCTAGGTTCAATTCCAGTCAAGGGCATGTACCTTGGTTGCAGGCACATCCCCAATAGGGAGGGTGCAAGAGGCAGCTGATCGATGTTTCTCTTCCATCGATATTTCTAACTCTCCCTTCTTCTCTGTAAAAAACCAATAAAATATATTTTAATAATAATAATAATAATAATAATAATGTACATAAGCACTTTGAACAGGGTTAGGTATATGTAAGTTCAGAAAGGTGAGCTCCTATTTGCTCTTCATTGGGAGAAGAAATTGAAAGATAGTTTAGACAAAATAAGAATCATTCCTCCTCATGAGTGTACACAGATTTGAGCAAAATCATACACTGACCTGTTTTCTTCTCGTTTTAAAGCATATTTAGAGGAACTACTTAAAGGAGTGAGAAACCAAGGATGTCTCATCCATTCAATAAAGTAGCCACCCAAGCAATGCCTTCCCTGCACCAGCAGGTTACTGCATGAAAGCCATCCCCACTCCCCACAACATATCAAACTAGTTAACAGTCCTTGTCTGGTATTCCGTTGTGAGGCCACAAATTTTCTACACAATCTCATTCCAGTTCAATGAAATATTGTGTTTCCTGGGATTCCAGACAGTGTGTGGACTGATTCCCCTCTCAAAACAGCATCTCCGGAGCGGCAGAGGCCACCCTCCTCAGCATCCCCCAGCGTCCTCCAACGCAGTTCCTGCCTCCAACATACTCCAGGGAAAACCTAGAACACAGTGCTACTCCTCCCATATACTTGGTAATGGCGGGATGCTGATACCCATGAGGGTGGAGACTAGAACAGGTCAGATTCTGACCCTGATCCTATGTTGTTAGCTGGGGCAGGGTTGTGGCAGGCAGAAAGGCAGAAGGGATGAGCTGGCACAGTTGCCAGTAATGACACTTAGCTGGTGCCTGCTGATAAACTAGAAGAGCAGATGGCACCAGTTTGTGATGGTCATCAGAGACCTGACATTTATGAGCAAAGCCTGAGTGACTGAGTTAATTGATGGGCTTTGCAAAAAAAAACCACACAGAACAAAACAAAACAAACAAAAAAAACCCAGCAGCATTCTGGAATAAGGTGTTTCCTGCATGCTTGTAAGCAATGCAGAGGTCTGTCGTCCATCACAACTCTACCACGTTGCATAAACACATACACTCAAAAGCAGTCACCCCCAGCAACCTAAACTCCAGATTGAAGAAGCAGATTGCATGCTGGTTAATGGCGGGGAGCACAGTCTAATGGAACCATGAGCAAGTGAGTCAAGAGCCTTCTGATTCCAAGCTGAGCAGATGAGCAACTGGTGTTAGGTCACTCAGACTTCCTGACCCCCGTTTGCATTGCTTTCAGAAATAAATACCATGTGTACATCTCTGTAATTGTACCTAATCCATTGCATTATGATTCTCTGGTTACATATCCTTTTTACTTCTGTGGTCAGAGTGGGGGTTATGTCTAAATCTTGGTAATAGTTTAGGGTCTTTCACAGGTCTTAGCACACACATATCCTCTATTCTTACTAAATGAAAGGAGAGGAAAGGTATTTCCCTACACACACAAACACACACACACACACACACACACACACACACACACACACACAGTTGACCTTTGAATAACACAAGTCAGGGCTCTTAGATGAAAGTCTACATATAACTTTTGACTCCCCCCAGACTTAAGAACTAACAGCCTATTGTTGACCAGCAAACTTACTGAGAACATAAACAGTTGATTAGCACATATTTTATATTATATATATATTATATATTGTGTTCTTACAATAAAGTAAGCTACAGAAGAGTAAATGTAATTAAGATCAAGGGGATATGATACTTATCCAGGGATGACTTTGTAAGTTATATAAATATCTAACCACTATGCTCTAAACCTGACTCTATTAAAATATTGAAGGTTAATGCTAATTGAAAATTTTAAAAAATGTTACCAAGAAAATAATAAGGAAGATAAACTATACTTACAATATTTATTGAAAAAAATCCACATATAAGTGAATCTGTGTGGTTCAAACCTATGCTTCGCAGGAGTCAATTATGTGTGTGTGTTTGTGTGTGTGTGTATGTGTGTGTGTGTGTGGTGTGTTCCTGTGTGTACGTATGTGTGTAGATATATAGACAGACAGACTAATGATAGATAGATAGATAACATAATCCCTGAAATAGATCAAGACCTAGTAGATTTCAAAAATTCAACTGATATATTCAGCACCTGTTTATTTTATTCATTGGCATGATCCCAGTTTTAATATTTGCTTATCATTCCTGGGTTAGGTGATCCCTCTCTCAAGTTGAAAGGATTGTCATTTCATCTCTATGTGGTTGAGACCCCCAGGGATTCCTGAATGGACCGGAATGTAACATACCTGTGGTGCCAACATGTTGAAAAGTTCAGTAGGAACTTCCATGCTTCCCCTCCCCACCTAATAAGGGTTGCTTGTGTAGAAAATAAAAATTTGTCGCATATTTTGGTGTTCATGATTTTTACCTGATGTCTGAAATATACCAATGAAGGTTTAGCAGCAGTTACAACTCAGGTTCATTCTACTAGATCTCAAGAAATAATATAAAAACCCTCAGTGTGGAAAAATTTAAATATTATGAACATTGAACTTAGACATATATGTGTAGACACCTGTTTCATCACTGACTATCTCTCTGTCTCTCTCTTTTTTTTCCCAAGGGCCTTAGTTTTCTTATCTCTAAAATGCAGACACTAGCTGAGACCAGTTTGGCTCAGTGGACAGAGCGTCGGTCTGTGGACTGAAAGGTCCCAGGTTCGATTCCGGTTGGGGGCATGTACTTTGCTTGCGGGCACAACTCCAGTAGGGGGTGTGCAGGAGGCGGCTGATCGATGTCTCTCTCTCATCGATGTTTCTGACTTTCTATCCCTCTCCCTTCCTCTCTGTAAAAAATCAATAAAATATATATTTAAAAAATAATAATAAAAAATAAAATAAAATAAAATGCTGACACTTAATTCTACCTCACAAGATCAAGGTGAAGGGTCATAGGCGCCGGGTGAATGTGATAAACCATCCGCCAGTGGGACACCAGAGTGAATGTGTAAATGTCAGGAACCCAGCAGCCTGTGGGTGGTAAGGCACCAATACCAATGTATTCATTTCTGCGCTCTTTGTCTACCAAAACCATAGAGCTGTACTAATTCCTTTTTGTCACTTAAATATATATAAAGTGCATATGATCTTGGAAACATTGTCAGTCGATTCCTTGAACTGGAACACCACTTTCAGTCATTACTTGAGTGAGTAGATATCAATTTACTTTGCTCCTGAGCCTTAGGGGAACCCCTTGGCTAATTCCTGAGGACCACATTGCAATGAGTGAAGATCTTCAGTGCAATTAGAGTGGTGACAATTAAGAGTGAGAGCAAAAGTCTCCCCCCTCCCCCATCAAATCTTGAAATCATTTATTTCCCCCTTGTTTATTTTATTTTGCTTTTGCAATTCAGAGGGATCAAATAACACAAGGTCATGATGTGAAAATGGTGCCGCGTTGTCTGATCCAAAGTTCTGCTAATATGCTAAAACACAGAGCCTCAGGGACCTGAGTGAGGCACTTGGTTGTTTGCCTTGATTTAATTCATCCATAAAAGTTTCGATTTTCTACCTTTTCATGCCAATTCACGGCAGTTGAAGGAATTGGTTTGTGCTGCCTTCTGTTTACCTCAGAAAATATTGTTATTGCTTTCATTTTATAAATCCCTGCTACATAAAACTCCAAGTGTGTAAGAGAGACAAATTGCAGAAGGATGCGTGGCAGAGTATGATTGCTTATTTTACAAGTGAGTTTCCCTTTACCAAAAGTTTACAATGGTTGCATTCTAATCAATTATGAGTTCCCTAATACTTTTTATGGTTTTAGCGTATTTGTTTGGTTTTACTTTTCACGGTTACAAACTGTGTGTTTTAAGCAAATCTTAAAGAAATTTCTAAGATTTTGAAGTTGGAAGAGATATTTACCAATTGTCCCTAAAGACACTAAGTTATCAAGTGTGGAGGTATAAAAATTATAGCTCCCACATTCCTTTTTTGCCTTTGCATGCTCTGTTCCCAATAAATTATCTTCCTTTCCAACCACAGATCTCCCTATACTTTCCCTTCTCAATCTCAGAAAACCTAACCATCCTTTAATACACAATTTAAATATCATCTCTTCTAGGAATCCTTCAGAACTCCCCCGTGCTGATTCAGCCACTCTTTACCCTGAGCTGTCACAGCTTTTATGTCAAAGGCCTGACATAAGCTTGTCATTTTAAAGTAAACATCATACAGTATTTTTTCCCTCGAGGTGGTGCCCTCATAGAGGGCAGGGGTCATGTCTGAAATAGGAGTTAGGAATAACACCCTCTCCCTTCCCAATAACTTGCATATTTCATACCAATTTAACACTTGACAAAATGTTACACAATATTTCACCAAGGTATTTCTAATATGTATCCTAGGGACTAGTATAGAACATGTAGATCTCATTGGATATCTGGATACTTTCCTCATGAAATTTGATGAAAAAATAAATTAGAATTAGGAAACTTGAGTTATTTTCCTAGTTACTTATTTCTGTGTACTCTTGGACAAATCTCATTAACACTTCTGTGCCTCCGTTACCTTCCTCTGAACATAGAGAATAGATAACCCACTTGCCTCTTTAAAATATTTTATCCTCAAATATAATCATAAAACAGAATAGGTAAAGTATATTTTAGAAAATAAGATGTTAGTAGCATTTATTGATATCTTAGTAGATATCCTGAGTAATTTGACTCTGTACTGGAAGAACCAGATGTGAATACAGAGGAAGCCAGCAGATACTAATTATGCTCTATTATTGAGGAACAACCTTCATAATTTAACCACAAGGACAGAAAATAGCTATAAGGATTGTTCAAGTTCCAGTAAACTCTTAAACTATAGCTGTAAGATTTTAATATTTTTCTTTTTTTTTTTAAGGGAAAAAAAGGGATGGTAGGCAGTGGAATAAAAAGTGATAGAAAGCTAAGAATATGTCCAAGTTACCTGAAACTCAGTGGGTAATTAGTGCTTATCCTGAGTAAAAATTGGTGTGTGGTGGAACAAAGCTTCAACGGGGTCATGCGGGTTGAGTTCTAGATGTGACTCTGGCCAGACCTTCAACTCGCATGACCCGAGTTTCTCCATCTTCAAATAGGTCAAGGTTATTTCTTGTTTATGCTTGTTTTCTCAGCAATTATAGCATTCTTGGATAATATTTGGTGTAATGTTCCATTATGTAGATATAAATACAACATACATATGTTTTATATAGAATATAAGCACTATATATAATGTTTATATTAATTTAAAAATTAAAAAGATATATATTTATAAACTGAGAATGTTGTCTAGATTGTTTAGCTCTCTTTAAATATAAAATTGAGTTTCTCCTTCATGTTCAGGAAATAAAGAACACAGCCCAACAACTCTATCTTCTCAATAATGAGTGGTGGAACACTTTGCTCTGTCTGCGGGGGTGTTAAATACAATGTAAATGAGTTAGATCAAACTTCACCAAAATCTAAAAATTATTATCTTTATGACTAGGCACCAGTTGTTTTCCTGGGCCTCAGTTTTTCTATCTGCAAAATGGTAACACTAATCACATTGTGGAGAGGACTGAATATAGGCAAGAAAACCAGCTAGCCCATAGGGATGTTTTATAGACCTTCACATCATTCTTGTCTCCCTTCTATAATAACCAGTACAGGATCCTTGCATAGTGCATACTAAATAACTTGTCGCCGAGACCGGTTTGGCTCAGTGGATAGAGCGTCGGCTTGCGGACTGAAAGGTCCCGGGTTCGATTCCAGTTGGGGGCATGTACCTTGCTTGCGGGCACATCTCCACTGTGGGGTGCGCAGGAGGCGGCTGATCGATGTCTCTCTCTCATTGATGTTTCTGACTTTCTATCTCTCTCCTTTCCTCTCTGTAAAAAATCAATAAAATATATTTTTTAAAAAAATAAATAAATAACTTGTTGATGATTACTTGTGGATTGAAAATTTCTCACATATAGTAAACAAATTTTAAATCTTGGGAGGGAATTTCTGCTTCAAAGTTCCAAATCCTTCCAAAATTTCCTACTCACCAAAGTAGGTCTCAATAAAATATCGATAGAAAAGAAAATATACCCTAATTTCTCAGTAAGCATAGAAAACTTCCAAGATGGTGTTTAAAATTTAGGTCCCAGCAAACTGAGTTTCTCATTTATGTTCTAGGCTAACTCAGAACAGACTCAGAATTGGAAACAGTTGATAGCTTGATTTATCTTCTTTAGTTTCTACAGAACAGCAGATTTCCCCTTGAAATCCCTTCATACAGCCCACTAGAACTACCTTGCATCCATCCTATCATATAAGCTACTGAAACCATCTGAAGGAAAGTAATTGTACTTCTTCCTATTGATCCAGATCTTCATCAACTCAAAAAGTGGCTTTTTGATTTAAAATATTGTAATATTGTAGTTCATTCTAAAGCAAACATTTTAACCTTCAAAAGAAGGTTAAAACAGAGGATCAGTGCTTGAACATTTATGTGCTGGAAAAAAAATGGCTGAATCACAGAGACAGAGCCCAAGGGTCAGACATGATTCCATCACTCTGATTCCAAACACTGAGTCTGAAGATAACATTTCCTAAGCCTGGAATTACAGTATGAGTTATACCCTCTCTGGAAGTCACAGCAAACCGGTTATGTATAAAGTTAGTACAACTGGATTTATTCACCCTCTTTTACTCTTGACCATCTCTGAAGTGAACTGGGTATTCCTATCACGCTGGAAAAGTTTTGCTCACATATTTACTTAAGACCTGGCTTCTTTTGTACAAAATGGAAATGAGAGCAAACCCGGTCACTCTGTGAACCATTTCGGTATGTCAAAAATGTCTATTTATTGGAGAGGTGACAATGGCCAGTCAGGACAAATAATACGTGAAGGAAGTCAAAATAGGACATAGCATACCATCTCCAGGATAAGGACATTGCTGAAGGATGCTTCCATCCACCAACTCTTTTCTCCATGTTTCATTTTTATGGAATAAGTGACTCAAACCTAGTTTCTCTGTCCCCACATCCTGCAACCTTCAGATGAAACAAGAAAATACCAAGCCAGCTAACAAAGGTAATACATGGCATACTGTGGGACACTAATAGCATCTCTCTGACCTCACAAGGGACTGATGGCATTTCTGTTTATTAATCTATTTCTTTTTCCTTAGACTTGTTTCTCTTTTCTTTTTTACTTTTTGTGTCTGACTGAAAAAGCATAGTTTTATTTTATATAAATTATTTTCTCTTTATCTTTCCTCCATCCTTCCTGGCCTAACCGTTACCTATTTAAATGCTTTCCCCAATTACATTCTTTTAAAAAGAAAATATTTTTTTAAATTCCTCATTCATACGTATTTGTGAAGCTTTTCACTTTACCTTTTCTTTCTAGGATAGATGGACTAACTTTTCTCACTTTGACATGCATGCAGCAATTGGACATACCCAGAGTTACCTATTTTTTTTTTCTTCTTATAGTAATTCTTTTGGGGGAGGGGTTTCAACTTTATGTCTCTTGTTATTTTTCTAGCGGCTTTACTTGCTGTCCGCTAAAGTCACACTCTCTTTTCCCCTCCTTTATTGATCAACTTTCTTAACACAATGGATCCATTACTTCTCAACATTTTGGGGGGTGGGTTGGAGTGTCTATACCAATAACGTTGGCCTCAACTTTGAATCATTTTGCCAACCCTTAAAACTATTGAATTTAAAAAAAATAATGTTTTGCCCATGCTAACTCTCATATTTCTTTTGCTTTTTGGCACCCCCAAAGAAGGTATCCCCCATGGCATATTTTATATTTATATAAGAAGTTTATCTATTTATGTTTTATTGACATTCACAGCCCCAAGATGAGCAACATTTAATGAGCCTCAAACTCTACTACATACATATTTCTTCCATTTGTTATAGTTGGCCTTTTAAGTCCCTGAAGAAACCCAACCACTAACAACATCTGCTTTTCTTTTTTTTTTTTTTTTCATCAGAAACAATTTACCACTCTACCTCCATGGCCACCTCCATTCTTCATCCTTGCGGTTGTCTCTTTTCATTTAGTTCATCACAACATGTGTGTTATCACCCTGCCTGGGTCCCACAGTGAACACCACTCCTTAGACAGCTGTCACATCAGAAACCACCTTTCCCCCTGGCCACCGAAAAGCCCACACATGCTATGTCAGGTCAAAGACAAGGTAAGGGGGACAGGAAGCTCCTAATCAAAGAAATGAACACAACAACCAGCTCTGGTAATCCTGTATGTGTGTGTGTGTCATTGAATAGTCATAGCGCTTGATATGAATCTTTTTGAAAACAGGAGCCAATTTTCTTATACCATGATTATTTCAGAAATATCATATATATATATATATATATATGTGAATATATATATATATGTGTGTGTATATATATATATGTATATATATATAATCATTTCTCTGAAATAATCACATATAAATAATTCACACACACATATATATATATATATTTAAAGACACTTATATTAAGATTAAAATAATTACCCAGCAGGAGATCCAAGGGAAAAAAAAAATAATCCTCTTAAAGTTCTCTATATCATCAGTGGCTGCCTCCCAATTCTCCTGACTCATCAGCATCTCTGAACAGTCCTCACCCTGTGAAACATCCTGCCAGATACTTGGGGCCTCACTGCTGCAGCTCGCTAGCCCCAACAGCATCAGCATCATTACTGTTATTATTATTATTATTATTATTATTATTATTACTATTTTTTTTTTTACTCTGCAGAGTTGCCTCTACAGAGGTTCCTCCTTCCCCCGCCTTTGGCGCTGAAACTTACCGCTTTTACCAACTCCCCCTGCTCCCAGCATTACCACCTTGTACTCTCTGGACCCGCCCGAGGCTGTCGCGCTGCTGGGGGAGCAGCTGGCTTCGTGTTCTCCCTCCATCTTCCCGGAGGGACCCGGAGGACAATCAAGAAGGAGAAAAGTCGCCCGTGTCAGGTGCTTGCTCAGAGATTAAGCAACTCTAAAAACTGTGTCAAAAGGGAGGTTTTAGGACGAGGTAAGCACCATCATCAGCGCGGGGCTGGCTGTTGGTCCTGTGCTCTGAGCGGGTCTCATAGCAACCACTTCAATTGCTTCCAATAAAAATCTGGCTTTTGCCTACCTCCCCCCCCCCCCCACCCGCCCTCCTTCCCGGTCCTTCACTCTTTCACGCTCCCGCTCTCGCCCCTGTTCTCTGTGGGTCTCTCTGTCTGTCTCGCTGTGGGTCTGTCTTTCCCTTGCCCATTCCCCATCCTCTCTCTTTGTTTCTGAGCTCGCTCCCTCCTGCCCCCTGTGCCGTCCCAGCTGGTAGGGGCACCCGCGCCTGGCTCCCCTCCTGGCTGGGCGGCTAGCAAGGAGTGAATGGGGGGACTCAGTGCAAAGATTCCGTCTCCCCGGCTGATGATTTCTGCAGCTTCAAAGACACTGTTTTCTTCTGAAAAACAGTCGGTTAATTAAGAAAGATGGCTGTTGCTGATCTTCTTGCTTTTTATCAACATCTTCTTCCAGAGTTTTTTTTCTTTTGGGAAGAGAGTTGCTACCAATTTAGGGAAAAAAACAAAACAAACAGTAACTCAGGGCTTTTCAGGACTGGTTTGTGGTGTTGCTGAGAAATAGCTGGCTGGCAGGAATAGTGCCCGCTCACATGAATGAGAGCTGCAGTTCTAACATAGGGAGGTATTTGAAATTAGTCCATTGTCCTGCTTGGACATGGGTCATCCTGGTTTACACTCAGTTATTAGGACCAACCTAAAACACAAGGATCCTGTGTCAAGCATGAAAGAAATACTTAACTATTTTTTTTTTTTGCTGAAAATTATACCATCATTAAAGATCACATAGGATAATTTTTTTTTCAAATGTCTACACTCTTACCCCTTATTTGAATTCATTAAAGCGTTGTGGTGTTTGCTTTTCTGTGGAAAGCTTCTAAACCGCAAAGGTCTTAGGGTGCTTTCAGTAATCCCTACTGGTCATCGTCAGACCCTGTCCTTCTAACAAGATGGTGATAATGTTCTGTATATTTACCATCTATTTTTTTTTCTGTTGTGAAATTGGATCATGATTAGATGCAGCCCAATGTTTGGTGTACAAAGGCTTTCCTTTCCATGTAGATGTTAGGATCCTCTAAAAAAGAAACTATTTAATCAGTCCCTTTAAAGCTATAGTGTATGACCAAGTATTCCACACAGAGAAGGTGCTCACTATATTGCGGGTAGTTGGAGAGGTGTCATATAGTCTGTGATAGCCAATAGCCCAGGCTCTGGACCCTGATGACTTGCTTTCAAGTCTGTCTCAGCCTTTTGCTGGCTGTGTAACCTTGGGTAAATGACTTCACCTTTCTGTATCTCAGTTTCTTCATCTGTGGTTTATTAAAGACTGACTTTATTAACTCATAAAGTTTAATTAAAATGGTTTATTAAAGACATGCTTTATTAACTCATAAAGTTTAATGCATACACAGTACTTAAAAGTATACTGGCAGATTGTAAGCAGCGTATAAGTGTATGGTTATTTTATCATCATTTTTTAGTTACTAGTGCTCCCAGTCTACTGTAAGCACTCACCAGAAGAGAAGAACATATCTTCCTGTGTTTATTGGCATCTCTGTCTTCTTTGCTACAGTATTTGTTCAAACCTTTTGTCTATTTTTTATCAAAACTAGGGGTCCAGTACACAAATTCGTGCACCTTGAAAGGAACTGGGGGCAGAGGCTGCGGTGGGCACAAGGGCAGGTCTTGGCCCATCCTTTGTGCTACCCCTGCCTGGCCCCTCCTGCCACAGCCCCCAGTCCCCTCTCTGCTGGCAGCCCCACTCCCAATGCTGCCACCCCCATGTGCTGATGGTGCCGGCTCTGCTCACACCTACTGATGGCATGGAAAGATTGGGGCCAGTGCCAGCATTGGGTACAAGTAGCATGTGAGACAACTGGATGCCAGCCCCAATCACCCCTCAGGAGCATGGGGGGGTGGAGAAGCCCTGAGGGGTGATTGGGGCCAGCAGCCACCCATGGCACCCACTGACAGTGCCAAGCAATCAGAGCTGGTACCAGTCGCCAGTAGTGGGTGCAAGCGGGACTGGCACTAGCACCAAATGTGAGCGCCGGCATGCAGGAGCAAAGAATTGTCAGTAACCACCAGAGGCTGGCCCTGATGACAGCAACTGATGTCCCGCCTTGGTCTGGCGCCCCCACTCACCTGCCACACCATCCCCCTTCCGCCTGTGCCCACCATGTTCCACACTCTACCACCTGCTGCCAATACTCAGCATGTTCTGAGCGTGCCCCTTGGTGGTCAGCACATGTCATAGCGACCAGTTGTTTGGTTGTTCCCCCATTTGGTCTATTTGCATATTAGGATTTTATATATATTGATGTTTGTGTTTGTATTGAGTTTTGATAGTACTTTATGTATTCTAGATGTAAGCTTTTTATCAGACATATGTTATGAAAATATTTCTCCCCTGTCTGTGGCTTTTCTATCAGTATCTTTCAAAGGAGCAGGGTTTTTAAATGTTGATTGGATCCAGTTTGTAATTTGTTTTCCTTTAAATGACACCTTGTTCAATGATTTTTATTCCCAATTTCCTTTTCACCTCTTTTACCTCTTCATCAAGTTTTTACCCCTTCAATGAGGTTTGCTTATTGTTAGGGCTCTATTTATCACCTTCCTGTGAGTAACTGCCAAGTTTGTATAACAGTTAGACCCAATTTTCACCTTGACCTTCAAAACTGAATCTATCTCCTGAATGCTTCTATAGAAACCCCTGTTTGTATCGCAACCTCAGTAGGTGCAAAAATACATCACTCTGATTCTCAATAACCACACTCTATCACCTTCTTCAAGTCCTCGCTTCAGTTCAGCCTCTTCTGCTTTTGGACTTCGATGACTGAAATAACTCCGTAACTTATCCTTCCTCAATACAATCCTGCTGCCTTTCCCCCCTCTCACCACTCAATTCATCCTGCACATTGATCTCAGGAAAATCCACCTAAAATGTCAACCTGACTGACCCTATAGTACACCTATCCATAAATCACACCCTTAAATAATGCAATTTAATAGCTCAAATGGGACACAGGTACATAAAGTATTTATTTCAGACTCATCCCTTCACTCAATAGAATAGAGTCAGGCAAAGTGCCGCTCTTCCAACAAAACTGTCATTTCCCTAATTAGCTGTAGCTATGTTATAATTACCTTGTAATTGAGGCATGGAAACTTTATTCCTCAATGAAAATAAATATGTAAACAATACTATATAGCTTCAAGGTCTTCCTGGTTTTGGTTTCTAGGTCTGGTGCAGACATTGTTATGACACTGAGCAAATCACTTTCACCTCTGAGCTATCTATCTCAACATCTGTGACTCTGTTTCCATGTCAGCCATCTTGATTTGGTATAAAGCACAGAGATTGTCCTGCCAGCTGGGTTTTTTGCACTGTGTTTTTCTGGTACACATATTTTAATATTAAGAATGAGGAGTATATGAAATGTCCTTTAATGGTAAGTATATAAATGACCTGCCAAATATGGTTGCTGTGAGAGGAAAATTTAATCAGTAAATCAGCTTTCTTTTTTGTTGTTGTTGTTGTAAATATCAGCCTTGTTTATTTCCCATTACCACAGTTGGAGGCAAGAAAAGAACACGGTTTAGTATAATACCATCAGATAGGAATTCTCACATACAATGAGGTTGAAAAATTCTAGAGAAATAGTAGAAAAAGAAAGCACAGCTCCTTCATGAAACATACTTGGGTGTGGCTACCCTGTCTTATAGCCCCATTTAAAATCACCCCTAGTTTAAGACAAAATTATTTTTTTTGATTTGATAAATTTTTATGTTCAGATTATTACAAGTGTTTCTCTTTTCACCCCATAGCTCCCCTCCACCCAGCACCCACCCGTCCCATTGTCCTTATCCATAGGTGTATGATTTTTGTCCAGTTTCTCCCTGCACCCCCCTCACCCCTTTTCCCCCTGAGAATTGTCAGTCCACTCCCTTTCTATGCCCGTGATTCTATTATATTGACCAGTTTATTCTGTTCATCAGATTTTTAATTCACTTAATTTTTAGATTCACTTGTTGATAGTTATGTATTTGTTGTTCATATTTTTATCTTTCCTTTTTCTTCTTCTTCCTCTTCTTAAAGTATACCTTTCAGCATTTCATATAATAGTGGTTTGGTGTTGATGAACTCCTTTAGTTTTTTTCTTATCTGTGAAGCTCTTTATCTGACTTTCAATTTTGAATGGTAGCTTTTCTGGGTAGAGTAATCTTGGTTTAGGTTCTTGCTATTCATTACTTTGAATTTTTCTTGCCACTCCTATCTGGCCTGGATAGTTTCTGTTTAGAAATCAGCTGACAATTGAATGGGTGCTCCTTATAGGTTAGTCACTGTTTTTCTCTTGCTGCTTTTCATAGTCTCTCTTTGTCTTTTGCTCTTGGTATTTTAATTATGATGTGTCTTGGTGTAGTCCTCTTTGGATTATTTTTGTTTGGGGTTCTGTGTGCTTCCTGGACTTGTAAGTCTATTTCTTTCACCAGGTGGGGGAAGTTTTCAGTCATTATTTCTTCAGATAGGTTTTAAGTATCTTGCTCTCTCTCTTCTTCTGGCACCCCCATAATTCTGATGTTGGTATGCATGAAGTTGTCCCAAAGCATCCTTACACTATCTTCAAGTTTTTGAATTCTTTTTTCTTTATGCTTTTCTGGCTGAGTGTTTTCTGATTCTTTGTATTTCAAATCTTTGACTTGATTCTTGCGTTTCTCTTGTCTGCTGTTAGGTTTCTGTATAATTTTTTTTTCTTTTTCAGACAGTGTATGTTTAATTTCTAGTTGGTCCTTTTTCATCTCTAGTTGGTCCTTTTTTATCTCCTCTTGGGTCTCACTAAATTTATCCATCTTTTCTAGGAAATTCTTGAAAAACCTTATAACCGTGGTTTTAAACTCTATATTCAGTTGTTTGTTCTCCTCCATTTCTTTCATTTGGGATCTGTTCCTTTGTCTCTGCATTTTCACTGCTTCCTTGAGTTGGTAGAGTAGCTTTGTCTGCTAGGTGTCCTATATGGCCCAGTTGCTCTGCCTTCCAGTTTCCTGAGGTGGACTCTTTTGGTGCAACCCTTTGTGGATTGTGTGTACAGCCTTGTTGTAGTTAAGTTTTCATAATTGTTGGTATCACTGGGGGGAATTGACCTCCAAGCCAATTGGTTGTGAGGTTCAGCTGTGTCTACGCCAGAGAACGTCTGTGCTGGAGTCAGCCTTACCATACAAGGCTTGCAAAATTGCAAAAGCCTCTGTGTTCAGCTTGGATGGGGTGGATTCTCAGGGCTGAACAAACAGCCTTGGCTTCCCATTAGCCCTGCCCTATGAGGCCCCTGGATCTCAGTGTCCCTCAGTAATCGCTGCAGCCCTCTCTGCTGACACTTGCACTTGCACACCTTTATACTTCTGCCTGTCCAGCTCCCCTGAGTTTCTGTGTGCTCTGCGGACCCATATGAGTCTGGGTCCCCAGGGTCTCGCCTGATACTGGGGTTCAGTGTAGTCGGAAGTAGATTTCAGTGCAGTTGGGAGGTTCTGTTGTTCTCCCACTAGAGAAAGCCAGTGACACAATTAGCAGTCAGCCCTCTGTGTGCGCACTCGTGTTTGCTCGCCTCTATACCTCTGTCTTTCCCGGCTACCCTAAGTTTCCGTACACTTCTCCCTTTTCATGATAGTCCATACTCCCCCCATATGAATCTTGCCCAGAATTGGAGTTCAGTGCAGTCGGAGCTTGGATTCAATGCAGTCGGGAGTTTCCATCTCCCTCCTGCTAGAGGAAGCCAACCAGGCCCTCTGCTTCCTGTCCTCTCCAAGTGCATATCTCCGTACCTCAGCTTTTTGTAGCTCCTCTGAGTCTCTGTGAGCCCCTCTCTTGCCTTCTAGTTGTAGAATTTCCACTTATTCAGCTTTCCTGTGGTTCTGGATGGTGTTCATTCTGTCTTTTAGCTGTAGTTTTGAAATTGTTGTGTGAGGCAGCAGTTTAGGTGTTCACCTATGCTACCATCTTGGTTTCCCAGCTTTCTTTTCAATAGCTAATGTATCTGTCCATATTCCTCCAATGATAATCAGTTAGATTTTTTTTCCTATTTACCTGAAAAACATGACCTGTAGGGAGGCATTCCATACTATAAAACCCTCTTTATTTACATCTTCTTTGAAATGAATTCCACTCTCATCTCTTCTCCTGACTTACTAAGAGCCTGGTGGATAATGTTGAACTTTGGAGAATTCAAATGCTACTGACTTTCAGTTTTATTTAGTGAACTTTAAAAATTTGCATGCTTTGTTCCTTGAGCAATGCACCCAATAGTCTGAGGGTGTGTGTGCGTGAGAGAAAGAAAGAGAGTGAGAAAGAGAGAGAGAGATCTTCCAAGTGTATAAATGTTTATTGAAGTGAAATCTTTAAATAGCCAAGATCATTACATGGCAGATTGATAAGCTTTCTGGAAAATGATCAAATGATTGGAGGTCCAAGATGGCAACAGCACAGCAGCATGCTGAACTCTACCCCTCCCATGAGCATGCTCAAATGTACACATATGAAAGTCAATTACTCTTTAGAGACCACTGAGGGTTGAATGAACAGCTTCTGAAAAACAAACAAGAGAAGAGTCTAAAGGGAGAAGGTTGGGAAGCTGAGGAACCCCAGGAGCTGTGAGAACTCTCCCTGGGAGAAGCCAATGAGCTCCATTATTTATGGTCCTCTCTGCTTCCTTAGGCAAATGGAAGCTCTATCCTGGGCCTCCACCCACCTTCTAGACCACTGTTGCACCTTCCCAGCTATAATACCTGTTGTGTTTTGCCTTTGAGCAAGAGGGAGCAAGCAGAAACAATAGGGTGTCACCACATGCACCTGATCTCTAGGGGAAACCACTCCAGCCAGAAGGCCAGTGCCTCAAGCCCCTTGAGCCCATGCTCAGCACCAAGAGGTTTCCCCAAACGACATGGCACAGACATACACAAAGATATATTCTGTCCAGGACCACAACAAAAAAAGAGAAAGATTAAATACTCGGGAGCTAATGGAGCACTCTGGAGACTGTGGGAATTAGGGCAGGAGGGACTCCATCAGGTGCTCTGGCCTACCTGCCATAGGTTTTAAGATGCATGGTACACACAGCTTATACAGAAACTGCTTCTATATAAGGCCACCTTTCCAAGAGTGGGAGACAGAACTGTCTTGTCTAATTCATGTAAACAAAGAGAGAGTCAAACAAAATGAAGGCTGCCTTTGCTTTCTCTAACCAACCCTGATACTTGCTATCCTTTTTGAATGTCACATGATTCCCATTGAGTTCTCATCTCCAACCAGCGAAGACCCATTCACAATCATTCCACTCCCCTGAGCAGGATCCAAGTCCTTCTTAGAGTACAGAAGAAGAAACTAACTTAACAAGTAATTCCTTCACATAAATACATTTGTTCTATTAAGTACGGATATATAACTAAAATACTAAGCTCACCAGTCATTGTGAGAGGTCTCTGAGGGAGGAGTTGGACTTATCCAGTCACTGACAGGCAGAGCTCCTGACAACCTTGTCCACAAAGTCACTCTTCTCTTCATTCAAGCATTTATACATTTATTAAAATGATTTATTTACATGCCAGTTCACCTTCCTACACGATGGTTGCCCTGCCATATTCATCTTTATCTCTCCAGGGTAGAGCACAGTGTCTGGCATGTGCTAGATGCATAAATGAGGGAATTAATTACACCAGGCGGGTAACTGTCTATTACCACGATTAATGAAATTAACCTTGCAAAGTTTATTATTTACTATTTACTAGTACACTCTAATTAAAAGATAAGTCATGGAGGGAAGAGATAGCCATGTAGTTGATAACCTCTGAGTAGATGAAGTTTGGGAATGCATGTTCTCACCATGGGATGGGAGAGCATTATAAACCAGGAGATAACACCACTGATCAGGACAAAAAGCGAACTGGAAATGTCAAGGGATAAATAGGAAAGAGCTAACTTTGTAAGTGGAAGGCAGAGTTATATCTGCAGAGCACAGGCCGCTCTATCACACCAATTCCTCCAAAACATGTACAGTAAAACTCAATAAGTGGCAATATTTCTGGTTGTGGGAAGATTCAACTTTTTTTCCTAAAGGCTCATTGGGACTAAAATAGTTGGAAGAAGAGATCTTATATGTAATCTAAATAACTGGCGGTTATATCAGTATCGTGCAAGATGAACTCTGAGTTGAAGCAGGGACAGGCCAGTGGGAAAGGTGCACAGTTTGTACAAAAACATGAAGGTGCATTTAATTTTTTCCTGTTCTTGTAAATTTTTGTAGCTATATTTTATCACATGTCTGTGACAGATCTTGACTTTTGTGTGTTAGTTTTATTGCTCGGTATGCCTTTCAGCTAAAAACTTTCTCATTTTTATATTGTAAAGTTTCCCTCACTTAGCTCCAGACCATCTTTCTTATCCTATTATCTTTTGCGACTGTAAATAATTTGCTTTGTTTATTTTGTTACCTTGACAATATTTATGGATCATGTCATAGAGAGTCTTCCTTAGAGACCTCTCTTTTGTAGACTATATAAATTTAGTTCCTTAGGTCTAAACTCTTCTGTCTTGCCATTTAATCCAGGGATATATTTTGTTGACCTTCTGAATTTTTTATCTCAATTTACCTCTATAGCTTGTCACTATTACAAAAAAAAATTATGCTGGAAAATTAATGGTTTGAAGTGATAGCTAGCAAAGAGCTAAAACATTCTAACTAAACTAATTTGAGGGAGAAGGGAAAGGTATTACTGATTACTTCTGGGCTTTGCTTGATGAAATCAACCAATCCTCTGTCCCAAAAATTAACATGGTGAATTGTGTAACAACAAAAATAAATTTATGGTTAGGGGTCACCACCACATGAGGAACTGTATTAAAGGGTCGAGTCATTAAAAAGGTTGAGAACCACTGCTTTAGAAGCAGGTATGACACAAGCAGGAAATAACTTTTTTTCTTTACTTAACTACTATGTATGTTCCTTACTGAAAATATACCCTATCTAATAAAAGGGTAATATGCAAATCAACCATCACTCCATCACAAAAATGGCGGCACCCATAACCATAAGATGGCAGCACCCAGTCCTCTCAGCCCTTCCAGAGTCCCCCAATCCTGGGGTGTGGCCGCTGAGAGTGGGAACGTGAGCGACCTGGTAGAATGCTTGCTTCGTCAGCATGGTGACGAGGCAAGCATTCCATGCCCAGCCACAGATGGGCCTCTGGGCCTCGGAGAGCCTCTAGGCAGTGGGCATGGAGCAGCCAGGCCCTGCAGAGAACTACTGGTGCACGAATTTGTGCACAGGGCTGTGTGTGTGTGTGTGTGTGTGTGTGTGTGTGTGTGTGTGTGTGTGTGTACAGTATCTTGGAAACAAAATCAAAGCCAAAAAATGCTCATCTTAGGAGGGGAGCCAGTGACTAACCCATACTATGGAAACAAGGCAGAGCAGTGAAAACAAAAAGAACCCAAACCAGATATTGGGGGAAGGGGAGAGGAGTCCAGTCAAGCCCAGAATTGGGAGAAAGAACAGAAGAGTGGGAGCCAGAGTGAGCTCCCATGGGCCATTAAATTGGCTGAAATGACTACTAGGCTACATTTCTTAAGCTGATGAATCCATGTTTCATTGGATGCCTTCAAGTGCTCCATGGGAAACAGATCTTCCCAGGCAGAGCCAACCTTGCCTGGAGAGGATCTGATTTCTGGAAAATTTAAGTTATTTATATATAAGTCATTTAGATAATGAATTCATGTGTCAGTAGGTTTTGAGCTCACATGAGAGGTCTTACTTTTTTTTTAAGCAAAGGTGGAGATTTATTGAAGAACAAGTACAGACTCCCACATAGGGAGGGGGGAAAAGGTCCCCAGGTCTTACGTTTCTGCTGAGCCTAGTCCATTAAGATGCCCATGAAAGGGTCTGTTGCTATAAATAAAGATGGATGGCCAACAAGAAAGCTAAAACATGAAATGGAAGTTAGCGGAGAAAGTTGCCAGGGCCTCAGCCCTTGCACCATATGTGTCAGATCAGGAGCCCCTCTGTGACGGGCAGAGCTCTAGGAGCCGTAGGAGCCCGCTGCTGCCTTAACCACTTGGATCATGTTATTTTTGTGCTCACTGAGCAGAATTCTAGATTTAAATTTGCCCTTCTAGGAAGATAATCTGTTTCCTAAATTTAGACAAAAAGACTTTGTCAATCACCTAGACCTCTGTCCCCATGTTGGCAACACCCTCCCCCACATCCTATGTTTGAACTCATTCAACTTCAGAGATTGGGGAGCTCAGGGTGAAGGAATTCACTGATTCACCATTGTTATAACAAAAAGGTTTTCTTTTTTGGAGATGAAGTCTTTCTCTTACTATCTTCTACTTAGTCCAGCCTTCAGAAGTGATACAGAAACAGTCTAGTCCCACTTTAATGAGAAAGCCCTTTGCAGACTTTGGCACAATTCCTTTGTCTTTTATCCTTCTTTTGAGGCACAACACCACTAGTTTCCAAAAACAGTTTTGTGACAGTTTTAAGATGTTCCAGTATCTTAGTCACCTCCATATAAAAATTCTGATCTAAATTCTTCCTGTTGCTATAGCTTAGAAAATTCATAGTATCTATGTGTATGTCCACCCAGAAAACTAATGTAAACATGATCCTCCTTACAGTAAGAATATAGCAACGGACTGGTTAAGTCACCTTCAATTCTAGTATCCAACAACACCTCACACTATTCTAAGCGCTCCCCACCCCCGCAAAAAAAAAAAACACAAAAACAAACAAACAAACAAACAAAAAAACTCAACTGAAGTAATTTTGGGGCTTAATTTCTGTTTGATATATGTATAGACACACCCTCCGTTTTTTTACCAAAAGTGGATTTGTGCTGGGATGTAGAAATGCCTTGGTCAAATTCCTGGCCAGCAGAAGCCATGAAATATTCACTAGCCATGCATTTCTTCTTGCTTGCTGGTTACATTTCATGCACCTAATAAACACTCCTAAAATAGACCATGAATGTGAAGTATAGTGGATTTTGGTAGATAATCTCAATGGGAGAAGACATTGGCAACTCTTAAGGAAATAATGTGGCCTAAATGTTATACGAATAAAAAAGTAAGATAAAGTCCTTATGGAGATTGGTATGCATTGATTCCTTGTGATTCTAAATACACACATTAAGCCTCTTTAAGCATCCAAATGCTGCTGAGCTATTCTTGGTTTTGCAGAGGAAAGATCGGGATGAGGGAAAGAATTACTATTCCCCAGGAATTATAGCCATCAGTGCTCTACAGACTCTGAAAAGAATCAAGTTGGCTAAGGACAGAGGTAGAAATCGCATTAGTTCTCTGTTAAATGCTTAACACAGACAGTAAGAGTTTCCGAACCGGAAATCCAGCTGGGCTTTCTCCAAAGACATGTTACATTTTCAAACAAGGAAAAGATTAGTTGAAAATTACTTATCTAAGTCATCTTTCGCCGTAAACAAGTTTATTAGAATTGTCTTTGAGTCACTTTGAAGATTCTACACTCATAATAATTTAAAAAGCCTTAGAGCTGTGAGGGTGTTGAGTTTGTTCCAGCAAAATTTGCCATCTCTTTTATGTCCTGCTGTGTCTGCTTGAGTCTCTTCAGTGACAGGCCTCTAGTAAACCATAAAAATATTGCTGGGTTTTGTGTATTCTAAAAACATGCTATATAGTTCTTTCATTACTAATTTTTTGAAGACTGATATTAATAATGGAAGAACTGTTTACCACAAGTAGAATTGGTTTCTTTGTAGTTTCTTCCCATTTGCTGTGTGCAGCAAAAGGGAATAAGTAATTGTTCAAACGTTCAGAGGTACTTCTTTTTTTTTTTTTGGTATAGCTTTGTCTTCTTCAGGAAAGTTCCTTAAATCATTGGCAGGGTTCCTCTTCTGAGGTGCACTTCCCTTTACCCTGCTTATCTTCCTCTGTGCGCATCAGATCTTTTTCTCCATGATTTTCAAACAAGAGTGGGTTAGAGGTGAGCAGGACACCTCAAGTGTCACCCAGTGCTCTTGGATAGAAAGAAATTAGTCAGAGCCTGGATGGCTTAGTTACCTGTGCATTTGTTAAAATTATGTTTTGTTTGAGTTTGGTATATTCAAAATCTCTTACTGTTTATTTTGTAACTATTACTTATTTTAGTAAATGGGTGGTCAAATAAGAGTGGAAATTACTCCTTTGAAATTCTAATGGCTCTTGGCATAGTTCTGAGCTCAGGGTAGACCCTTAAAGTGATTATATGTTAAACTGAGTCCAGTTAAACTGTAATTGAAACTTCAACAGACAGCATCTTAACTAATGTCCCACTGACCTATTGGAGTCATTTATATGAATATTTCTCACACACAAGGTAAGAAAATTGTAATCACAGTAAAGAAAAAAATAATGGGTCTGGCAAAGATCACCTGCCTCCAATGCAAAGAACCTAACTTCATTTAAAAAACAAAATGGTTCTGTGGCCCCAGCTCATTTGGTTTAGTGGATAGAGCATTGGCCTGTGGACTAAAAGTCTGGGTTCTATTTCAGTCAAGGGCATGGACCTGGTTGCATGCTCAACCTCAGGCCCTGGTTGGAGTGCAGGTAGGAAGCAACCAATCAATGTTTTTCTCTTTCTGTCTCTCCCTTCCCTTTCACTCTAAAAATGAGTGGACAAATATCTCAGGTAAATACGTATTAATGGAGACAAAAAACAGCCGGCACTGTGAATATTCACAGTGTCCAATGTAAATCACACAGTAGCATTCCTATTGCATCCCATGAAAGCTGAGCACAGGCTAGCTTCTTTGAAAAAATGTGTAAACCTTGGTTAGAATTTGCTAATATGTGACCAAACTCCTATTCTCTTTAAGAGGTCAGTTTGCAAAGGGCCCCTTAAGAGCATTCCAGTCTCCCAGTGCCTGTTATTGTTTCCAGACCATTAGCCCTTTGAATGAGAGACCTTGGGGAATGGGGAGATGGAAAAGGAAAACAAAGCTAAAGAATTCAGAGCCACTCCTAATTGAAGGTCAAGCAGAAAAATATCGAGCATCTGCTAATGAAGATTTAAGTCAGAGGCAAGGGAGGCTCTCGGTTGCACAGGTTGTGCCTTCTCAGGGTACCACAGAGGCACGGATTGCATGGGGTGGAGGTGCTCAGCCCCCCTCCACCCCTTACCACTGTTCAGGGGTGCTCCTCAGAAGTTACCGTGCACAGAGTGTCTGGGGCACTCTGACTGCTGGCCTGTACCCCAGCCCATCTATTCCACGAAGACGGTTCCTTTGCTGTGAGTGTGTGTGTGTGTGTGTGTGTGTGTGTGTGTGTGTGTGTCTTACATGAATGATCTTCATTCTTATAATTTCCCTTTCCTTCTCTCCTTTTGTAATTTACTTCTCAGCACTCTCGTCAATGTATTCCAAATTGTGAGGGTTTTCTTTGCTTCGTTTTTAAGCAATGTTAGAAAAATATCCAACTCTCTGGTAGCAGAAATTGTGACATTTTTGTCAGCTCTGGGGAGCATTTTCAGACCATTGAAAACTTTTCTTTGTACACTGATTCATTTGGAGGAGGGGTCTTATGGAGGAAAGTGGAATTAAGTAAGCTCTAATACAGCCAAAAATTGGCCCTGGCCACCCTGCACTGGGCAGGAGTAGGAAAGCCATTAGATGTCCACCCCAGTGGAGCCTCAAGCTGGTGCAGCTGAGGGAACATGTGGCTTTTGGAGGCAAAGGTCAGGCTGGGTTCTGGGATTATGGTTTTGAGATTAATAAGCCCCCCAGGGAGCTGCACCGTGAGGATTTGGGAGATATGTGAGTTTCCTTCAAATGGGAACTGGAACTCAAAGGTGGGCTTCTCCACACCAACCTGTCTGTGCAAGACAAAGACCTGTCACTTCCAGCCGATGACATGCAGCTTTGGGGGCAGATTCTGCACTAAAATGGGCTCACATTTTTAGTTTAAAACGCTGGATTTTTACAAAATGACCCAAATCTGCATGCTGCTCTCTCTAGCCCTGTGCATATAAAAGGTGGGGGGAGGGGGGAAAGGAGAAGGGAGGGAATCCACCCTTGCATGCAAAGTGATCTAATTGGAGTTTTCTTTTCTCTCATTTTTCTTTCTAAATAAAAAAAAAGAGTAGTGCTTTAAGAAATAGCCAACACATATTTAATATCTTAATCAATAAAGAAAAAAAGAAAGAAAACAAAAGGAAAGAAAAAGAAATAGCCAAATTATACTTGTGCAAAGTTGACAGATTCTACTCATCCCAGAGAGCCTAGACTAGAAATAAAAATTTAAACAAAAACTTACACTTTGCATAGGATTGTGGGAACCGATGACACTAGACATGGCCTTATTTTTCCATGAAGCTGTTTGTGAAGCCAGCTGTCAATCAGGCAGGTGAAGGTCCACCTCACACTTCATTGCAGCACCTGCCACAACTGAATGGTCTGATTTTACCTTGAAGGCTTCATTACCATTTCTAAAGAACTGGTTGATGAAGATACACTTTACTTTGAATGAAAAATAGGACTTTTGAGTAGAAAATGTTACTGGGATGTACCAGCTATGCCAAATTTTGATTACTGATTTGCAGATGGGAAATAATCCAGGTACTTTTTCTCTTGATGTTAGTTAAAAAAAAAATCATCTCTTAAAAGGCACTTATCCAGCACTTTGGATGTGTCAAGCACATTTTTCTGTGATATTGCCTTAGATAGCAACCTGTGTCCGGTCACTTACCCACTCATTTATCCGTGTAGAGTTTGTATACTTGCCTCAGGATATGTATTACCCGAGATTGTCTGAGAATTGGGCATAAATGAGCCTTACAGAGAAGCAGAGCATATGTTCACCTTTATGAGGGATTGGAGAATATGAAGAAGAGAGACTCTTACCTTCAAATGACTATTTCACATGATCATTATATTATGAGGTCTGGTGATTTTTAGATACTCACAACGTATTTAAGCTGAGAGGGATTTTTGGCGATGGTCTATGTATATATTTTTGCTTTAAACATTAGAACCCCAAAATCTAGAGACTGGGTTACTTGACCAGGTTCCTTAGCTTTCTTGTTAGTAGCTGGGTTGAGACTTTGAACCCAGTACCTCGATTTCCAATCTTGTGATCACTAGATTGCTTTGCTTCTTCTGTCTAAATTCTAATTTTAACTTCTGAATTTTCCTAAAACAAGCTATGTTCAGACAGCAGCCAGGTTAAATATGGGCTTGCTATTGTGGTCTGCCAGGAGCCAAAGAAGGGTTGGAAATTGCAAGATGCCCCAGTTGGAAAAGAGGGTGTGTGTGGAGACAAACAAACAAACACAGGCTGATTGAATTGCACCATTTCAACACATTGCTTTAGACCAGAGCAACTACAGCTGTGCGAAACTATGAAATCACACCACTGCAGCTTTCTGGAGAGAGACTGAGCTTTCTCTGAGGGTCCCCTTTCTGTCTGACCATCCCTCTCCCATTCCTGACTTCACAGACTCTGGGGGGAGAAGGAAAATGCTATAACGAACATAAATGCCAAAGTCCAGAAGCCATTTCCATTCACAGGCCAGTTCTTGTGTGGAAGTGAGTTTCCTGCTCACTGAAGGTTAGTCCAGGGGAGATGCACAGGCGGGCCCTGGAGGCTGCCAATCAGGTGTGCGAGTGCTTACACTTCCTTCTTCTTCTTTGATAATGAAAAGATCCTCCTTTCAACCCCAATCTAATTTTACTAAGTGCATTATAATTATGGTCTTTAATATAAATAGTTCTTATAGTATCTAATATAAAATATCGTATTGCCCGATCGATGTAAATGGGAACATTGGGAACATAGACCAACTCATTTTTGATGGGTAGGAAGTTGATTGGTTAGAGACAGAATGATAATCTGGCTGACAAATGCACTGGATGTGTCCAGAGGGAAAAATTGCTTAAAAAAGGCAAGACGGACTGAGGAACTGAGCTGGAATATAGAAAAAGGAAAACACCAGAGGGGATTTAAACGAATTGGACAGGAGCAAACTTTTGCCTCTATTAATATGCACTTCTCCAATCTTCCCATTTCACCAAGGAGGAAACTCAGCTGTATGGAGAACTGATGGGGACTGACTGGGGGTGTCAATAAAGAGAGGAGGAAGGAGGCTGCAAGTGCATGTAACATACATGGTTCTTATTGTCAAGGAGTTTACAGCCTACAAAGGAACATGGCCACGCAAATAAAGAACTCAAAGGAAAGTAAACCTTGACAATGCTGGGAGGAGATCCTCAATTAGACTTCCAACACAAGAACCCTTTAAACTTTGGAGAAACAAAAATGTCCTCATGGAGGAGAATAAATTTGACTGAGGACATGCACACTGAGAGAAACTAAAGGAAAGTTAATCCAGACAGAGAATTTGAGGAAAGTGGTGGCCTGATGCATACCTGGCTTTAGGAAAGATACCGTACCTACCCTCTCATTTAATCCTCACTTGAGAGTGACAAGGCAGGGATTAATATCACATCTATCAATGAGGAGGCAGGTGTCTCAGTTACACGCCCAGGACCACGTGACAGGGACAGGATTTAAACTTAATCTGGAGTCTGTCAATTATGCTTCGGGGGTCCTAATTCCTTTCTACATATTATAAAACGCATGTGAAGACTGCACATTTTCTGAGGTTTTCTACTGTATACTATGGCATAGTCATAAAGCAGATACCACATTACAGAGGTCTGTTTCTGCCCAGAACGTGGAGGAGGAAGCATCAGCACTGTGTTTCCAGGACCTCTCTACTCACTAGGACACAATCCTTCCTCATGAGTCTGGCACCGATCTATGCAGGTGACAGGGGCTCCCACTTCTTCAACCAATGAGAAAATGTTCAACTCTTCAATATACTCGTTCTTCTGTAACAGACAACCTACTTTTTCATAGTATCTCCACTTTGCTCCTAATTAAAATGCAATAAATTCAAAAGTTATACATCAAGTCAGTGCACTAAGGAAAGAAGGTACTGTATATGGTCTATAGTTACCTAGAAATTTAAGTTTAGAAATCCCAGGGTAATTGTGTTCAGATTTGAGTTTGTCAAAATTGTCAGTGTTGAGACTAAAAAGCAATGTTCGAGAATATCCATGCAGTCACCAGGCATATTTAGCCTAAGGTCAAATTCTTTCCATTCAGTAGTCATATTCCAGTTTTATTACCTTGTTGATAGAGACAGAGTGATAATTATTGAATTTTAAAAATGCTTATAGCCCTAGCCAGTTTGGCTCAATGGATAGAGCATTGGCCTGTGGACTGAAGGATCCCAGTCAAGGGCACATACCTCGATTGAAGGTTCAATGCCCAGTAGGAGCCATGCAGGAGGCAGTCAATTGAAGATGTTCTTTTCTCATGGATGTTTCCATCTCTGTATCCCTCTCCCATACTTTCTCTCGAAAAAATAAATAAAACCATTTTTTATAAAGTGCTTATAGACCAAAGTGAAGGTTACTTAATCCATGGGATCCCCATGATTTCTCCAGTGCTTACTCCCTGCCTCCCTTCTGACAGCATAATTTAGTGTCAAGCCTTTTGAGAATTTTCTAGAGACTTTTTCTAATATTCAAATGTTGGCATTTAAATGTTGCAATCAAATGAGAACTCATTCAGATTTTTAAAAATTGTAATTACCTTAATTATAAGAGGGCTATGAGTGCAACTTTTGTCTTTTAATAAGAGAAAAATAATTTCTAAACTGAAAAGGAATCATTTCTTTCCAAAGCACACAATTCTCAATTCTATAGGCTCTTAATTACAATGCCGGCCGTAATGTTTAAATCAATGACACTGATTTTTAGGAGAATTGTAGGGATAAAACTCATTCACTCAGATGATATTCTTTAAAGTGGTCCCCATAACACGTTTTAGTTATAGCTGATCATGAGGTACTCCCTTTCTGGAAGTATCTGCAGATACAGTTCATCAATGGCAGAAAGCATACATCTCATGAATTCACTGGGCTTCAAATTGTAAATTACCCTGTCCAATGATCATAATACAAACAATGCACATTATATTTATGAAAATTTCTGAAGAGAATTCCAAGATTTTTTTCAGCAAAACATCACCTTTGGTCTAAGTATGTAGTATTAGGAGCCCATTTAGCCATTAAGAGCATCTGAATTAGGAGTTTCATTTCTGAGAGGGAGACCTGAAGAAATCTTGAGACTAAAGATCAAATTTATATTCCTTTGCTCCTGAAAGAGTGGAGCATTCCTGAAATTAGTCTTGTTCTTAGATTTCATGAGTCAAAGCTCTCTAAAAACCCCAAGGACCCCTTTGATTTCTGTTACTGGGATGTGTGGCCTTTCCCGGATCTGAGCTCTATACTATGCACATGACTGGTCACCTGCAGCTCACTGGGACTGCTCCTGCTCCTTGCTCTTCAAATTTCCCCTCCAGAAGGACTGTGTAGGTTCCCCAAATCCTCATTTGGAATAAAAGGAAAAAATAACATTCCCTTGGATACATAATTCCAATGTTTGTTTAAAACTCAGTCACATTACTTGGAACCATTAATAATTACTTGTCTCAAGAGTTGTATTGTAAATAAATTCATTTTCCAAAATAAGTATGGTTCTGTTCATATACTACATATAAATACAGTGGCAAAATATGCCAGAGTATGAATGAAGTAGGTAGCAATGAGGCTAATTTGCAGTTTTTCTTCTGTTTAAAATGCCATCTTCCAGGATCCCCTTTAAACCTTAATTCAGGCTGTCTCTCCTGTCAGAGCTTTCTTGGACCAGGTCACCATACAACCTCCTCACCACACAACCACCTCTTTCATTATCCATGACACTCATTTCACAATTGCTCATTTACTTATCTGTAACTTCTGCTATGCTGTCAGCTAAAGCGACTATTTAAAGAATTCAGTATTTCTTAAATTATTCATTTGTTCATCTTGTCCCCCTAAATGTATTAGAACATATGCTTATTTAGAGTACACATGTATAGGCCTCTTCTACATGCCCTGTGCCATAATGGGTTTAATATTTCTTGTTAATTGATTATTTTGATGAGGATTCTTTCCATGAACTTGCTTATCTTATAAGTATAAAAATCCCATTTCTGTTAGCACTGAATTTTTATTAACAATGTCTCTTTCAAAAAAAAAAAAAAAAGATCTCTGCTTTGAAGCGAGGAACATACTTTAGCTCCTGAATCTCCCATTTAGTTTATACTTGATGAACTTAAATGTGATTGCTAAGATTTTAAGTTTTAGGGAAGGTTAAAGAACTGCAGAGGAAGTCTGTGAGGCAAGTCATTCTGCTATGACTATTGTCAAGAAAGTACCAGAGGAGTTCATTTTATTTGAAAATTCTTTTTATGACAATTCCCTGTGATGTATGTAATTGGTATTTTAGATACAGTTTCAGAACTCCTAGAGTCATAAATGTACAGATTCAGGAACCAAGAAATAAGTTGAAATGGAAATAGTGTTAATTGTTAAACCAAGATTTATATAAGTACCTATCTGAAAGCATTTATCAGCAGATTGGATTAGAAATAACTCTCAAGATTGGTATTGGCTACAAGTTACACGATAGTACTGTTTTGAAAATCAACATTCATTTATATTAACAAAATACTAACTAAATCACACTTTCCTGTATTCTACACTCATCAGCTCACACCTGACATACAGTGTTCAGTACTGGGTGAGATGTTTAATAGTGTTATTGATACATTAAGGCAAATCCACTGTAGAATGGCCAGAATAAGAAGCTTAGAAACCAAGTTACATGATTAAGAGTTACAAGAGGTGAGCATGTCAATAAAATAAAAGCCTAAGACAAATAAGATAAAGAGTTAATCAAATTCAAGAGCCCCAGTGTACAAATTCCTGCACCAGTGGGGTCCCTCAGCCTGGCTTGCAAGATTGAGCCAAAACCAGCTCTCCAACATCCCCTGAGGGGTCCCAAATTCCAAGAAAGTGCAAGCCAGGCCAATGGACCCCACTTGTGCACGATCCAGGCTGGGGAGGGATGCAGGAAGGCTCCAGGGTGTGTCCAGTGGGAAGGCACCAGGATGTATCCGGCCCTTCTAGCTCAGTCCTGATCAGCCAGAACCCAGAAGCAAGCTAACCTACCAGTCAGAGCATCTGCCCCCTAGTGATCAGTGCACATCATAGCGACTGGGCTACCAGTCAACTGACTGCCCCTTGGTGATCAGTGCACATTATAGCAAGTGGTTGAACGGCCTTAGCATATCCATAGTATGTTATGCTTTGATTGTTGAATGGACAACTGGATGACCAGACACTTAGCAGATTAGGCTTTTATTACATAGGATTTGAAGTACTGATATGGGGACAGAGTATGGTTTGTGCTATTAAACTGTTGCTAATCAGTGTGTATTTAAGAGAAGATGCAGCCAAAGAGAGGTTGCCTGACAAACTGAGCTGTGCACCTGAGACCAGATGACTCCAAGAGTAGGAACACCCTGTAGTGGAGCTGTTCAAACAGGTATTGAAGAAACTCTTATTAATGGTCCTAAGAAGGGATCCTAATTCTTCAGATTAGGTGACCATTAACATATTTCTCTGCATTTGAGATATAGACCCAGCAATAAGAGAATCAGTTCCAAAATAAAGTTTCACTTCCAAAATAAAACTAGTTATCATCAAAATAGTTAATGCTTTTGAGACATTCTACTTTTTTAATAAGTCAAAAGATATTTGTTGAGGTCAACCTCAAAGACAGAACAAGCCTCAATGTACCATAGCTATATCACACCCTCTAGCCACAGGGGAATCCTGGACCACTGAGGGTAACTGGCAAGGAGGCATTTACAGTGGATTGGTGTGGGATTAAAGTCTACGTTCCCTTCTTTGTCCATGTGCTGTGCTAAGCACATGCCATCCAGGCCAGGGATATAAAGTGAGCTCTCCCACATTTCTTTTATTCTAGAAAAGTTCATCAACTTTAACTGCCATCTGACTTTTATTTTCCTTCCTGGAAAGGTGCCAAATGTGATAAGGATCTGATAAGTCAAAAGGCACTTTCAGCCTCATTGTCTCTCTGTATTAACAAAGCCTCATAAAAACAGATGAATAGCCCAGGCCAACTTCTTTCTAGGATCAGCCAAAGATAAACACTCAGTGCCTTATCAGCTGAAAAGGAAATTCTTCATTTTTATCAGAGAATAAACTGCAGTTGCTTACTTGGAAATAAAATCGATGGCTCCATTTGGCAATTTAATTTTTTTATTATTATTATTAAGCCGAGAAACAACTAAATCTCTCAATTATCTCTCCCATATAAATCCTGAATTTAACAGTGGATGTGAATTTTTGGCTAACAAACTGAAGGAAGATGGAAGTGTAGATTCTACAGGAGCTATCAAGAATGTTGATGAGATCATAAAACTAAATTTCTTCATTATAATCTATCCAAAAGAGTGATAAAAAGTTTGTATGCAAAGTTTACACCCAAAGTCTTATCTAATGTAATGTATGGTACTAGCTCCTTTGTATTTTTTCAGAACTCAGCCCATTGCCTCCTTTGTAGCCTCCTCAGACCCTATCTTCTCTACCCTTCAATTCATACTAATCCATTGTCCTTTTACTTTAAAAATTTTTATACCAGTCATTTGAGAAGCTCATATTGCTTTTAACTGGTATTTGACTTTGACATGGGTCCATCTGGTTTGCTTGAATAGACTATAATATTTTCAAAACTCAAAGCCATGTTATATGAGTATACTGTGTTGCTCACAGAGATGTTCTGTGAGTGAGCAAAAGACACTAAAAACAATAAACACTTTTTCAAAATTTGAATACTAAGGTAGTGGGAGATGAAAGTTAGAACCCAGGTTGCCTGACTCATGAGGCCAGATTCATTCTCCTTTATTCCCTGTAACCTTTGCATCTTACTCCAAAATATTGGTCACTTTGGGGAAGGCCCAAAAATGTATTTAACCTATGTAATGCTTTAATTTTTTTCTTTCATTCTTATTTGCATTTTAAAGAATGTGGGGAAAGAAATTCTCTCTTGGGGAAAAATTTATGATGGAATTTCTGCTGTGATAGTTATTGGGGAGATGGTCTTAATCAAATAAGACCTCTCTCAAACATTATAAGTTGCATAAAAATTTAAACAGCTGCCAACACTGTTCTGGGAGGGTGATAATGCTATAGTCCAAGTAATCTGGGCTCCTCTGCCCTCAGGCCACCCATACTTGAAAATGAAATGTGTGTTATGCCCATCATTATTTCTCCCAAAGCTTACAGATGAATTCTTGCTCTCTAGCCCCTGCATTTTGGTATTTATCTAATGTCATATTGTGAAAGAGAAACTATGTATATAAAGAAAAAATAATCAGATTCTCTATATATACATTAAATGTTATTAATACAATATTTATAATTTCTAATTACTAAAACTAAATTAATAATTTAGATGATGACATAAATAGTAATTATGAATATGTTTATAATTATTTCCTGTCTAATCAATTGCTGTGGGTTTGCAAACACAATTTGTGTTTGAGCTCTCTGTTCAGTGATGTAAGAGAAACAAGAAGGAATACCAAGGGAGCATGAGAAAATGTACATTCTTTAACATGTTTAGCGCCTACCCTGTTTTGTCTTCCAGATACAAAGTACAGTGTCAGTCACCAGTGACTGACTGGGCACTTAACGTGTTAAGGAAATGGTAAATGTGGGGAAGTCTCAAGGCAATAAAATATATGAGACAGGTGAAAAAGGAAGGCAGCACACAATTCTGTTACATAGATAATAAAGTCACAGTAGTTCTAACATAGGTGACTGTGAACTAAAACAATTACTGAAACAATGAAAGATCTCTTGGAAGACAAGTGGCTCAATTGTCAATACTATCCAATGTTAATCCAATTTCTTTCTATAATTATTTATGTACCTAAATATAGGCAGTAATACCTTAATAATAATCTACATTAATAAAAGAGAAATATGTAAATTGACTGTTCCTTTGCTACACCCACCAGCCAATCAGGAGTGAGTATGCAAATTAACCTAACAAAGATGGCATTGGCCGTGGAGCTGGAGCAAGAAGGAGGCTTGGGTTGCTCCTGGTGATGAAGAAAGCCAAGCTTACTGCCCACCCTGGCCTTCGCTCAAGGAGTGGCTGGAGACCTGGGTCACCAGGGGGCATGGCCAGACTGAAAATGGCCCTCAACCCCTAACCCAGGCTGGCCACATCTCCATGGGGTAAGGACCCCACTATGGGGCTTGGCCAGTCTGCAAACAGCCATGAGCCCCTCACCCAAGCTGGCTAGACACCCCAACAAGGAGACCCACCCTGAAAGGGGTGTGGCCAGCCTGAAAACAGCCCTTAGACTCTCACCCAGGCTAGTCACACCCCCATGGGATGATGGTCCCTGCTTGGGGGCTTGGCCAGCCTGTAAACAATCATCAGCCCCTCACCCAGGCTGGCCAGGCACCCATGGAGTAAGAGTTCCCACTGGGGTCATGGCCAGCCTGCAAACAGACATCAGCCCCTCACCCAGTCTGGTCACAGCCCCCCAGCAGGGACCCTCATCCCATGGGGGTGTGGCCAGCCTGAAAACCACCACAGGCTTCTCGCCCTGGCCACACACACCCCAAGGGAGCCCCCACCCTGATCCGGGACACTCTTCAGGGCAAACAAGCCAGCCCCCTCCAAGCCTCTATCTATACTAATAAAAGGGTAATATGCTAATTAGATTGGGAGATCTTCCAGATATTCTTCTGGAAAAAGCCATGGTGGCAGGGTCGAAATAGAGGCAGTTAGAGACCAAGACAGGAGGGCAGTTTTGGGTGATCAGGTCAGTAAAGGGAGAAAGGGTTGCTTTGGGGGTGAGCAGACCAGCAGGGAGGCCATTTAGGGGAGAGCAGGCCATCAATGGGAGTCAGTTGGGGGTGATCAGGACTGCGGGGTGCGGGGCAGTTTAGAGTGAGCAGGCAAGTAGAAGGCAGTTGGGAGTGAGCAGGCCAGTGGGAAGAGAAAGTGGGGATGAGCAGGCCAGTGAGGGGGAGGGGGAAGTTGGAGGTGAACACACTAGTACAGGGGGTAATCAAGCTAGCAGGGGGACATTTGGGAGCAGGCAGGCTAGCAGTGGGGGCAGTTGGGGGCAAGCAGGCTGGCAGGCAGAGTGGTTAGGGGCAATCAGGCAGAGAGGCAGGCGAGTGGTTAGAAGCCAGCAGTCCCAGATTGCAAGAGGGAGGTCCAACTGCCGGTTTAGGCCTGATCCCTGTAAACCTGCAGTAGGACATCCTTTGAGGGGTCCCAGATTGGAGAGGGTGCAGTTTAGGCTGAGGGCCATCTTTCCCACCCCCATACACAATTTTGTGTACCGGGCCACTAGTGATAGTTATAATAGTGATTGTAACAATAATAATCCTATATAATAAAAGCCTAATATGCAAAGTGTGCAACCATTTGACCATTTGACCAGTTGTTATGACATGCACTGACCAGTAGGAGGTAGACATTCTGACCAGTAGGTTAGCTTTCTGCTGGGGTCCAGCTGATTGGGACTGGGCAAGATGGGCCAGACACACCCTGGATCCTTACTGTGGTCCCTCTCTGGCCTGGATCAGGACTGGGTAAAATGTTTCTAATCGGCCCCAATGGCCCGGATCATGACTGGATGTGATAGGCTAGACACACCCTGGAGCCCTCTGATGGCCCCTCCTGGCCCTGATTGTGCATTGGTGGGGTCCCTCAGCCTGTTCAACACCCTCTCACAATCTGGGACCCTTCAGGGGATGTCAGAGAGCCAGTTTCAGCTTGATCTCTGCAGGCCAGGCCAAGGGTCCCCACGGGTTCATAAATCTGTGCACCAGGCCTCTAGTATATATATATATATGGCTAATATGCTAAATGTCTGACCATTTGATCATTTGACCATTCGACTGGTAGCTACAACATGCACTGACAAACAGGGGGCAGACACTCAATACACAGGCATGGAAACATGGAACAGACTGGTGAATCCCAGAGGAATGGGAGTTGGGGAGAGGGCAAGAAGAGATTAACCAAAGGTCTTATAAGCATACTGGAGGCCCAGTGCCGGGATTTGTGAACTGGTGGAGTCCCTCAGCCTGGCCTGTGGGGATTGGGACAAAAATAGCAGTTCAACATCCCCTGAGGGGTCCCAGATTGTGAGAGGGTGCAGGCCAGGCCAAGGAACCCCACCAGTCCATGGATCCATACAGTGGGCCTCTAGTTATATATATATATATATATATATATATATAAAGGCAATGACCATCATGACCAAAACAACTATTCGACTGGTCACAATGCAGTGCTAGCATAGATGCATAAAACAGGTAAATTCTATTAGTGAACTAAGAATGAACAAGACAAATGCTTGCCTTCACACTGTAAGAAGGTTAGGTCAGGGATGAGAATTCAAAATTGCCACTAGCACAGACATGAGGTGCCACTTCTCAGAGCAGCCAGAGATACATCCAGTAGCAGACTAGGGGCATGACTGAAAAGCTGATGCTTTTGATAATGACTGGCATAGAACCAACCAATCAGAACCAAATCTGGGTGAACTGCAAAGGCAGAATCTAGGGTGGAGGTTGAGGAGGGGTTTAGGGGAAACAGCTATTTAGTGTAAGGTGTAAGAAAGTGGTTCAATTTTTTAATAACTTTTTTGGCAGTATAGTGCATAAGGCTGGAGTCCAGATATAAGGTTATATATTTTTGTCTGCCAAGAGCATGTCCTCCTGCTGAAAAAGGCTTTCTCCCACCACGTAAGTAATTCTATCCTATATAATCTATCTATATTAATAAAAGGGTAATATCCTAATTAGACTGGGTCAATGGCCATCTTCCAGACATCCGACTTCCTTCAGGACAAAACCATGGTGGTAGGGGCCAAAGCAGACGCAGTTAGGGGCGATTAGGCCAGCAGGGGAGAGCAGTTAGGAGCAAGATCCATCTGGCAGGGCATTAGGGGCGGTCAGGCTGGCAGGGGAAGGCAGTTGAGGGTGAATTGGCTGGCACGGGAGAGCAGTTGGGGGCATTATGCAGGCAGACAAGTGAGTGGTTAGGAGCCAGTGGTCGTGGATTAGAGAGGGTGCAGGCCAGGCTGAGGGACACCTCCTACCCACCCCGCATTGTGCATGAATTTCATGCACTAGGCCTCTAGTAGTTACAATATTGAGAGTTGACTTATTTGAAACTGACTATATTGCTGGCACTTATCTAAATGATTTCCATATGTTAAAGGATTCACTTGTTTACAACAACCCAATTAAATACTTTTATTAGGCACTGTTTATACACAACAGTCCAACATCCCCTGTCAAAATCTGGGACCCCTCAGGGGATGTTGGAAGAGAGAAATTAAGCAACTTGCCTATATTCACACAGCTATCAAAACTCACGGCCCACACCCACTATCCAATATTACCTCTTTCATCTATCCAATATTTTACCCTTTCTTTTTAATTTCTACTTTTATTTCTAGTATTTGCTGCATGTGTACCTAATTATTTATGTTTATATTCTTATAACCAAAAAGAATTGAAGGAAAGTAAAAGACCAGTTTACAGTGATCTTAAAGCTTTGAGTATAGTCAGATATTAAGCAATTATAATACAAAGGGCCTGGTTTCATAAAATAGAGTCAAGTGTTCTTCTGGGAGCCATTGTTGGCAAGTATGAGCTCTCACCAGCATGATTGCCAGAAATTAACCTGCCTCAAAAGTTTCCCAAGCTACTATAGTCCTAAGACCAGGATCTAGGTGTCTATGTGTTTTTGTGATTGCCTATTTTTATGGAGACCCTCTTAAAATTCCTTTCTCCGGATGCAACTCTGCATCAGTTATTCCTACATGGCCATCAACACCTCAATTCACACAATAGGCCGAGAATGACCAGATCATCCCATTATTCCGGCAACTTTTGGTAATATCATGCTAAGGAAAGCCGTTAAACATAAGGAGCTATTGCTCATTGAAATGGCAGTTTTTAGATTTTCCAAGGCCGCCTTCCCATTCAATTCTTTATTCTATGCAAACTGATGTGCTCAATATATATGGGAGTTGGTGATTTAGCAGAATTACAAGTTGAGAGAAAGGAGAAATTGTGCAAACACTTAGAAGGTAGGATAAAGAAGATGAAACAATGAAGAGGAAAAGTAATTCTCTGCTATATAAAAGAGACAAATTCATTTCAAGAAGTCAGCAGCTTAAAGCTATAGTCATCCATTTTCATTTTATGATATTGATGTACCGAGCTAGAAAAGAATTCCTAGATAGATAAATAAAATAGTTTTTATATGATGCCAGAAATCAATAGCTGCATTCTCCCTCTTCTTCCTGCCCTCAGAACTCTTCAAAAAAAGGCTCTAGCCCTAGCTAGTTTGGCTCAGTGGATAGAGTGTGGGCCTGTAGATTGAAGGGTTCCACTTTTGATTCTGGTCAAGAGCATATGCCTGGGTTGCGGACTCAATCCCAAGTTGGGGTGTACAGGAGGCAGCAGAGCAATGATTCTCTCACCATTGATGTCTCTATCTCTCTCTCTCTCCCTGCCCCTTCCTCTCTGAAAATCAATTAAAAATATATACGTTAAAAGAAAAAGAAGAAAGGGTCCTAGAGTGTGCCAAGTATTAAATGCATACACAGTGGGCATACACAGTGTGAAGTCATTGTAGAATAAAACAGGCCTGTTACATAGCTCAAGATTAAGAAATTAAATTCCTAGTGTAAGCCTGAAAACACCTGGGTATGGTAAACCACCAACATGTATTTGTTGACTGAGCAACAATGTTTTATATTTGTACAAGGTGTCAAGATAGCAGCATCAAATCTGCTGTATTAAGCAAATACTATGTGATAGGCACAATGTCATGAACCAGAGATACTATATGAATAAGAAAAAGAAAACTTCTGCTTTCGTGAATTTGGGACTATCAAAAATACAACTTGCTTTTGCAAGAGTCTCAACGCTAGAGGGACAAAAGTTACTGGTGAGTGCACAAGGTGAGAAGAAGAAAGTAGCCTAATACTTTCTCCTCCTGATTAAGACTTGAAGGGAAGCAAATAAAGAATACTTATGAGACTTCTATAAAGTTGGGCCTATTGGATCTCAGAAAACACAACGGAGAATTTGGGGAGAAGCTTTGACCAGGAATGTCCACTGATGACACTCTGAACTTAATGAAAATGGAGACCACATGTATCTTGGTTATAGTGCCTAGTACCTTGTAGATCCTCAGGAAATGTTTATTTTATAACCAAAGAAAGAACACGTATTTGTTTGAAATAATGATTAGTTAAAATATTTTGAAAAAAATTAATACAACGTGGCATTTTTTCTCAATACTCAAACAACAATGTGGCATTTTGTAAAAATTGATAGAAAGGTTAATGAAACCAAATGTAATCCTGTACCATATAGATGATAGATAGATAGATAGAGATATAGACATAGATAGATATAAATATAATATAGGTAGATGATAGAGACAGAGATAGATAGAGATAGATATAGAGATAGAGATAGAGATAGAGATAGAGATAAAGATAGAGGTAGAGGTAGAGGTAGAGATGTAGATGTAGATG